>OW679201.1:119687561-120146385 GCA_940337035.1 Agriotes lineatus | reverse complement strand
ATTAACTGTTGGTGGCACTGTAAGCCTATGTCAAATTCGAGGTTGCTAACCTCAAATTTGAGATAGACTACAGTGCCACCAAGATATTAACAACTTACTATAGATACATTTTTGATATCACTTGATATTTTAGTTTCGAATAAAATTTAAGTTTTACTTTTAATGGCCGTGTCGCTACGATTTTCTTGCCGAATCTACATTTTAACATTAATGGTAATCGGCCCTCGCGTACCGCTCGTGCCGATTCATAAGTTGTTTCTGTGCACTCTAAAAAATTACCGGAAAGAATTAATGCTCTTATGAGATTATAAGTGAAAACAATAATTCTACCTCATATTATTATCAGTTTATATAAAGGTTTTAGGAGCTTTGTCAGTAACACGTTTTTATTTTCTCTTGTATGGTACGCCCGTGTACCGCCATGGTGACACGTGATTATCAAATGTTTAAAGCAATTCTTTCTAGCAGTAACCTTTTCTGAAAACGAAGGTTATTTTATTATTTGAAGTGGTTCGTTTGATATGTTCTTTGAACATGAAATATGTCCTTTACAAGATTTAAAAGTGGTCAGTTTGTTTTGTATCTGCAACGAAATAATTCAGTTGGCATTGCCAATCTAAAATAATTCATTTCTTACAGCAGATTAGAAAAGCAGTTACTTGGGATAGTTTTTGTTTTAACTTTAAAATATGAAGCACTTGAAACTTTAAATTTCAAGTAGCTCAAAAAGAATGGGAACGTTATCCGCAAATTACTAAAAATAGAGTTCACCGAGAAAATTGGATCCATGATTTACAAATATAACTTGTGGTTCCACGCTGTAACTGGGTCTTTCTGGAAGCTACTAAAAGGGATGAGTCTGGTTAACGATCAAAGTAGCTTGTAGAAGACAAAGGCGATAGCGCCTTTGCGTCACAGCAGAATGACTGCGACTTTGTGAGAATGTTACAAGCTTCACCGTAGTGGAATTTCAAGGTGCTAAATTGAAAAAGTTGCAAAAGCTTGCAAACAAAGGTCTATATAAAGCACTTAAATGGACATAACTTTAAAATTTCATTTTTTTATATAGAATAACGTCAAAGTAAACAACGTTTAAGAAGAAAACATTATTTTATAAATGACTGACAATAAAGAAAAATAAATGAAATGGATCATTTCTAAACAAGAAAATAAACACTAAAACAACATCATAGAGATGCAAAGTATTTTCAGAAAATCCCAAAATTTATTAAACATTGGCAGTAAGTCGTATTAGGTGACAGCAACTCTTAAATTGCCTTCGAAATGTGTTTGGAACTGAGGAAAAAAATCTAACAAAGAAGACACAGCTTGTCGTTTTATAAATTACAGTAGATTATGTATATAAAGATTCTAAAGGTGTATGGGAAGCTATGGAGAAGGAACTCAAAATAGAAACGGAATAAAAATGATAGACTTTTGCAAAAGAAACGACCTACTAATAGGAAATAATAATAATAATAATAATAATAATAATAATAAATGTCTTTATTACTGTAAACGTAAACACATTAAAAATAATTGAAATTTACAGTTAGGGCGAGATTCAGCACATATGCCAGCTGTATTCCACATACAATGACCAAATTCAAGCAATTAGCATACGTCTGCTCTTCCATCTAACCCCAAAGGTTTAAAGATGACAAACAGAGCAGCTAGAAATGAAAAATGAGAAAAAAAGACAAGAAAAAATTACACAATAATTGAACAAGATAACTTGTGAAGAAATAATTACCAATTTACGGTAACTAGCAAACCATAATATTAGCCAGTTAACAAATAATCAAAATGACAATGACCCACTATGAGCAACCAATAAATTATTGTTTCAAAAAATAATAGTAAAAAAGAGCTTTTCTAAGTTTTTGACCAGTTAAATATCGAAGTTCGTGCGGTAAGTTATTGAGAACGTTAGCAATGCAGTACGAGAAGGACCGTTTAAATAATTTTGTACGATGGCGAGGTAAAGTCAGAGTATGCTTATGCCTTAAATTAAGGGTATGCACGTCTGTTCTATATTTAATATTATGACACAGATATGGTGGAGATCTCTCCTTTAATAGCTTAACATAAAACAATACCGAATGCATCTCTCTACGATTTTTCATGTTTAACCATCTAATGACTTTAAATGTATGCTTGATTCGCTGAAACTTACGGATACCAAAAATAAGTCTAAGACACGAATTTTGTAATTTTTGAATTCTATTGATATCAAAGGAATTTATGCAGGAATTATACAAAATGTCACAATAGTTTAATAAGGATAAAACCAATGTATCACACAGCAAGATTTTAACCGATCTATCTAAAATATGACGAGATCGAAATAAAAGTTTTAGAGCTGTATAACTTTTTTGTAAACAGATACTAATGTGATGAGTAAATCTCAAGTCCTCATCAAGCCATACACCCAAATTTTTAACCTTAGATCCGAAATGTACGTTATGGCCATTGATAGAAATTACAGAAGAATGTTCTTGTTTGAACAGCTGAGCGTGTGCTTTATTTCCAAAAATTATTCCATTAGTCTTAGACTCATTTAATTGCAAACAGTGGTTAACAGATAATTCATAAAGATTATGTAAGTCATAATTTAAAGCGGTTACTGCTTGATGAGATTCACCCGGGTAAAAAGACAAATATAATTGTGTATCATCAGCGTAATAGTGTTGTGAGCAAGATAAAAAACAATCTGTGAAATTTGATATATAAATAGAAAAAAGTATAGGACCTAAAATAGATCCCTGTGGAACACCCGTGGTCACAGGTAAAAAACTTGATATATTTCCTAAATATTTTACAGCTTGACTTCTGTTGAATAGGTACGACTTAAATAATTTAACAGAACTAATGTCTAAACCACTATATAATAAAATAGAAAAAAGAAGATCGTGATTCAGAGTGTCAAATGCTTTCGAATAGTCGAATAATAGTAATACCGTTAATTTACCTTGATCAAGAGCAGTCATTATATCGTCAGTTATTTTAAGTAGCGCAGATGTGCAGCTATGGCCAGATTTATATCCAGATTGACATGAAGGTATTATAGAGTTCTTGTTTATATGGGCTTGTAATTGAGTGTTGATCACTTTTTCCAAAATCTTTGATAGGGTTGGCAGTACACTTATCGGTCGTAACTGTTGCAAAGTTGTTGGATTATTAACTTTAGGTAAGGGAGTTACAAACGATTTTTTCCAGCGATTGGGAAATACAGAATGCGATAAGCAAAAGTTGATAACATGAGTAATGTAAGGTAAAAGAAAAGGCATACACAGATTTATGGTAAGAATATTTATGCCGTCTAGCCCAACAGCTTTACTTTTAATACTTTTTATTATATTAAGAACATCAATTTCAGACACTGGCTGAAACTTTAAAGACGATTTTACAGAACTTTTTATACCGTGCTCATAAAAATGCTTAGTGTTATAATCAGCATTTAATTTTGGGACCGCATTTAAAAAATATTCATTAATTTCATTTACATTCCATTTATTGGATATATCCGTATCGTTACGGTCTTTTTTATAACCTACAATAGAATTTAATTTAGACCACATTTCTTTAGACGAGTGGTTTTTTAAGCTGAATTTAACATAGGCTTTTTTTTCCTTTTTAATGGTTACAGTTACTAAGTTGCGTAATTGTTTATAACGTTTCCAATCATTGTTGCTTTTAGTTGTCTTAAACAATTTAAAAGCTCTCTCCCTATCACACATCATAGCTTTGAGTCCGTCAGTTAACCAGGGAGCATACTTTTTTGTGATTCTGAAACATTGAAAAGGAACATGTAAGTCCAAAAGACTAATGATATTATTTGTTAAAAATTTTACTTTACTATCTACATCATTCAACTCGTATATCACATTCCATGGAATTGATTGTAAGTCATTATTAAATTGATTACACATTGAATACACTATGGAATCAACCATTAGAAGACAAATATACGTTTATTGCAGAAGAACACAAGGCTAAAAGCATAATAGACTACATAACTTACAGACAAGACTTAGCAGAGAAAATACAAAAAATTGAAACAAAGAAAGAAGCAGAAATTGGAACGCAACACAGACTAGGAGTAACAAAGTACCACACCAAAATAAACAACAACCAAGAAACAAGAAACTATAGTAGTTTGGCAATACATAAGCTTAAAAGTGCAGAAAATAAAGAAAAATACCAGAAGGATACAGACAAAGAATTTCAAAGCAAGATGAATCTCCAAACAACGTGGACGCTAGAGGAAAGATGGAGAATTTTTAAGGAAACACTGAAGAAGGTAGCAAAAAATATATGTGGAATAAGTAAACGTAACAATTACATGAAAATGACAAGCTGGTGGACTAACAAAATAAGAAGTAAGGTAAAAGAAAAGAAAACAGCATGGACACGATATATCCAAACAAAAGAAATGAGGGATAAAGATGAATACAAAAGAAAGAGAAACATAGTGAAAGAAGCAATCAAGATAGCACAAAAAGAATCCTGGAAAAAGATGGGAGAAGAGATAACAGAATTACACAAAATAGATGCCAGGAATTTTTGGACGAGGATAAAAAGATTAAGAGGGGATATAAGGAAAACTATAAAAGCAATAAAAAATAACCAGGGGCAAATACAAGTCGACACAAAGGAAATTCTAGAAATGTGGAAAGAATTTTACAAAAATATGTATTATACGACAGTAGAATCGGAAGATAGTATAACTCGAAAACAATTAAACCAGGAACAAACAATTACGAGGGAAGAAGTTGACGATGCAATACAAAAAATAAAAATAGGTAAAGCCTGTGGGGAAGATGGCATAGCCCCAGAGATGTTAAAATGGATGGGCCAAAAAGGAATAGACTGGTTTTGGACAATATGCAGACAAGTATGGGAAGAGAAGAAAATCCCGAGAGACTGGGAAAACAACCTGTTAATTCCAATCTACAAGAAAGGAATACAGACACATTGTGAAAACTATAGGCCAATTTGCCTAGCCCAAACTAGCTACAAAGCATACACGAAAATATTAGAAAAGAGGTTAAGAAATCAAATCGAACCAAAATTATGGGAAGAACAGGCAGCTTTTAGACCAAATAGACAAACAAATGATAATATCTATATAATCAGAAACATAATAGAAAGAAAAATTGAAGAAGGGGAAGAACTATATCTAACATTTGTTGATCTGAAAGCTGCTTTCGATACAGTGGATAGAAAAGAAATATGGAAGACGCTGAGAGAACTGAAAGTAGACATTAATCTGATAAAAGCAATAAGAAGTACATACGACACAGTCAAAGCAAAAGTACAATTGGCAGGACAAAGATCAGACGAGTTTGAAATGGAGAAAGGAATTAAGCAAGGCGATAGCCTAAGCCCTTTACTGTTTATAAGTTTAATGGACAAGATAACCAAACAAATAAAAGAAAAACACAAACAGTTGGATACAGTAATTGGCTACAAGAACTTAGAAGCAATTAAACTAAGCAGCCTCCTATACGCAGACGACGTTATATTATTACTATCAAACACCAAGAACAAAATGCAAAGGCTAGTCAATATATGGACAGAAGAAATAGAGAACATGAAAATGAACGTGAACATTAGTAAAACAAAAACTATGATTGTGAACGAAAAACATAAAGAAGGGCAAAAGAATAATGACATAACATGTAAAAACAAGAAACTGGAAAGAGTATCGACCTATGAATTTCTAGGAAGTATGCTAACGGAAGACGGAAGAATGGATGCAGAACTAGCAAATAGAGCAAATAAATCGACAAGAATTTACTATACCATAAATAAAACAATACTAGGCCATCAAGACATTGACATAGAGGTGAAAAAGAAAATACATAAAATGATAACAATACCAACTATAACATACGCCTGTGAAAGCTGGACAATAAGGAAAAAAGACGAATCTAAAATTAATGCTATGGAAATGAAACAACTCAGGAAAATGGCAGGAAAAACTAAATGGGACAGAATAAAAAATGAAGCCATAAGAGAAATAACCAAACAGGAACCAATAATGGAAATAATTAAAAAGAAACAACTAAACTGGTACGCGCACATTACAAGAATGGAACCTAACAGAATTGCAAAAAGAATAATGGAAGCGGGAAAACCAACCAAAAAACAGAGAGGCAGACCCAGAAGAAAATGGATAGAACAAGTCAAAGAAATAGGACTAGAAAAGGGAGTGACAGTGGATGAAATGAAAATAATAGCGAGGGACAGAAAAAGATGGAAAAGCTGGATACAGGACTAGAGACCATCATCCGACGCCCGAAAGGGCATTAAGGATTAGAGAAGAAGAAGAAAAAAAAAAAGATTCTAAAGGTTTGATTTTTTCTTATTTTAACATCCTATTTAAGTTTGCAATCTATACAATGTACATTTAGCAAATGGTATAACAATATAGATAATATGTAGAAAGTTTTCCAGTGGCAAACTCCTATAACAAATGGATTATGTCCGTTGTGTGTTTTAGGATAACATACTTACAAACTAAATCTTAAAATCTAAAACTAACATAAGGCCAGCATATCAGAATCTGGTAGACAGGTCGTTGGGCAGGTGTCGTTGCAACCTTCTGTTGGCTATGGGTTGGTTTAGGAGATTCACTGCCAGGTCGTTGGGGTGTACATGTAGTCGAGCACTGTACTGCAGACTATATTGTCGTATTTGTTGTGCCTCAGAGTTGAATCCCGTATGACCAAATTGGCTTTAGTATAACTTTATAGATCAGCATTGTGTTGTCAGTGGTTAGTTTGAAGGTACATCCAAGGAGCCAATACAGAATCAGTCCTAGCTGTTTACGTTTAGTAAAGATGTGTTTTCTCCAAGTGAGTCTCCTATCGATGTATAACCCAAGATACTTGGCTTCTTCTTGTTGAGGCAGCTGTTGATTATTTAGCTGAACAGGGAGGCAGATTTCCCTTCGTTTCCCGAACGTCACATGGATAGACTTGGTTTCGTTTGTTTTTATTCTCCACTTCTTTTGCCATAGTTGTATTTCAGTTAAATTGGTTTGCAATAGTTGGGAGGCAATAACTCGATCAGTGTCAGAAGCTAGAACTGCTGTGTTATCTGCAAAGGTTGCTCTAACGGCATTTTCTGTTGTAAGTAGATCTGCAGTGTATAAGAAATAAAGCAGTGGTCCTAGGACACTACCTTGAGGCACTCCGGCATTTATGGGGTAGAGTTCTGTATGCTCAGTATCAATTTTGACCAGAAAGTGTCTGTTATGAAGACAGGACTTTAGGACAATGAAATAGTTTATGGGAAGAAGGATACGTAACTTGCATTTCTCAGTGATTTAATCAACTACACACACCTTTAAAACAGGTACATAAGTGGGGAGTTCGCCTGTATTTCCAGTCCATTTTAGCCATAGTTCATCGCATAATACTGCAACATTTAGTATCAAGCATAGCCATTCGCAAACTTTGTACACTCCTGGTATCGCTGTTTCTAATTCATAACTTTTGTACACCCATCGCATCGTTGTTTTACGTAGCTGTTGATTTCATCGCATGCAAGAGCGTTCAGTTTCGACTTATTTAAAAAGTTACTCAACGAGAGCAAGTGAGAAAGCATCTATCGATCCCTGTCACTCCGAGACGGCTTGTCGTCTCCGGGCGGACTCCCTGCTTTACGATTGGCCACTCATTGTGGCGTGACGCCACATTATTTTCGCGCGAAGTTCCGCTTGGCGTGGGTTAATATCGAGGCAGTCGAGCCCAAGCCACGAACTAGAGAAGTTGTCATAACGTGCTGTTTTTCCACCTCCGGCCGTTTGGGTGCGGAAGCCATGTGTTTTTGGCAGTCGGAGACAGACGCTGCTTGATGACGTTGGTGTGCACTAGTGTGTGGGTTAGAGAAGTCCGTGGCGAGTCGTTGTGGGAATTCAGTTCATATGTGGGCTTGTTAACGCCAATCTTCCGCCTTCGTTTTGGTGGCGGGACCCTGTTTCTGAAATTACCTATACAACGGTTACGCTGTTAGCTGTGTAATGGTCGAGGTGGCTTGTACACAATCCGCTCTTTTTAGACGATTCTAGAGGACGCCATAGCCTTTCGGCTCTTGTCACACACACAGGTGCGAGCGATATACCGACACTGCTTTGAATGCCACCGCCCTCTGCAGGCTGAGCCCGCTAACAAGGTAAAAATTGTGCAATAGACTAGTTCGTTCGCATGTTCTTGTAACTTAATTCTTTAAGTCGGCGCCCGACGGTGAAATAATGCAATAGTACATTCCAGTTTGCGTTTGATACATAACCATTACAGAGTACACTCTGATTAAAATATAACGTTGTGAAATAACATACTGTGCTGCAAGACAGTTTTGCTTCTGTAAATTAATCATTCAAATTTGCGTTCGAGACAATACTAATGCAGAGTACACTCTGATTAAAATATAACATTGTGATCTAACATTTTGTGCTGCAAGACAGTTTTATTTCTATAAAATTAAGTACTAATGCAGCACACTCTGAATAAAATTTAACGTGGTGTTCTAACACTCAGTGCTGCAAGATAACTGTGTTTTGTAAATTAGCCTTTCAAGTTTGCGTTTGACGTATAATTAATGTAGAGTACACTCAAGTACAGCATGTCATGTTCGTGTTCTGACATTCAGTGATGCAAGGCAGCTTGGTTTTGTAAATTAACCCTTTTTAAGTTTGCGCTTGACGCTTAAATAACGCACAGTACGCTCTGGCACAAATGTAGCGATTGCTATTCTCAAATGTTTCACTGTAAGTCAGGGCGTTCTGGTAACTCGAACTCAAGTTCAGGTTTTACACTCGCGCGTCACGCCTGTTGAGGCCTAAGCCGACGTTATAACCTCATTCGGCCTGGACTTGTTGTTCAGTTCAGCTATGTGCCGCAACCTTTAGTTAAAGAGCTTCCCAGCTGGGCGTACCCTTGTATGATGTTTGGTAGGTCACTTGGAGTGGCTCAATAGATGTATTAACCGTACCATCTTAATCTTTTTCTTTTTCTGTCTTGTGCATGTTTGTTTACAGAGTGACTGTGTCACTGTGTTACGACCATTGTAAGGTGAGGCCCAGACTTGGAGGATGAGCATTCCAGGTAGGTCGATGTGTCTATCGCTGCGCTGTGGTTTCCAGAAATAGTTATTTGAGTATTTTTCGCCCCGTTTCACCCTCAAGGTCCAGTTGAACGTTTGTTCCCGAATTTGAATCTTGTGGCGCCCATTTCTTTAGCATCACCCTATATACTTATCGTTACGCTTGCACTGTGGCGTACCGTTTTGGACCACGCCCATTTCCCTGAGCGTATTCTAGCCGTGGCCTTTAGCCTGTTCTTGACGTTTCTCAGATTGAGCGTGATGGTTTCCCGGATTTGTTTAGCATTCGATACTCGCTTATCCGCGAGTGTCGTAAGATCAATTTAATACCGTAACAGGCCAATGTGCCACACCTTGTCGAAGGCTTGTGATATATCAAGAAAAGCTGCGGAGCAGTATTGCTTGTATTCATAGCTTTTATTAATCTTTTGAATGACACGATGGATTTGTTCAATAGTGGAGTGCATCTGCCTAAACCCAAATTGATGATCAGGGTTCGATTCGTTGCTGTCAATAATTGGTAGGAGTCTGTTTAGTAAAAGTGTTTTAAAAACTTTGGTCAGGTTTGATACATGCATTACAAGCTTACAATATGCATCAGTTTTACTAATATATTTTGCTGCATACATGGGTACGGACAATGGGCGCGGTTAACGTTAAGCCGTTGGTCCCGCCTGCCATTAGGTTACGTCAGGTGAGCTAGCTCAACCTGAAAACTCTGGCATCAGGCTTTCTTCTGCTATTGTATTCAAAGCCTATGTACATAATCTCAACTTACGTTGAGCTCGTTGAGTATTGAAGTATTTGTTCTTTTTATAGTCCACGATATTTTCAACATTCCTCTCTGCAGTATATCTCGAACCCATCAATATGACGCTTATCAACTTCTCTAAGCATCCAGTATTCTGCGGTGTACAGGAAGACTGGAAGGACTAGGCTTCTCACTAACCTTATCTTCATTTAAATATTAACATCGTGATTTTCCCATAGTTTAGTGAGTTTCCCCACTTGTAGCGATTGCTGATCGACTTCTGATTTTCTCAGTAAATAGTACACTAATTGTTATGAGTCAAGGCTCACAAATTGACTTACTGTATGGACGCTGTTTATTTTGTTGAGTTCTGGATTATTGTTGCTGCGCCTGTCTATAGCCATTATTTTTGTTTTTGGATTGGAAATTGTCAACCATTGTAACGAAAACTTGGTGTTGCTCGCCAGGGTGTGTTTGAAGTAACAGGTTGATATAAAGCCGATTTGTACATGTATGTTATTTATTGTTGGTTAATAGATTTTAATGGTTAAGTAAAGCGGGGGATGCGAAAGTGCAAAGTGAGTCAGAATCTACTGGAAGCTGGCAGAGTGAGTGAGTATGTGCTTCGGTCGTAGGCACAGCTAGAGTAAAGAAGCATGTGGGTAGCTAGTTAACTTAAAAGAAACTTTGATAGCCGTTTGTTGATTCAGAGGTCAATAATCCAACAAAGAGAGTTTCCACGTCATCAACTGATGCAATAGTAAACGCATTCCCGGGACTGCCTGTATTTAACAAATACGGGACCACCCTTACTTAATGTGGGTGATTCATGCAATATTTCATTGTTCGCCAGCAGCCAGCAAAGCCGGAGCGGTGAGTCACTGAAGCCAGTGCGCAAGCGATTTACTATTGTTCTGTGCGCTTGAAATAGCTACCTGCGTGTGATCTAATATTATTGTTAACATAAATGACTGGCAGAAACAGCTTTCGCTTCGTTGTTTAGTATAATATTCTAATACGAGTATTAGTTGTATTTTGCAGGAAATATAATACTCGTTGTTCATATGTCTGTAAACAAATTGGCTTTTTGCTTGATCAGAATTTTGGAGCGTTAACATTGACAACTTCTGGGCTTTCCCTGTATAAATAATAATGTGTTAAGCTAACCATAAATAAACCAATAATAAAGGTAAAAATTATTCGAATAGGCAGTACCAGTAATCTTATATTATAAGAGCTGATGCCGCCGGCCGTCCAGACCGTAAGCACTGGCTCGCGCACATGCCGATCGTAAGCGCGAGTGGCGCCGGCACACGCAGCATGAAGGGCCTGCATACTAGCAAGTGGCGCGCGCACATGCCGACCGCGCACAAGTGGCGACGCAGCAAGCATTTGTATTGTTAACGCTGGTAGGGCCAGACGTCGGCTGGCTACCAGCTTAAGCAAGCATTTTTATTGTTAACCGTTTCTTTACGCTGGCAGGGATAGACGTAGGCTGGTCAACGCGTTCTAGTAGGAATATACGACCATAGCAACTATGCATCAATTGCGATAAAGGAAGACCTTTTACAAGACTTGGTGAATGTTCTAAACAACATACGACTAAGAAAATGAATTATATTAATGGGAGACTTGAATAGTAGGGCAAGCAGGAGATTGCATAGCACTGTAGTCGCACGAAGAATGATTTTTTGGAAATGTTGTTTTCTCTCTGTCATCGTCTGCCTGTGAATTCATGGGTCCTTAGTTTGCATGTCCTACGTTCTCTTTCCACCTTTCTCCACCTTCTGTGTCGGTTTGCCTTATCTTCTGTTGATATGTCTTTGTTATTGAAGAATGCGTCGAAGGTATAATTTAGTTGATAGTTTGCCTCCGTTCATGGGGTGCATAGTAGTCTTCGCCAACCATAGCTCAAAGTATAAGCCAAGATGGACGTCGTTTGCAAGATCGCGTCAAATTATTTAAATTAGTTGGTTTTCGCGGCATTAATCCTCATTGGTTTTTAGTATTTGTTTATGGGGCCCGCTTCTATCTCCCAATTGTTTATTTTGGCGTCGGTCTGAATCTCACCAACGGATAACCTCAAATAATGGATTTTGGACTTCCTGGCAGACTAGATTCACTCGTACGGCGATGGAACTGGCCTGGATTGCCTTGAGTATTGCTCTTCTTATGCATGCATGAATTTACCGGTGCTCACTTAATTAGCTTTAGAATGAACAGTACCTGCATTAGTCGTTCTCAAATCGGAGAGTTCGTAGCTACTCTGACCTTGTTGCGGGGCTGCTATGGGTCGGATTCTGCTGTTGGGGCACGGGCACGTACCCCTCGGGTGCTGAATGGCACTGGTGTCTTCCCCAATGGACTGGCTGGACTGGTAGACCTCCTCGTAACTGTCGGAACTAAGGCTGCTTCGGATCGAGGTTATGTCAAACAGCATCGGACACCTCAACAATTTTTGGTGGAAAATTTTGTTAAAAATAATACCACATGGACACAAAAATTTTCTCAACACACTGCTAAGGTTTCAGACATGTATTTTTATTTTTAATATCAGAAATTTTATTTTTAATACAGAGCACAATTTCACACGTCAAACCATTAATTTATTCATTTGTCTTCTTTCCTTATTATAAACAAAAGCTAGTTAGTTTAAAATTAATTACGAATGCTAACATGGTTTAAAATACTGACTTTTAACAATGAATTCTACTTAAAACTAAGTTTTTGTACACTAATATTACATCTAAAATAATTGTTTACATTTATACTACTTTTGCGTGTCTATTTGTCACTGCACGTCTTTTTAATTTGCGTTTAAATATTCACATGTCACTGCACTGATTAGAGTATTTAATTCGCGCATTTCCTGCACTGGCTTTTTTTGAATTCACGGTTTTATTTTCCACACATTTTTAAGTTTATATGCTGTCTCCTTTTCTGCACTTTCTATAAACCCTCCTTTTGATTCTTACGGTTTTCTTCAAATGCTTTAATGCCTTCATTCTTATCTGCTCATTGCATGTTTATAAGCTTATCTATCTTTCAATTACCTTTCTTATAAAACCCTGACTGGATTTCACTATTAAACTGTACCTGAATTCTACGCTTCATTCCCTTGCGTTTACTATCCATCTTGTAATTATTAAATTTCGTTCGGCTTGGCATTTACTTTAGCACAAACATAATCAATTAACTGAACTTACATTCAACTTAGATCCCTGTTCAAATTGAGCTTTTCTTATTGCGTTCATTAATTAATTATTCTGCAATTACTGGCATCGCATTACAAATGTATTTATTCTGGCAAATTTAAGTTTTAGTTTTGCAGTTATATAAAATATCTCACTCTAAGCTTTCATGAAATGTCCATTAATTTGGCAATGCTAACAAAGTTGATTGGTAGGGCTCAAAACCATAGCAATATAGAGACTTCTTTCATGTTATAATCTTGAGTCAGACGGTCATTCTATATTGAGATAACGTTACTCATGTAGTTTTCATAGATATGTTACACTCAGATGTCGAATTCGCTCAATTGCTGAAATGGAATCTTCAGACCAGGAACTGTGTATAACCCAAATTTGCCCAATTTCCGAATAAACTTGCTCAATTGCAGTATTGGCCAAATTCATTTCGGCAATCGAACAAATCGGAATCTGAGTCTCACATAATACATATGTAGTCCTTCTCTGTTATTTCTTTACTGTTATAGATTGATTGAAATGTATTGTATGCTTTCTTTTCCATCTTTTTTTTAATTAAGGTTAAAATTGTTCCATCCGACTTGTTTTATAAATGTCCTTTAATTTTCCTATCGGTTTTGCGATAACTATGATGACTACACTACTAATTGTTTTATTGAATTAGAACTTGACGGTATCTTTCTATCGTCAGTCTTCATAAAGCGTGTTGCTCACAAAACCGGCAAGTTTTCAGCGCATACATTATTTAGCATTAACCCGAAGCATTTTGAATTTATGTACCGCTGTTTACCGCGCTGTGTAAGAATAAGTGCAGGAATGCCGTAGCTACCGGGAGTCGCGATAATTTAACAATTTATGACAAATTTACTTCGTGCAGGTGGCACAGCGACCGCGCAGACAGATAATAAGTAAGAAGAGAGTTGTATAATTAGTGAAATTGTCAGAGACATGCGGGCCCCGTATGTTGACTTCGAGTAATGAAATTCCGCGCAAGGATAAGATACTGAACTTGCATAATTCCGTCGTTTAATTATGCAGCGGGCAGTGCAGCAGCTTCGGGAAGATTTCCTCCGGAGCGCTTAACAGCCAAAAAACCGAAGGACGAGGCAGTAAAGCTGCACAGAAGTACCTTGATTTTAAGTACGTCATGAGAAACGCAACAAGTGAGCACGCCATCGCTTAAAGTAACTCACTTTTTGCGGGCGAAAATAAAAGCTTTCCGCTAAGTGCATTCTGCAATAAGAATTCTGAGCTGTACGAATCCACTAGTGTACCAGTAACTGCGAAATATGCTGCTCGTATCTGACGAAGCTGGAGAACAATGCCTTTGTGCAATTCGAACTCCGACCAACAGTAATAACTGTAACTCCGCGAGAGTATCAAAGTTTTTACGAAATTTTACTCCGGTCGTCCTTTCCTTTTAACCGTGTAATTGAAAATAAAACGACCACTGTCGCTTCTACTTTTGCACTGTACCTACCAGACAATGAAATTTCTAACGAAATTATTGCCGCCACACTGCCTCAGGTCAGCGATAACGTTTGCTCAAAGACGTTTTGAATGTAGCACGCGAGATCGTGCAGCTGAAAATTGGTTTAACATCATCTGTAACCTAATATTAAACTAAAATCAGCTTATTCACGGATTCCCGGATATTTTTTACAATTTGTTCTAGAATATCAATTGGTAGTTTTTAGGTGCGAAGCAAGGATCGTTAACTTTCTCGTTTTTTTCTTCGTATACTAACTACAGTAAACAACTGTAGTGATTGAAATATCAAGGGGAATTTGTCTACGCCCTAGGTAGTGTTCATCATATGCTTAGAGAGCTCGAATAAATCAACTTATGACAGGCAAGTGCGTATAACCAAATATTGTACTATGAATTAGTAGACAGTTATCTCTAAGTTTTGGATTAAATACGACTGTTGTCTTAAACAAAATAGCTTTATAACTTTTAAAATGGAGGTCATTACGTTACGTTACGTTATCCCTAGCGATCTAACTTACCTTAGTTCTCCCTATAAGCTATTTAATTGCTAGGTGAATTTAAAATAATATAGGTGGTCTTGTTTGCCACCGTTAACGTTTAAATTTAGGTACTGTTATAAGTTTGGCCTGGATTCCCGCAGTTATTCTCCTCCTGCTATGTGAAGTCTCCTGGTTTTGTTAGCCCCCCGGAAAGTGATATTTCGATTAATTAGCTCTGGAAATTTACAGAATTACCTGTTTAGTAAACGAAGCACGTGTTTTGACGTTAATCCTGTTAGTGAATTTCGTTTTATTTATTAAGACGCTGTGTCTTGTGTCCTCGCGAGTTTGACTGTAGTTGGCAGATTATTCCCACTATTCCATTGTGTTACAGTATGAAATCGACGTTACGACATGGAACGACACAAAATCTCGAGACTCATGGATCAATTGCGCCAATTACGATACGATTAGCTGTAACAAAGGTTGCCGGTTCACTCAGTGGATAAGGGTATTTACGACCTCATTTAGTGCTACGATTCGGTGAACGAAATAAAGATGTTAAATGCTAGACGCGACTACTTTACTTACTAAATCGGGAAATACACAGTTGGGCTTATCGAGAAAGTGGAAGCAACCAACCCGGCCTTTCTGATTCAATCTTGGCAGTGCCTGAGTTACTATCCAGCGAACAGCTGTGCTGAACTAACCTTACTCACATTCTCTTACAGCTGACTGAATCCCTTTACAGAGGAAAAATACACAAAACGCACATGAAAACATAATAAATCTACTACATAAGAGCGCAATTGAAAATAAACTGTATTAATGTAGAAACATATGTAGGTGACAATAAACATCAAATGAAATATTCGATAAAGGTTAAAAATACACGATAAAGGTTAGTGAGTTGAATCCTGAAGCGGAAAAATGCGCGCAAGCGTTACTTAACGAACTATGTCTAACTCATGCAGAAATTACCCACGTTGCGTCACTATTTTGCAATATTGAAGCAAAATTTCGCATCAAGAACGGGCAACCACTGGCAAACAACGAGCGACGTGTTGGAGCCAAAGAGTAAATAGAAGAAGCTGACTTCCGTCATCCATGCGTAGGCAACCACATCTAAATTTAAATATAAAACTTTGCCCAAGGTATGAAATTAAATGGGCCGGGAAATGTTAGTATCTGAAAGGAACGAAATTACGTTTTAAAACATCACTGAACTATCAATTTAGGCGTAAGTGAGGCGGGAAAAATACTAATATTAGGAATACAAAAGCGGAAAAATGCGGAAAAGCGCAAAATTCAAGAATTGTCCTTACAATTGTTTTGCATATTTAGTCGAATCTGTGACTGACATCCCGTACAGGCTTAGCTTATCAGACGTGTTCTGTTAGGTTTTGACTTATTGCCTATTCTACTTCACAAAGTTATGCATTTTTTTGCCGTGAGCGTTAGCGCGGTAGCTTCGTAGCTTTCGTCGGCGGTCAGGTCGTCCCACGGTGGTGGCCAAGTTGCTTATCGGTGCTCACACTTACTACTTAATGATTTTGTTTTGTTTTATTGATCAACATCAGAGACACCCTTATCGCCTTTACAAGAGATTTTGGAGATTTTGCGGTTGCGGCTCTCCTTTATTTTTGCATGTCTTATCGTTGCTTAGTTGTAAAATCTGAGAGCATCATGTTGGTAAATTTATATAGAGACAGCAGTTTTTGATAAGTCATCAAATGAAAGCCCATGTCAACCATGATTTAATCACTGTAATTAAAAATCACAGGTAACGACTCTGACCAAAGTTGCTAAAAAACTGTTTCGTGATCACGACTTTATGATGATGCCAGGTTCAAATTATTTTGTGTTGTGTACATCTCCCCATCAAATACTGTTTCAAACTGCCCCGTAATTAAAGCCAAAGGAGTTCTAAAATTACGCTGTCCTACTGAATGTTCCTTAATGTTTGCAATGTATTATTGCTCAGAGCCAAACGCTTGTTTTGATGATAAATCAATTCTTACGGGTATAACTGCAGGAAACGATCAGCGAAGTCTCGTCCTTTCACGTATTATTAGGCTTATATGTAGGTATTTGTATATGAACGGAATATAAAAGTTGTGATCACTACTCTCTTTAAAATCACTGATTAATAGTACGACTGAAAAATTACGATATAGCTCATCACTAATCAACACCTCCTCTGAATGTAGAAGCACTACGCCGTTTCACAACTGAATTGAGTTTCCCCAAAGGCGCTCCGCGTCTTTACGTTAATAGCATTCTATTGTTTCAGTGCTTTTTGTATTTACACCTGAACATTTTCCCTTTTGAATAAATTTTGGATTTTAGTATTTTAGTATTTCAGTTGTATCTTCGTATTTTCGTATTTATGAACTTGAATATCTGGATTTTTTTTGTGTATAGACTTAGTTGCGAGTATTGTCCCGCTTTGTTTTAGCTTTTGTATTCTGTATGATTTGCCTACACATAGTTCTATTCGGCACCTATGCAAGATATAAGACCTTGTAATCTAATTAAATATGTTTGCAGCAATTCAAAATGTATCGGCGTAAATAAGTTTATGAAACGACGATATTGAGATTTTCTAGTTTATGACTGATTTGCCATTTATTGGTATTGTTGATTATATGTGTATTTCTTATGTACCTTACACTTTGTTTGTATGTGCATTAACCTTACTTTTGAAATTAAAATACATGCTATAAACGCGTGAACGTCGCTGGTTTGGTATTAAGTTGGCCCCAATTACTTATGTACCTAGTCCTTAGATATCATATATTCAGTAATTTATGTCGATAAGAGAAACTGCCCTCTTATGATATTTGTCTGCTTTTTTGGAAATAAATATCACATTAATTGCGTTACATTCATGTCTTTTTTATTCTATAACAAGTTTCAGCTTACCGAAAAAATGTCGTCCGATAAAGGCATTTTTAAGCTATCTCCCTTAAATTTATGTGGCAATTACCAAATCACCGGAAAATCTTCTAACCGAATAAGTAAGTTGGTGGCGCCCTTATTTGTTTTGATCATTTTTTGTGTTAACCCTCCCCTTCGTCCGAAATAACTCAGCTGGCCCGTTAAACGCTATTGGTTACGGATTATTTTGAGTATTCATAGCTCGCTGTCCACTTATATTGAAGTGTGCAAGATTATAATTAGTTATTTTTTTGCTCTGCACTGAAAATGAAATAAACATTCTAGAATGTGGATCACAGCGGGATTTTGAATGCTGAACATTTTGTCTAATTTAACCGAATGTTTATCTCGTGCCGTCTACGAGATCTTCATTTTGGCCACACTTTACATGAAAAAAATGATTACAACTTCAATCGAATAACAGTTTTATTTATTGCACCACCGTTCGAAAGATATTTTGGTTGCAGGTCTTAAAATTACCTTAAAACATAGTATCCCAGACTATTTATTTTAAAAACGTTATAGCTATGACTGTAGAATGCGCATTATGTGGGTGAAGGATGGGTTCTTCCAGTGTTGAATATAGGGTATTGCCATCCTAAGAAATCTACAAATCATTCTAATTTTTTCCCAAAAACACGAAAAGTATGACTTCGAAGATTTTAACAGCCTTGCCGTTACCTGATAAACGTTTTCCGCATCTGCAGGTAAGGCTCCCTTTAAAAACGACCAAAACAATGAAGTCTTTCGTTGAATAATACTAAAACTAATCTATTTTCGTGGAATATCGTATAAGCGAAAACATCGTAAAATCAGCTTCAAGTCCAGAAACACTTTAGTTTATTCTATAATAGTAGTTTTCAATAAAAAGTAGGGTCGCATTCATCTGTAGAAAGCAGCAATGTTTAAACTAAGTTATGGTGTAACGCCCCATTTCATTTTACGTTACGATTTAAATAGTTCCTCAAGGTAGTTTGATTTCGAATATGATTTTCGCGCGCGCCCCGCTTTTGGCATTGCGCGCTTTAAATTTTGCCCAAGAAACGCTCCATCGTCGAGAGTACACTTGCGAAGAATTTCTCCTTTTCGATAACGAGACGCAGTCAAAGGAGGCTGGACTCGACCAATATTATTCTTAGAAACCACTTCCGGTGATTTGGCATTGTTTTATCCAGCAGACTTGGAAGCTTTAGTTTTGTTAACAATTGACGATCATACCGCGGCGTCCTTCTTGCACGTTCAGGCCGATTTCCAGCTTTGGTGAGTTCTTCCTTTTTAGTTTTCTGTGTGTGCTATTTTCTTGGTTTAAGGTCTGCTTCCGAGACCCCGCCTTCATGCCGGCAGTTTCAAAAATCATGCCAGCAACTTCAGAGTTCACGGTCCTCGTGTCGGCAGCTTCCAGACCACGGCCTTTGTGCATGCTGCATCTAAGACTACGGCCTCCATACTAGCAACTTTAGAGATCACGGCTCTGGTGTTGGCAGCTTTCTGACCACGGCCTTTGTGTATGCTGTATCTAAAACCACGGCCTTCATGCCAGCAGCTTCAGAGGCCACGGCCTTCGTGTCGGCAGCTTTCTAAATCACGGCCGTCATGCATGATGCATCCAAGATATCGGCATTCGTGCTTGCTGCTTCCAAGAACCACGTGGGATCGCCAGACAGTGCCTCTTAACAACCCGCAGGTACATACATGAAATTTCAGCTTGCGTTTAATTATCGGTATTGTGCTTTTAACTAAGAAATTACAGTTCAACGAAAGCCTTCGGTTAACAAACTGTACGCAATAACGATTCATCATTTTGTGCAATGCCTGATGCGTTGGTATTTTATCTTTTTTTACCGCTGAATTTTTTGTGTGTACCTCATGTGAATTTCCTGGAGCGCCCTTCAGGCGCTCGGCATAACTTTGCAATCGTCAGAAGCTTCAAGTAAAATAAAATAACTTTTCGGACTTTTGCATTACCTCCGAACTTTATAATATTTCCAAACCCATATTCGGACTCAATTTTGTGATGCGTTGATCCCGTTATTATGTGACAACTTATGCTTTTAGGCAATAGGCTACGCCTTCTAATTCTATCAAGCCATTCTAGCTCTATTGGCTATTGTAAAAAATTTATTTTTTGCTGTTCATTGTTGGGATAATTAAATTCCCCTATTGCGATGTACTGCGTTATCTTATTATGAACCCCCCTACAACTTGTACATTTTTATGTAGGAGTGAAATTCGTAATTCTAAAGTAGGTGGTGACAGATTTATAGCTAGATTGGTTATGTTGTTATGTGTTGAATGACAGGCTCTCAAAATTTAATTGCTTCATAATAGTTCTATTGGCTATTGTAAAAAATTTATTTTTTGCTGTTCATTGTTGGGATAATTAAATTCCCCTATTGCGATGTACTGCGTTATCTTATTATGAACCCCCCTACAACTTGTACATTTTTATGTAGGAGTGAAATTCGTAATTCTAAAGTAGGTGGTGACAGATTTATAGCTAGATTGGTTATGTTGTTATGTGTTGAATGACAGGCTCTCAAAATTTAATTGCTTCATAATAGTAGATTATATTATAAGTGAGAGAAATGCATCATTATTTGCGAGTGAGAATTTTGAATCGCGAGTGTCCCAGCACGAGCGATACAATTTCTCACGAGCTTATAATGGCATTTCGCTCACGTGTGATATACGACTTTTTATCTTATAGTAGCAATTCTTGTGCCTAAATAGTTTGCGCAGTCAGAATATGTCGCGAAATAAATTTATAATTAGTCGCCTATGATTTGTGATATACGTTTGACAGTACTGAAGTGTATTGGCAGTACTGAAGTGTATTGTCAGAGTATGTCAAATTCGAGGTTCTTAGGTTAGGTTTTGTTTGTTATTTGACACAGATTGACGCAAAACGTAACCTGAAAATTACGAATTTTAGTCACTGAAAACAGTTGTATAATGTATGGTAATATGCGCTACTGTAAGATAATAGTTATTTACTATACAAGTGGGATAACAGCATCATTAATATACGTGTGTGTAAGTTACAAACGAGTGCGTAGCACGAGTTATGTAAGCACACAAGTATATTAATGATGCATTATCACACATGTATTGTACAAAATTTTATCTACGACTGCCTAAAATTGAGAAAAGTGCATTAAGAGAAATGTCAGAACTGTCATTTTCAAAAATATTTTAGTAGGCAAATGTCATGATGGCATTCATTTGACACTATTTCAATTAGGTAATGAAGTCATTACACAACTCAGTTGCGTAATGAAACCATTACATAACTGAGTGGTGTAATGAGCTTCATTACCTAACTGAAATAGTGTCAAATGAGTGACAATGGTAGGAACTCTAACCTTAAAAAGAAAATTGAAATACTTTTTTTTGTAGTATCTATCTATACACGCTACTGATGTTGGAACTATTCAAAATGATTACATGAACGTATTGATGACCTTGAAGTGTTAATTTTGAAAGTCACTAAGAAAACTATTATTATTTATAAAAATTGTATTTCCTAACCCTTACGAAAAATAGTCTTCATCGACTTCAAAATATTCAACCAGCTATGGAAAGACAAATACTGGGTGTTAGTCCGAGAAACCACGTTAGAAATGAGGATATTAGGCAAAAAAAATAACAAATGGCACAGACAATAGCAAATCTAACGTGGCAGTGGGCTGGGCATGTGGCTAGAAAGAGGGTTGAAAAAAAACTTGAAAAAGCCTAACTAATCACTGGAAGAATGATGGCTTATAAAGAGGAACAAGAAAAAGAAGCTGCAATATCCAAACGCAAGTTTCCCGGTAATACAATTATTTGACAATATATGGACAATAATAAATGAAAGTTTATAAAATTTTGCCGGAGTAAGATCGAGACAGAAAAAAATTGGAACCACATTTCATAAAATGAGTAAATTGATAATACTTTGGCACTAAAAATCAGGTGTTACATTTTTCAAACCTCTCATATTTTTTTTTTTATTATAACTCCATTTTCCTACAATCTGCCCTACAGGGCAATAAGTAGTATATAATGTTTAGAAGTAATATGACAGTATAAACTGCCTTACAACAGGCTTGCGGAGGAGGGTTCCAATGAACCCTCGCCATATAGATACATTCTATCTGAGACAAGAATAGTAGGGATTTAAGATGAATATGCTAGGATATAACAATACAAATTTTAGTCAAATCGTGTCGGCAGGTCTGATGGTTTGAACTTTTTCAGTCTTCTAGGTTCTTCGTCTTCCATCATTAGAGTGTGTACAAGTTCATTTGGATGAGCACTTAGTCTGTCTTTGTACTTTTTGGCATAGTTTTGAATTTCACTTTTCACTGTTTGGATGCACAGATCACTTAGTAAGACTCTATTGGGTACATACCACGGAGCATTAACACTAGCACGGAGCACTTTAGTTTGGAAACGTTCTAAGATGTCAACATTGGACTTGCACGTAGTTCCCCATAGTGATATTCCATAAGTCCATATGGGTTTAAGGGCGACTTTATATACTAGGAGTTTGTTACTCAGTGATAGCTTCGAGCTTCTACCTATTAGCCAGTATAGTTTACTTAATTTAAGGCCCAGTTGTTTACGCTTGTTGAAGATATGGCTTCTCCATGTCAGCCTGCGGTCTAAATGAAGTCCAAGGTACTTGGCAGATTCAGCGTGCTTAATTTGTTGGCCATTAAGCGTTACTGTTGGACAGTTTCTCCTTTTCATCGTGAAAGTTATGTGCTGCGATTTCGTTTCATTTACTTGTATTCTCCAGAGTTTGAGCCATTGCTGTATTTTGCTTAGGTGTGCTTGTAGATATCTGGACGCTTCTTCGGGTCGTATATGCGATGCCAGCACTGCTATGTCATCAGCAAAAGTGGCTGTTGCGGTTCGCCTCGATGTTGGAAAATCGGCTGTGTACAGCAGATAAAGTATAGGGCCCAGAACACTACCTTGCGGGACTCCGGAATGTATCGGATGGAGGTCAGTAGTTGCATCTTTATATTTAACGAAGAATTTCCTATCAGTCAAGTAGGATTTGAGGATGAGGTATATTTCAGGAGGAAGAGAGTTTTTCAATTTGTAAAATAACCCTTCATACCACACCTTATCAAAGGCTTGCGAGGAATCTAGGAAAACAGCGGAGCAGTATCTATTGCCTTCGAGATCACTATGTATTTTACTGACTACCCGGTGAACTTGTTCAATTGTCCCATGTTGGGTACGGAAACCAAATTGTTGGTTTGGTATCAGTTCTTGATCATCCAGTATCGGCTTAATTCTTAACAATAATAGTTTTTCGAGGATTTTAGATAATATAGGAATAAGACTAATAGGTCTATATGATGTAACTTCTCCAGAGGGTTTACCTGGTTTGGGAACCATTACTATTTGGGCTGTTTTCCATATGTTAGGATAATATCCTATTCTTAGGATGGCATTATAGATTTGTGTAAGACAGCGAATAGCTTTTTTAGACAGTTGTTTTACTAGTTCACCAGTAATTATGTCATATCCTGGAGCTTTTTTAGGATTGGTTTTGTTATCTACTATTTCCTGTACTTCATTAGTTGTAAAAAGTTTAAGCGGTAGATGCATTTGAAAGGGAGATTCTAGTAGATTGAGGATTTCTCTATCTTTTTCAGGACATTGTGAGGGATGAGGCTTGAAGACAGTAGCTAGGTGTTTCGCAAAGGCAGTAGCTTTGTCAGAATCGCTCTCATATAGATTAGAAAGTTAGACGATAGGGGTACAGTGAAAGAAAAATTAACACACTCAAACTATCGCAATATAGATCTCATGGATAGAGCACATTACAAACAGAGAAGCTTTGCAATGTTTGAAAATAAAAAGATTACGTAGAAAGGAAAGAACAAGTTCTGGAAAAAGCATGGCTTACATTTGTGCAACTATTCAACAGATAAGGAACCCCAAGAACAAGATAATATTGACATTACAGAGTTGAAGGTTAACAGAAAAAAAAAAGATTGTTTACCTTCTACAAGCTTAGATATAGCTAACAACAGAAATCTCAGGTGTGAAGCATTCCAATGAGAAATAATCAGATTTAAATAACCGTCCAGAGAAGAAAAACTACCAAATAACGGATAATAGGTTCCAAGAAGATGATATAGATATCACAATATAGAAAAGCTTGTTATATAAGGAAGAGTTGTAGGTTAACCAACAAAAAAATGTTCTCAGTTATACTGGATATGAATATACCATAAGTGTTACATATAGTTAACAACATAACTCACAGACGTGAAGCAATCCAAACGGCAGTAACCAGACGTGAACAACCTCCCAGCGAAGAAAAGTTATCACGCAGCTGTCAAGATACAATAAGTTAAGACGATGATCACATCACCTTAAGTGAGTGAGGTTTTCTTTTCCGTCTAAACGTCGCCCCGTCTTCATGCGTCCATCATAAATATAATCGCGACTAACCGGTGAAGGCGCCTCACTCCTCAGTGCAGCTAAGTCACTTTATTATCAAGTGAATGCAACTATAGCACTTACTATACTACCAGCGTACATATATCAAACAAGTAGAGACACTCACTGTCTGTTCCTTTGATGTCAAAATACCGATTTGTATGACTTTGAACGGCTTCTGGGGGGTACTTTCCGATGGTACTAACAGATGGCGCCACTACTTTATCACATACATGGATATATTATCTATGATCACATATGATTGGTAGCACAGACAGTAACTGGCTCTGATTGGTAGAATTTTGTGCTGCCATCTGATAGTCAAGCTTAGAAGTAACCACCGAGTTACTGTCCCAGGCACTCTAGACAGGTTTCAACTTTTGGAATGAGTGTCTCTACTTGTTTAATGTATATACGCTGATACTACGTTTAACGAACAAATGAGCGCTACATTTTAATAGGATATTGTTACTGATAAGCGGGTTGTACATGAATCATCCTGAGTTTTCAATTTGTTACGAGTAAAACTGGTTTTGCGCAAACAAGGCCGTCCTTGTAATTCAATTTCTGAATCTGTTCTCAAATAAGAATGTTCAAAATAGTTGGTTAATTTGATGAAGATCATTTTGGTGTTGAGACTCAAATCCGTTTGCATAAACTGTTAATTATGTTTACAGAACGAGTAAGCAATATATACAATACTAGCCTATCTATGGTTTTCAGAAGCATTACTTCTGCGACTGACGGAATTAAGATTAAAACGATACTGTTTTAGTTTAGATTTTATAATGTTGGAGTCAGACTTATGATTGTATCAAACATTGCCGGTTCTTAAATTCTTAAAACAACAGGTCTTTCAAGCAGAAGCAATAACTCACTGAAAACCAATACTTACACAGCAGTATATCTTCGTAGCATTTATTTTCCCTTTTTTAAATACAGTTTAAGCTAGTTTAGTAGGCTATGGTAACACCAATCATTATAGTTTATTGCGCAGTAAAAAGTCTATTAGACTAATTTCTAATTATGTCCTAATCACTTTCTTCAGGTTTCGATTGCAGCATATTTTGAGACAGTTTACATTTTAAACGTGTGTGAATATTTTTCTTCTCTGTAACGTCTGTAAAATTTCGTAATACTTTCCGTGGTGGTATAATCAAAACCATACGTAATTGTAAGCAATATACAGAGCCACGAAAGTATCTTGAAATGGTTTCAGACGAAATGTTTCTCTACGGATTGATATTCACTAACTCTTCCGTCTGTACTTACATTATTTACCATCCAATCACGGCTTACTTTTACTATTTACATTTAATTCACCACACGATCTTTACGTCCCACAAAAGAAACATAATATCATATTTGTATGAACATAGATGCGGGGTTCGGGGCTAATTTATTTTTTTCTTAATTTAGATCGTCATGCATAAATTTTCAGCAAAGCAAACATAACACTGGGGGAAGCAAGGCAATCAGCGAGCCCTTTCATATGGCATGTGGTTACACACAATCGTTCGTAAACACAAAACCAGCAAATTCTGCCAGTACAAGCAAAAATAAACAAACATTACGACATTTAGCAGTATGTGTTTGAGATGATAGTACTTGCAGGGGCTTTGCGGCCTCCGTGGCGTTCCCATGTAGCATCTAGTAGAGTATTTCGTTCAGAAACAATCTTCAGGTGCATTGCCGATGATATACCTGTAAAACCCTGCAATACGAATGCTTACCGCATCTAGGGCCCATTAGCCGAACGCTAACTAAGCCAATGGGCTCAAACTTATGTGTGATTTGCATCTACGGCTGCCGCCCCAGAGAAAAAAAACACAAGGCAGTTGTGGAAAATGAGCATCCCATGGCTACCCAGATGCGCTTCCTGCATTACTCTTAAACTAGGTACTTATTATGTCAAGATTTATCCTATACCTATTGGGCACCAACCCAACAATAACAAAATGACTAACGGCCCAAACCATAAATCTCTCTACAATTAGTATCAACGATGAAATAGTGTCCAACCTTGCTGCATCATGAAACTGCATACAATGCCCATTACAAAGCAACTCAAGCAATAATATCTATTACAGAGCGTATTACTCCATCATTTTGATTAATTCACGTAATTACCACGATCCACTTAAAAACTCTCGCATTATAACATAAAATTTTATCCAATAACTCAATAAATACCAAAAATAACATACCTTTTATAATGACAGCTGTGAAAATTCAAAGTCACAGTGACATGGAGTGAGTTATAGTACCTATAAAGTCACGCGTGAGTTATGGGCTCCTCAACAGAGATAAAGTGTCTAGATGCCATGTCAATCTAGCAGTATAATGTCATTTCTGACGTTTCAACCTATAGCTTACGCCTACTACATTTACTAAAACTAGCAATATCCCATTCAGAACGATTTAAAAAGATTACACGATGTATTTGAACTATTTACAGTTCTATACAATTTTTTTATTTTGGTATATAATAGTAGATAGTTCATAACAAGAGTATTATAAACTCCGACTATAATGTAATTACTTTAATCCTCAAGCTCGCTAACTTGGCTGTAATCTTGTGGTTAGTCCCCTGCAAGGTATATGCTAATTCGCTATTCTAGTAATAATAGAAGGGTTCTATCGATCTGCACCTACAACACGGTGGAATATTTAAAGTATAGAAAGTTATTACATAACCTAGACTAATAATCCCAATAGAAAAACAGTCGATTAATAAGTTCCACTATTAAATAGTCTTATGGAAAGCAATCGTTTCAAAGTAGAAGGAATTGTTCTCCAAGCATATTTTTCTTAAAAAAGAGAAAATGTTATTTTAACTTCGTATTTTAACTTATTTTCCAGAATTTGCCATATTATTACTGCTTTCTCTTGAAATTACATCTTCTATAGTTCCTAAAAATGATTTAAATAATCCTGTCTTTTCTTTGTAACTTTCTTTCTTTACTTTTTACTGTATACTACTGCCAACTTCTTTACAATGTTGTTAGTGTAATAAATTTACTAATACTCTACATTGGCTAGTCTAGTAATTACTTCAGTTTTCTGTTATTTTATTATATCTTGCTACAAGTTTTTATTACTACACCTATCACACATTAGTTGTGTTTTTTTCAAACTATTTGATGTAATAAATTATTGAGAGTTTAACTTTCGTTTTTAATGCTTCGATTATTTTGTATGTGAACCGTCCCTTCACGGACGGCTCGTTTTTATTCGAAAAGTTCCCAGTCTTTGTTTATTTTTCAGAGGCCGCACATTTCATGGCAACAATTTTTAAACGGCTTTTCTATCCATCGGAGTTTTCCATCGTATATAAAAAGTTCGAAATCACTTTAGTTCCAGACATAATATATTGTAAAAGGTTGCAGATTAACGTAAGGGTTCCGTGGCATTTATTCTGCTCCTCTAATAAATGGGAAATGAACAAAACTTTCTTACTCTCGAGCCATAAAAGTTCTTTCTATCAGTCTATAAAAAGTCGCGCTGCCGATGTAGGCTGGAATCAAGCCAGCTCTGAATCGTTATTGCCCATAAAGAAGAAAGCAAAAGTCTCGTCTTACACCCTTGCTGTGACCTCAATAGCGCTGGCTTTTACCAATTTTGTCTCTTCTGCTGTTCGCGTTTTATCAGGCTAACCTACAAAGAATAAGCCCTATATACGGAGCCACAAATTATTTTTATTGAAATCTCAGACGATTCAAGAGCCTGGTTAATAAAATAAAGGCGGCGGTGAATGAGTGTCTCCGGATAACAGTCGAACAAAGCCAATATTGCACTCTGGGCCAAATAGTAGTATACTGTAGTATACCCCCCCCCCCCCTTCACCACCTGTCATGACATAGTAATTATACTTTATTATTTATAATAAGAAAGACTCAAAAAGTACTTATCACTGATAAATCATTTTCAAAAGTAACTGAAAAAATCACATATCCTTTATCTAATAGACTTGTCTGTCCAGGACGCTGTTTTGTCTGTCCGGGACGATGTTTCAGCAGCCAAACCGTAAGAGATAGAGAAAAAAGTTATTAAAGTTATATGTTTAGAATGGTCATGTCAGGTCAGGAACCGAATTTCAGTCACGTGACACTTCCGGTTTTCGAGAAATCACGTGATTTCTCGAAAACCGGAAGTACGCCAGTACGCTGTTTCAGCAGCCAAACGGAGCTGCGACCCTCTGCGCCTTAAAACCTCGATCGGTTAGGCAACCACTTTGACAGCTTCCAGAATGTTCCGATGCGGCGTACCACTTTGACACCTTCCAGGTCTGGGTACAGTTTTTATTTAATACGCGTTCTATTTGAAAAACGGTCTTTTTTGTTTTTTTAAATGAGACATTTGTCTCACTGGACTGCTAGTTCTTTATAATAAACAACTGATTTGCCTACAAAGAAGGCACTGTAAAAAATTTGTTAAGATTACGACAAAATACAAAATACAAGTTATTGCAATTCAAGAAACGAACACAAGAGTAGTGATATCATAATAGGATGTCGTTAACAAGATTTCTATTAAGAAATAGTGGAAATTCGCCAAAAGAAAACAAAGATATAGACATACAAAAAGACTTATATGAACAGATACATGACATGATAAACGGTTTACCAAAATAAGATATGAAACTTCTAAATTGGCAGAGAAGGGGTTTCCAGAAAATATACAGGAAGGAAAAGTAAACATGAATACGCCAATGAAAATTGGTTTGAAAAGTTTGAATTGGCCATGGAAGACAACCTGAGACTAAAATCATGCGGATTCATAAGACGACTTCGATTTCTTCAAATGGATACACCACGTGGAAGATTTCAGAAGTACTCTGCGGATCTTAATCGGGACTCTTTTCCAGTTGTGATAAGAGATATAGAAATCAAATCTACAAAACGGGAAAGGTAATACAAAAATAAGAAGCAGACGTCACAGGAATAAAAAAATCGTATGCAATTCTCATCTAAATGTTCCTTTAATGAAATATTAGGTCAATTGTAAAATTATTGTTTAGCATTAACAGCAAAATAATTAACCAAATGTTTAATGTCTTTTAGTTTGTCGAGTGAATTGTCTACATATGTACTCGTACAGTAGTTGGTTTAAAACGATTTTTGTGTTATACCACTTTGTTCCGCATAAAAATTGATTGTGCTATACATCTCCACCAACCACCGCTATAATTGTTCTATCATAATATGTTAAACGCTCAAAAATCTCAAGGAATTTGGGAAGATCTTGGTTGATAAATTAAATAATTTGAAAATAACATTCGAAAAAAGAATTTAAAATTAGTACTTAAAATAATATAAATTATAGACAACAAATTATAATTTTGTTGTGGTTATAATGCACCAATATACAATTTTCCGATATTAGCATTACAGATACTGTATAATACATTAAAATTTCATTTTGTTTGCTGAAGAAAATCATTAAAGAAATACAATTGCAAAAAACTTCTTGTTGAAGTTTGCAAATAGATCTTATGTGGAAGTTTATGCATTTGCTTTCTAAGAAAATTTCTATAAATTGAAATCAGGGTAACAAGACATAAGAAATGTTTTTCACCAAATATGCATTCCATAACGAATTGAAATGGACAGCCATTGATTGATTTTGCAAAAGAAAAAACCTGCTAATTAAAAGTACATACTACCGAACAAAGCAAATCCATAATGGAACTCGGAGATCACCAGCTGATCACCTACAAAAAGGTGAAGAAAAATAAATAACATACAAAGTGAAACAGTTGCATACTCGGACGAGGTATAAAAAGCGAATTATGCCAGTGACAAACCAAGAACCAAAAGTAATCACTAAATAATGTTTAAATAATAGATTAAACCGGAAAAAGGGAAGAGTACAATGTAGGAAAAACTGGATAATGCTCGCACAAAAACGAACAAACAAATAGATGAAAATCGTTACAAAAATAATGAAATAAGAAGCCTTTACAGAAGGCATTAGTTTAAATTGATTCTTCGGCCAAATCTCTCAAGAAATATTAATGACTACGTGGATACAATTGTCGGCCGGACTAACTCAATGGAGACGGCGTGAAGTTCTTTAAATACAAAAGGTTTATTATTAAGTTAAAACCGGAAGCCAAAGAATCCTTTAATTACGACAAGCGTATCCACGTATCACTGAGAATTCGTAAACTCAAGTAGCACACCCTTCTGAAAGAAATCACACGAGTCCAGATAGCAGTAATAAAGAACAAGACAAAGTACGCATAAAACTAATGATCACATATTACTATCAGTTAATACAAGGTACAGGTGATTATCAAAATGGAGTCATTAAATATATATGCGACAATAAGGTCAGAAATAAAGTGCACCTTAAAACACATAACTCTACTTTAGAGTTAGTTAACATATACAACAGTTTAAAAAGTACAACAATAAATTACATAAAATACTACCACAACAGCTTAAACAGATGAAATGGAAATTACTTTATGCTCCTAAGATGAAAATCGTTAAGTGTTAAGTGTAATCGGTTCTTGAAGCGAACGTCAAATTGACAGCAAAATAAAATCTACAAGATCTCGAGAGAAACCGTGCTGTAGCAAAACAAATGAGGTACTTAACTCACCGGATCACTGGCTACAGTATTCAATTGGTTTTAAAGCAAGGGAAAAATAAAACAGGCTTTGTGTGGAGCCCCCTTTGGTCCACTCGAAGCCGGCACAGAACGTTGGAGGTTATGTCCCAAATAGCACATAGAAGGCCCCCATTCTGCAGGTACCTTCATAGCCAATACAGGTTCAAGAACATTGCTCTCAAGGTGGACTACGAAGCCTTCAGTAAAACAACGACGGAGGGTTAAAATGGGGCAATTCGGCTCCCAACCTGTGGCTATAAAGAAATACCTAAAATAAAAGCAAGAATGTCTCGACCCGATACGATAAAAGCTTCAATCGACTTAGCCCAAGATCAATTTGGGCCACGTGCAAAAGGGTCAACAGTGCGCTTCTAGAAGATCCGCCAGAATTGACGTGAGAAAAATGTCTCGGTACACTGCCAGGGTTGACAAAAGCTGCCACCATCAGTGAGGGCAAATTCCAAAAACGTAAACCACACGCCCGCAGAACCACTAGACAATTCAAGGAACGCTAGCTGCAGGCATCACAGCACCAGAGGACGAGAACGCGGAAAAATGAAGTCAAACCATATCGCTTCGCGGAACGATAAAACAAAAGCGGCCGGGAGGGTTGCGCGCGAAATTCAAAATGTGGATCACAGATGCGAAATAAAATAGACGGTGCGTATAGACCTGTAAAGTTATAGGGCCGCATTCTGATCGTAACAAGGGGTAAGCAGGGAAATAAAATGCCAAGCAAATACAGTATTTTAAGGAAAATATGCCGAACTTTGATAAATCATTAAATGTGAGAAAAGATCGCTATGAAGAAATAATAAATGAATACACAGAAACAGACAGGGAGAATCAAAATGAATTGAACGAAAAACTACCAAACTTATAGCAAGTTGAAGATATAAATATCAATCTAAAAAATAACAAACGTTTCGAAAGCAACGAAATCATTGTAGAAAGGGTTATGGAAGAGAGGAATTAGCACGATCCATGCAAAATATTTTACAAAAAATATAAGTACAAGAAGTACCATAGTGTTGGAAAGACGCACTATTACATCCGTTGTATAAGAAAGGGAATAGAATGGAATTTACAAATTAAAAATACTTTTAAGAAACTTTTGTAAGTTTACGATAGAATAAAACGCCGGAAAAGTAATAAATAAAAATATTAAAATGGAATTTAATTGGATAAGGGCGCAGCAGAAATGAGAAAGGGGGCAGTTTCGGCATATGAGCCGAAGGCAAATTCTTTAAATCTCAAAATTGCAAAAAAGAAGTTTTAGATACGAGATTCATACAGAAATGTTTCAACTACCTCATATTTATGCTAAAAGAGATTTAAAAACGACAAATCATGTCATGTATGCTTTCATTGTTTAAAATTATGCAATAACACCATACTATTTACGTATGGAAAGTGTCAAATTAAGTAGTAATCAATTAATTCAGACTAGCAGTCCAGTGAGACAAATGTCTCATTTAATAAAACAAAAAAGACCGTTTTGCAAATAGAACGCGTATTCACCACACGTACGTATATGACGTCATTGTTGGTAGTAAGGTACTATATTTATACGAGCAAGCTCGTCCGCCATTTTGAGTTACTGAAAGTGGCGGCAAATTCAAATTCTAGTTACTTTCCAAATAGCATACGGTAGTCGGAAAAACAAGGATCCTGTCATTTAATTTTATCCGTCTTAAAAAAGATTGGCTTTTAAACAAATAAAAAGAAAGCAGAAAAAATCGATACGAAAACACTGTTAACTAACACGCACGTGGTTCAAACTAGAGAACATTAATAGCACCTTAGTTCAAACAAGAGTGACGAGTGACAGAACTCAATAGAACTGACAGATACAGTTGACAGTACAGAACAACACCTACACACTGTATATAGATTTAAATAACCACACTTGGATGAAGACTGTAATTATAATTAGCATCGTAATGGAATACACCAAGATTTAAATCAGCATGCAGTGTTCGTCTGGATCAAACAGTCTGTGCTCCAACGGTTTCTAGTCTTGCTTGGTTGACAAACAACAGAACGCACGGTTACCGGTCAGCGCAGCCAACGGCTTGGCGCTAAAATCCCTGTGACACAAAATCTAGTGGGATAAGCTTGCCTGGTTAATAAAGCACTCTAGTTGGTAGCAAACTACCAGTCGCATTCGCCTTGATAAAAATTTGCCTAGAATCTAACCTAAAAAGTTAGGATTGGGATAATTAAGATAATAATTAGTGTTAGAGACTGAAATTCGGTTTCTGACCTGACATGACCATTCCAAACATATAACTTTAATAACTTTTTTCTTTATCTCTTACGGTTTGGCTGCTGAAACAGCGTCCCAGACAGACAAAACAGCGTCCCAGACAGACCAGCGTACCGGACAGACACGTCTATTAGATAAAGGATTGAATAATTTACCGGTTAAAGTGCTGTTTAAAATAAAAAAATTGTGTTGTCAATTGGCATACACCAAATATCGAAGTGTCATAATGTAAGCTGGTGCCAGAGAGGGTTTTAAAAGGGTGAGACTAGTGTTGTATATGAAGATTGAAAAAAATATGATATAGTACGTATAATTACATAAAAAGCTGCAAAAGTGGCGTATATCGTGCGAGTATATTTGAGAAACGAAGCGAAGCGTAACGGAGCCAAGTGACTTAAAATACGAGCGTACGATATACTTTCGAGAGAGTTATGCACGCTATTTTTCCCGCGGCCAGAAAAAATTCACATTTTTGCAATTTAACGAATGACAGCTTCATTGTGACATCTGACAAATCAGTAGATTGTCCGTAATTTTTAGGTCAAAATGACATACCTTCAGCAATTTTTAGGTTAAAATGACATATTTAGCCCACTGTATAACTGTGAATTGTGCATTTTTTCATAACAAACACGTTCCTTATGGTAACGGGCGGGTGAATGTGTGTGGGCGTGGGAAAAATAAATTACCTAATGCCTAATTAATAATTACCTGAAATTCGCTGAGAAGTTATATTTATGAGAGCTGTTGAGTTTATTAAACCACCCTTTTTCCGGGTTTTTTATGTATAATAATTAAATTAAGATATCTACCCTATTTGCTTATTGAACAGAAGTAGTATAAATAATAATATATTTCGCACTTACCTTGTTACTTTTAAATGAATTCTAAATTGACATATCTCATCAATAAATATATGACATTGAAATTATGTCATTTAAATCTTTTTAAATGTACCTCGGCTAGCCAGCTTATTTAGCAATTAAGAACTCTATTTCCTTCTCAGCTGAATGAGTTATTGTTAATATAAATTATATCTTTAGAATTATATTTTGAATTATCAAATTATTATCAATTTGACTTGCTTTTTAAATCACACTATCTAGTACTTGAAATTGAACCTTCTAATTCAGTTATAGTGTATTAATATGTTTGGCTTGACATTACATTTAATAATCAAACTAAAGGTTGTCAAAATATTTAATTAAATTACTTGTTCCAAAAATGTGAGGTTAAACTTTCTTAAAGATAACTAGACCAAAAATAATACAATTTCTAAATATAAAAGCCGAAAACGTCGAGTACTCAAATCAATTCAAATTTGGAAAACTTAATATTCTAAATGTTCTCTAAAACTAAAATACAATGTTTTATTCCAATTTTGCCGTACCAAACTGTTATTAAAATACACTAACCTTCTCAAAGATGAACTCGTACCTGAAGTGTGTTTCTATATCAGCTCCAAACTGATCACAGTCGTCAAGCATCTCCTTTAAGATGTCGAAGACCCATAAAAACTCGTTGTAGCTGTCGTACCGTTTAATATTTTGTTAAATGGTAGTGCAGCATGCCACAAACACAAACACTCGCACTAACTGATGACTTGAACACCAATAACCACTTGAAATGGTTTCTATTAATCTCCAAATCTCTATGCAAATAATAATTGTGACTCCTTGGTCAGACTTTGATCGTGCAGAAAGCTATTCTTGCTAACACGTACCAAACTTCAATATTATTCTCACAATTAAAGGGATATTAGACCTTTAACGTAACTAATTAGACTGAGATTACTCAAATTTAGAAACTTTTTTCAGTTGTAGTAAACAACTCTCTGGTTGCTAATATTTACTGCCACCAGCTATTCACTTACACTTGTTATCCCATGATACCCCTTAGATATCTGGATATTAATTGAAAATAATTAAGCATTCTCACAGCATGCTACATTATAAGTTAAAAATTTAACTGACTGTCAACGTGCAATTTATATTAAGGAAATCGACATAACCGATACAAAGTTTGAACGAAAATTTTAATTGAAAATTTAGACTCATTATAAATGTCCCAACATGAGCAGAGTTTCATGTTTTAAAAATTATTAAATGAGCTAGTATTGACATTACTTAACCGAACATAATTGGTGCAACGGATAAATTATTAATATGAAGAAGCATATAACCATAATTATCTTAGGTTAAGTCAATCTGACAGAGGAGTAAATATTTGAGAAAACTTATATGAAAAGTAATTTTGATAACAAATAACTTTAACATAAGGAAACTTTGTATCATAGCAATTTCTGTAGCAATTTTTATATAGTAACAGGCAGAGTTGCGCAGTAATTAATTCTTTTCATGGAATTGAATTACTTTTTTAAATTACAGTAATTGTAATTGGTAATTGCCATTTTTATTAAAAGATACTTGACAATTACATTTTTCAGTATGAATAACTCTAAGGTATTTAAATTACTTTACAAATATTTAAATTACAATTGAAATTACTTGCGGCAAATTGAATTATTTTCTGGTAATTCAGTTACTCAATTTCTAACTTCAATTGGGTATTAAATCTCCAGAACGCAAAGAATAGGATAAGGCCTTATTAAGTTACATGTTAAGCAAATGGCAATATGGTATTCCTGGAGCCATATACGTATAATTTATGATCTTCTGTGAGTATTCGGATAACAGCTAATATTGTGCACAAGCAAAAAAATATTTGATGCAGGCGCATATGTTTGTAAATGAGATGTCCATATGTTGTGTTTTGTGTAGTGTAGGCTGTACAGGATGTAGCAATGTAGCTTGCTAATAATTATTGTGTAAGAGACGAAAAATATGTCTACGGTGAGTTCAGATTACAGAGTAATTTTTCAGTAACAATTGATAACAAGTACCTTCATTATGTGATACCGGTTCATAATAATTATTTATTTATTTAAATTTGCTTGCTTAAAACGATATACTAACATATGGCTATCTAAATACTGCTATAGTATATTACGTTACAAAATCGACAAGTGCCTTAGAACAGGCTGAAAAAATATTGGAAGAACGAGGCCCGAAGGGTCGAGTTTGCTATTTTGTGAGCACCATTCTAGTAAGACACTTAACTATCGAGTCTCGTATAACATTTTTTGCACTATCAACTAATAAAAATAAAAGGACTCTTGAATATGACAAATATAGTTTGTCTAATTAAAGTTGGTGATTGTTGTTTCAATAGTAACTAAATACAAATCTATGTTCTATAACAGTCCTAAGGCCGTTATAATCATAACAGCCCTGTTATTTTGTTGTTGCCATACCAACCAACAAGGATACTGGAGGTTGACCTTATCGTCACAAGTAACAAACCTGAAAACAAATAAGCCAAGTAACTTACCAAGTAAATTGGTAGCCCACAAAATACAAATACAACGGGTAATTGAATTACTATTTCATTTGAGTAATTGCTAATGTGGTAATTCATATACTTTATTGGGCAGTAATTAGCAATTGATTAAGTAATTTTCTCAGTTCTGGTAGCAAAGTTGTTTGTTTTGTACTATTTAATCCCCTTTATAGTCTTTTAATAGTGCTTTGTTGTCGCGTTGTGAATTCAGAAACGTTTTGCAGATTCTACTTCCCATTTTTTTGGAATTGCAGTCTTTTAGCATTTTCTCCATGTTGCTATATTTCTTCCCTATTTTTTATTTCTCTTAATATTGCACCTTACTCCCTGTTTTACCAGTTTTCACGATTATTGGCCTCTGCATGCCCATGTCCGTTTTCTAAAAGTACATCCTTAACTTCTCTTTCATTAATTACCCAAGTCTCACGTGCATATGATAATACACTTTTGTTATTCCGGAAAATACAGATCTTTGTATTAAAAGAAACCTACCCATTTTTTTAAATGGGTCGTGAGCACTAGTTAACCTTTCCTTAATATTTCTGTGGCATCCACCACTATGCTACCCACATATATAATCTCGTGTATATTTTCAATAAGCGTTTCTTTCTCTTATTGTCGGTATGCTTTTTGTAAAGCATTTTGACCTTTCTGACTTAATTATTAGACCTATTTCTGCAGCTTCCTTTTTAAGAATGTTCACTTTTCTTGGCATTCCACACTCTTTGAGTATTTTTCATAATACAGTTTTGTTTACGTTATCAAATACCTTTTGGTGTCCGAAAAACTGAACACATTTCGTTTTCACTGCAAGACTATTTTCGCTAAATAATACGAAAGGGGCCATAATTATATATAACAGCAATAAGATAACATGAACAACAAAATAGAATGTTTGAGTAAGAAAGAGATGACTATACGATAAAATTATTTTAGTAGGCATGTTTAGTTGACTTATGTCATAATTAAAATAAGCGTCATGCCTACTCGAATTTTTACTACTATGTGTATCTCTTTCTTACTCAAGCAATACTTATTTTCTTGTTCATGTTATCTCATTGCTGTTATATACCGTGTGTCCACAGGAATACGCACCATAGGGCTAACCTAATAGAATAGAAAGATCGACTAATGCTGTGATCGCCGGCACGCTAAAACGTTTTTTCTGGCTTCTGACTCGCCACTGTATAAAACAATATTGTTATAAATGGTACAAGAAAAGGGACGGTGGTCACAGCACTGGTTGATATTTATATTCTATTAGCATTATCTTATCTCTATGGTGCGTACTCCTGTGGACACACGGTATAATTGTGGCCCCATCGGTATATCAGAATATTGTGTACAGTATTTTCAAGAACTCAGTTAAACGTGATCTGAATCCGTTCGTTGTGTTTGTCCGCTGTGTTTTGCCTGTGTGGGATTTTAAAATTTTGATCAGATTCGGATAGTAATGAAAAAGTAGAATAGAACCAACCTCCCATCCCGTATGGAGCATCGACAAGCTGGCGAAAAAAAATAAGATTAGATTTATGAAGTCTAGGAATTCGACTAACAATGCTAAGCTTAGCATTCTCAACTGGTTTATGCCTGTGAAATTCTGCTACTGATGTACCTGTTTGCTCGCATTCGGCTTGTCTTTGAGTTTGGGTACATCAGGTATTATTTCTTTTACCCTACTTTATTTGACAAACAATATATGATATCTGTGTTTTTACCGATTCTTGCCTTTATTAAGTCTCCTGCGACATTATCTACATCTGTCTCATTTCCGTTTTTTATTTTATTTGTGGTCTTCATTTCCTTTTCCATTCAATAGGTTCTTGTGTATTTTTTTTAAGTTTTCGTTTCCCTGCTATTCGCTTATTTCTTTCAGTAGCATTTGCTATATCGCTTGAATTCTACATATGTGTTCCAAATAATCTACCTAGTGGTTCAGTGTCTCTTCTTCTTTCTTTGTCTTCATATCTGTGCTACACTGCATTCCTTCCTTTCGGACAGTTTGCGTGTCCAATCTGATAATCGTTTTAGCCCACTGATTTTGTCTCTGATCACTCTTGGTATTTTGTGCTATGTTTTTCTAATTCTATCATCTCAACTTCGTTATTCTTCTTCTTTCATTCTTCTCTTTTCTCTGGGTATGTACTTGTAATAATAATTTTTGTTTGATAATAACTATTTCTTCGATTTTGATCCACGTTTCTTTTGTATAGCAATATTTAATAGGCGAGTGTTTCAATAGATATAATTTAAAACTGTAGTTATTAGGATTAGAACTATGTCAGAAGGTACCTGCGGTACCTTTTCAAATTCAATAATATCTTTGTACAATAAGAAATGTCTGTATAAAGCTAGATCCCATTGGTCCCTTTAATCCGCCCCTTCTTCGGATCCAAACAATTGCCGTCCAAAATCGTCCATTGAGACGTATTTGCTAACAATTTGAGGTGCACAGCATTTCTCCCGTGCTGAGGCAAGGAATATCCGCAATAAAATGAAATCCTCATTAACTGGCAATGATTTATTTGGTGGCAGCAGCAGTTAATTGTAAATATCTCGGCGAGACGACGACGCAGATGCAGCAATGGATATCTTGTTAAATTCGCATCAACTGCCTGTTAGCCACAGAGGCTGCTCATTAATGCCTGCAATAAAAATAAATTTAAAATAGACAGCTCGTCGCCATTGATGGGAATCGATTTCAGGCTGGCGAAACGGAGGTCGCGTTTTATAGCTCCTCTTTGCCCGGTATGTGCTCCAGATAAATCTAATCTGATTGGTTCATAAAGCCGGTGTCGGCTTAACACTTGGATTGGACTCTTTGTTCCGTCCATTGTGCTGGGTTTACGACTTTTTCATTGATAATTACAGATTTGAATAAAAGTTCCTGTCGCTTTGATGACTATTTAGCTGCAAAACCGAAAAACATTAACACGTAATCCCTGGTTTAACAGGAATATAACAATATAAAGTATTTAATTGGTATTGTTATTTCTTCAAGCAATTTTCTGATACTGAAAAAAAATCTTTCACATTAAACTAAAAGAATTAGAATTTATGAATAAATGTAAGATTATGAATTGATCATGAAGCAGCCGTCGTGGTTCATATGTACTAAGGAATGATTCTTATTTTTAGAAAAAATATGTTTCAGTGTACCATACGTTGTCATATAATACAAAAATATTACATAGATCCTAAAGAAACTAAATTATCATCAAAAGGTCGATTGGTCTTAAGATGGCACACTACATTAATGCCAGTTATATGCGCTCAACTATAATAATTGTATGTATGTATAATCTGTAACCTCATTTACCTTGCGGTGTAGAGGCTGGTGCTTTATGCGCTGGCATCTGGCGGTACAATGCTCAACTTGCCCCGGATTCGGGATACAGGGTTGGAGCGCGCCTTTGGTGCTTGCGCAGCAACCATTGTGTGGGTTGTGTCTTGGTGATGTGTTGACCTTGTTACTCTAACTCTTAGGTCTGTGGTTCTGAGTAGAGCACAGTTAATTTGGTGCACAACTGTGAATGGTCTCACCGAGCCCGACTCTAATCGCCAAGGATACGGAAAAATTTCTGACCCTAGCGGGAATCGAACCGAGGACTTGCTTAATGCAAGCCTGGCGCTTACCCATCTGCGCCACGCAGCTTCTTAACTATAATAATTACACAATGTAAAAGAGTTTCAGTGTAAAGTAAATCATAATATACTATCCTTTAGCAAATGAAAAATTTACTGAAACTCAAAAATCAGAAAAATTAATGACATTGATTTATTAACATTTTGCAAGACAAGCTACATCTTGTGACAAAGACCGTCATAACCAAATGCTTCAATGTGGCTACGTACACTAATTGATCGAACGGAGAACATTACAATTTTTAATATAAAACTACAGCTATCGTTAAATAATGACGATATTCAAGAACGTAAAACTAATAATAATAATATCAGTGCTCTATGAAGAATAACAGTAGTAGACATACACTTATACACACAGGCCACACAATAAAATCAAATGTGTGGTGTATCTGATTACTGAGAAGGATAGTATAAATTGTAAGCGACCCATTGCCTGGGTTGCACTTCCGAAAACATGAAAAACAAACTAAAGAACACCAGTGGTTTTATAGTGCTTAGATTTCTGTAATAAAGGCAATGATTCCAAGTGCAAAAGAGAACACAAAAAGGAAAATCCTGTTGAGCAATAGAAATTTCATGAAGCAAAACGAATTTAGATATAGTTAACTTCGACAAAAATAAGCTGATTTAACCCAACTTACCTTAGTGCAAAAGTTAGTACTAACGGAGCTACAGGGTGTCAAAGTTGAAAAAAATAAATCAAATTTTTTTAATATCTTTTGATCACTTCCAGCTAATTGCACAAAATTTTGTATCCGGGGGTTTTTTGGAATGAAAAATTCAAATTGATCAAGGATTAAGTTGTATCTTCTAGAAGGCACCACAAGCGACCATTAGGACACCGTTAAACCCCTGCAACTTTTTTGTGTCACGGTGTATGCCATTTTCAACTGGAAAAATCTTTTTCCTGTCTTTTTCCCGTAAAAAATAATCACCAGTAATATAAAGTAGATAAAGATAACAAGTCGGATATGATGCGAATTTGTTTAGAAAGTTCGTTAATTATCTGACACTAGGCGATGAACTTTCGGCCACCACGGTGATACTCATATACTTGCATGTTCACCTAGAAAGGATCCGATGACTGTATTGCCATTTCGGATACTTAATTCCACTGTAAACGGGAAAAATGTTTACTATAACGGCTTACCACTGTACTTCTTAATTAACAGATTAATTTAATATCCAAATGTTTGCAGTTACAAAATTATAGAAATAAGGCTGACGAGACTGCCGGTGTTCAACTTTTCAAATTCCTATTTTATACAGTGCTGCCCATTGCTTGTTCCTTCGGAATTTAGTAAGCATTTACCTGATTGGCTTAGCAAACAGAGAACTGTCTCGGAAGTCAACACTCTTCAAGAGATTACAATATCCGTGAGCTATTTCCAAAGCCCTTGCCACAATATATTTATCTAAGACATTGACATTTGGATGAAATTTTCACAGAAAAAAATATCTAATACCAGCTACTACAATATAGATTGACACTTCCATGTTTAATGGTTGACAATCATTGGTTTTTGTTTTTGTATTATGTTACGTGCGAAAGAACTAATTAGTACCTGTAACAAATACGAAAATTACGCACGACTAGCTTTAGTGAGGCATGGGCACAGTTTTACTCTGAAAGCGTATGTGATTTCGGAGAAAAGTCAGTTCGGTGGAGCCATTGTTCCGGATAGTTTGTAGCTTCCCTTGTATTAGTGAAAAGTTGCTAGTTGAATTTTATTTTTAAGCTTTAATAGGTGGCTTCAATTTGTAATTCCGCATCCTTTAGCGAAGACTTAGCTAGCTGTATTTTAGTTTTAAGCATGTCACTATAATTAATAGGTGGTTACGCATGCAACTCCCCTAATAATTAACTAAATTTCATCATTTGCATTTATTCTGCCCCAATTCTACATACCTTTACATCTAGCTGGTTAGGCACCTTCACGTGCATTTATTATAAACAAATTTCTGGATTGATACATTACAATTACAGTGCTCTTATCTCTTGGGTGCAGTCCAATTTTTCAGTGGTTTTTTGTGGGTCCTTTTGCCAAAAATTTTTGTAGAAGTTCTTGATATCCTGGAACTTGTTGAACACTTGATTGGTTTTACACGTTCTTCCCATTCAAAATTTCGTGTTAGCTGGTTGTAACCTGGCAGTTTAGTGCTTCGAAAAGCTTGTTGGTTTGGCTGGTTTCATGGAGGACATAGAGCACAAATGCCTTTTTGAGGTTCGTAATTATTAGTTTGGTTGATTTACTTACGTCTGTCGTCACGGCGGATGTATTTCGGGTTAACGTTACCCCTTGCACGTTTGCTCTGGCTACTCTACAACGTTAGGTAAGCCGACGATAGCTTCTGCTTCATTATCAGGGGCTTATTTGAGAATTTTGTATGTTTTTTAGCCAATTTATACTTCCTTTATTGTAAAAGGAAGTAAAAAACGGAACCCGAATAGTTTTAGCACTACAGAAGCGGTAATTACCCTGTAAAATGCCGAAACGTTTGAACGACAAATATATTATTTATGAAACCACCATTTTTCGACCAAAATTGACCAATTTACGTCAGGAGCGAGAGCCGGGCGTAAAACTACCGCTCCGTCACAGCCTTACTGCTTGGGAGCGAGTTCAAGACTGAAGGGTGAAGAGCTGCAAATGCTGGTCGTCTGCTTCGCGTGCAGCGCAAAAACATCCCTTTCAATTCGCTAAGATCAGCGGCGTGCGTTTGAACTTGTACGTAAGAGAAAAATATGAACTTGACAATAATTTAGTTATATAAAGGCTGTCCATATTTTATCTTTATTTCTGCCTTTACATACTTTCACTGGCTGTTTTCCCATAACATTTTATTCCTGGAGTCAGGAGACTCCTTTTCGGCTATTAATTACGCGTTATAGAAAGGTGACTACATATTAGACCAATTGACTGCAACGAATATAATGCACTGCAAATCGACAATAAAAAAATCTAACTATGAACGGAACCATTTTGCCCTTACTACTACGAGTAGAAAACATCATCCAAACCCAGAAAAATAAATAATGACTTTCCTTTCTTTAATAATAAAATAATTATGGTAAGGTTTCAAAATATGAAAAAAGATTATTGCAAAGTAACTAGCGCATCAAATTGTAGAAAAATTGCTAATAACATTATTTAAAAAGTATTGTGTTTTTGCAGAACAATGCTACATCTCGTTAGGTTGGAGTTGTTCTTTTAAAGCTATTGGAATTGAAATTGCATCCAGATCTTGCACCTGGCAACTACTTCTATTCTACATTAAAAAAGATAATCTTTTTAATTAAAATAGTGTTATTATTCTAACTAGGTTCCTTCAATGATATGCCAGTATTCATTGATGAGCCTCCATATGTCTTATTTGCTACAGTTAAGCTTTTGGATTTTTTTAAAAATATGTCACCCATTCGACTTTATTAAGAGTTGACTCTATGCATGCCGCCTTAAAAGAAATCGTGCTTTCCACTTAAATTTGAGCCACAACGTTGAGCATCAAACTCAAAGTTTTCACATAACGACGACGTTCAGCTCATAACGAGAAAAAGGAATATTTCTAAAGAGAGAATCTTAAGTTGTGCAATTTACCGTCACAACAGTAGGTGGTATTGCCACGGATGCATTCGAATAAATCGCTCGAGGTGTACAACAGCAGAATTTCCAGACTGATTTATGCTCACGTCTGAGAAGCAATTGCACCTTCATGGATACTTCCTAGCTGCATACGTACGACCACACCGTTACCATGAATGCATCTTTCACAGCACTCGACCTTCCGATCCTAATAAACGATGCGGTTTACAATACCCGTATTTATCGCTCTTGCAGGAATAATGCCGTTAGCCAGTTACGTAAAGCATTGCGTTAAAATTCATGGTAATTTAGTGCGACTTGCAACTTGCACCCTCTACTCTTTCTTTGTGTAATAGTGCCAGAACCTTTTAATGCTTAAAGATCTAGCGAGGTTACTACCACACATTTATTGCAATTGCGACTGCAGGTGCCGCTTGGAAATTCGACTAGTTTAATGAATTAGAAAAACGGCTCCTACCTAATTGAACACAATAAAAGATTCATGACTTGATGTAGTGGAAATTTAGAATTTTTAATAAAAACATTGAACGTTCACTATCATCTTTCTTTTACACAAAATGTATCTGTATGTATTACACGTACCTTAATAAAACTATTCGTTTACGATCTTCAAGAGACTATAAAAATTATAATTTACTCTAATATGCAATTCCAACTTCATGCACAATGAATAATAATTATTAAATACTATACCTCCAGCAGCTATTTAATAATAATAATAATAATAATAATAATAATAATAATGGACTTTTATTTTCGGTCTAGACATAAACAAATAATAATAATAATGACAATGAAAATAGTTACATATTACATTAGTTAAAAAAACATATTGTTGAGCAAAAAGAGTAAAAATTAAAATAGTAATGAACTAAAAATGTATAATAACATTAAACCGAAAATCGCAAGGCAGAGTTCAGTAATGTAGTGAAACTACTACTGATCTCCCACTCAAACCTTGTAATCAACATTAAAACTATGTCGTGCAAACGCGAAAAAACAAAATACATAATTTACAAAAAAATAATAATAATCAACTTGCAACACACTAACATGGGAATTTAACTGCATTAGACATTTAACTTTATCGACTCTATTGACTCTCGAAAAGATGACGGCGCATATGTTTTTTAAACGAAATTACACTAAGGCTCTTAAAATCAGCAGGAACAGCGTTATAAAGTTTATAAGCACAGTAAGAAAAAGAACGTTCGAAAAGAGCAGTTGTGTAAAGTGGAGGGGTGATCAGACCTTTGTTTCTAATATTCAAGTTATGTACGTCTGTTCGAAAAGATATACGCCTGTGTAAATAAGAAGGTTTTTTATGCAGAATAATTTTATGATATAAACTAACAGCTTGCAAAATGAAACAATTTTTCATGTTCAACCAGCCAGCTTCTTTGAGTTTATGAGAAATGTGATCGTATTTGCGAATTCCAAAAATATATCTTAAGCATGAATTCTGTACTCTTTGGATACGACCTCGATCAGAAGCATCCAAACAGGAACCATAAACAGGAGCGCAATACGTGAATTGTGAAAGGACCAGCGAATTACATAAAATTGTTTTATCAGTTTTAGATAAGTAAGGTTTATGTGGATATAGGATTCGTAATGCAGCATAAGATCGCTGGACGTTATTTGCAACTTGCTCCCTATACCTAAAGGTGTTGTCCATTACCAAACCCAAGTTTTTTCCTTGATCGACAACAGGTATTCTCGAACCATTAATAACTAAATTAATCGCGTCTTTAACCTTAGAACAAACATTTTTGCTACCAAATAAAAGTACCAAAGATTTGTTTGGGTTCAGTAAGAGAGAATGTTTTGATGAAATGTCGTGTACTTTTATAAGATCATTATTTATGTTATTAAGAGCAAGTTGCAAATCATTAGGTTTAAAAGAATAACATAACTGCATATCGTCTGCATATAAGCCGTTCACGACCTTTTTGGGACAGAGTTGGCTATGATTTTTTCTTTTCATGTTGGACTCACTGATTCGATGATGTAGCGGATGCAACTTTTTTTTTCTGTCAGTGTCTGTTCGACATTTTCTTGCCACCACATTGCCAGATTTAATATTTTAATATTCGTAAGAAAATAAATGATTTATCAAATGTGTAAAAATAATTTTAATTTCCGTCAAAGGAAAAGTCAAAATGCCCAAAATAATTTTGTTGCAACAAAAAATTTCCACTAAACGATGCTACTTCCAATTTAAGAAGGACAGACCACATTTAAAAGAAAGCGAGTCGATGTGGAGACTAGAGAATATCCGGCAACAATGTACCTATTCAGAAAATATAACCTTAAACTGAAAACAACCTAACCTAACACAAAAATTGTCAATTTCCATGAGGGAGTTTAGTTGCAACAGAGGTACTGCCAACAAAATTACTAGATGGTCATAGCCTCACCTGACCCAAAAAGATCGTGAACGGCTTATACATATGAACTTTACAAGAATTAATACTTTGGAAAAGGTGACTAGTATAGATGGAAAAGAACAGCGGACCCAATATGGATCCCTGAGGAACACCCGATGTTGTTAGCGCTAGGAGATATCTGATCCCATACTTTTACACACTGCGTTCTGTTACTAAAGTAGCTTATTATTAGATAGATAGAATTTTGTTCTAAACCTATATAATGAAGAATAGAAAATAATAATAAATGAATTAATGTATCAAAGGCTTTACTAAAATCAAGTAATATCAACAAGGAGAGTTCGCCATAATCTATAGCTTTGAATATGTCATCAGTAACATTTAATAAAGAGGTTGTGCAGCTGTGTTCGGGTTTGAACCCAGATTGAAATTCCGGAATTAGGTTATAGTGTATGAGATGTTCTTGCAGCTGTCCATGTAAAATCTTTTCAAAAATAATAATGGTCTCAAAGTGGCTTGTCTTCAAGTATTTGAAAATAATAATGGGTCTTCTATAAAATACATATGTTATATAAAAACCAAACATATAAAAATTGCGCGGAAAAATACATGTCTTACACAAAATTCAGAAGGATAAGGAAACCCTAAGAAAATTAATAAACTAATAAAGAATTTAATTAACGCATCTGATCTTTTCAGGACAAATACCTATCGGTTTTCTTCTTTTTCTTGGCTTAACTCGTTTATTATGGAGTTTAGTTGGTTTCCGTAAATTTATCAATTGAAAAGGTAACTTGACCTGACTCGCCTGAGTGTGCTTAGCATATCATAACATTTTACAGCTGGTGTGTACATATGCGTTAAATGTTGTTTGCTGCTGTATAGACTTCTAGAGAAAATTAAGGAATTACCAATAAAACTTTACGAACGCATAATAAAATTAAATGTAATTATTTAATGTTTTTTGTGATATTTAGTTAGTGTGGCATAGAAACCCCATGAGAAAAATGGTTATTTCAAATTTTTGGGGTGAATCCAATACTTTATTGTAAAAGAAAGTAAAAACATGTAAAGGGCTTTACTCAGAACTTTTCTCACAAGTGGACGTTACTGCACTAAACAATTTTAAAAATCTGGTGTGATACACTTACACAACTTCCTTTTACAGTGATCTTATAATTAGCCAAAAATTAGATTTTTAATTTTTAAGCATTTGTCAAAAAGTTTAAAAAAGTTACAAATTCTACAAAAACGGTACAAAATAGAGCGTTAGTTGAACAGACAAATTTTCTCTAAAATTTTAAGCTAAATTCAAAAATGTAATAATATACCGGGTGTTCTATTTAAAATAGGAGTTAATACAAAAATAGAACAAAAAACAAAAAAACCCATTTTAGTATTCACACACACACACACACACACACACACACACACACACACATACAGGCGCCGGCTATCTTTATGGCATATTTACCCCTGGCCTGAATTGTGGCATAGTCACATTTTGTCATTGCGTTAGCTTGCTACTTTATCTAGTAAATGGCTGTACTTATCAAAATTTACATACACTCCATGTGAAAGGTATGCACTCCTGCTAAAGGAATAGGTCATAGTTAATGGTTGACGGTTGGAGTGTGTAAGTATGCCATTATTTTGGAAAATTGATGGACGAGTGTGTGTTATGTGTGTATGTATTTTAAGGTTACGTAGAGTTATGAGCAAGATTCTAAATCACAAGGATATATTGCTTCAATTGCCAGTACCTACCCTTTTCATTCTTTATACCTCTTTACCACCTAAACGAGAAACTAGACATATTTAATGCGATTAATAAATAAAAAACCTATAACTATACATATTAGACGAAAATTATAATCCAATATGACTAGCATTTTCCTTTATTTTCAAAATTTGGTGTAGATTTTGTGACAAATACACCAATTTTCTTCTCATTTTGTGATTTTGCAACATTCCATACATTTTACAAGTTTTTTGTTGAGTAAACAATTTATATACGGTTTAAAAATTTATTGATTAAATATTGTATATCATTGTAAAAATACTAAATAGGTAGATATAACTAAGCTGTGAATAAAAATAATTCCTTATAAAGATAAATGCATCGACAAATTCAACTGAAAGGTATATAAATACATTTATGCTCTCCCCTGTTTAGTTTTAGTTACATAATTTTTGACGTAATATTTTATGTCTTTCCATGATCTAGATGATAAAACGTTACGATGTAATTCCATACATTCTTCACATTGCACTTTTCCTGGAATTTTTGATGCTTTTATATTAGTTTTAAAGAATGATATTACTGCACCAGATTCTTGTTCACTCCATGGCCTCTTAGTAGCAGCTTGACGTGCACATTTTGTGATCTTTCTAGTTGACTTTGTTTTATTTGTTACAACTTCGTTGGGTTTAGCTTTAGTTACAGCACTATTGCGTTTAGCTTTCCAGATATTTGAAGATATTGTTGATATTACATCTTCCGCAGCTTGTGTATCATCTGCACTGTTTTCTTTATTATTTTCTTCACCAAGCTCGGTAACCACCTGCATATTATTCACTTCAGTTGCAGCCAACATAATTCCACTTTTGCGATTATGATTTGCATTCTACCCTAAAATAAAAAAATCAGTTTTACAATAATCTTGCTTGAAGCATGTGGTATGTAATGCTTACAATTCCGGGCCAAAATCTTAATACCGGTATTCGGTATTTTAAATTTTTAATACCGGGATACCGGTATTAACACCGGTATTACTATTAGAAAATTTACTTATTAAATCTGTACCTACTTATTATGACATAATTAAAAATATTATACAAAAAAACAGCGAATTCCATTAACTTATATTTTTTCTTTATAAGTAAATAAATAAATAACGTAGGTGAAAAATATAACAAATAATAAATTCTATAAATATAAAAGAAACATGTGTTTTATGTGTAACCTAATAAACCAACTAACACATTAATTAAAATTGTCCATAAAATAGTAATTTTCCCCTTTGTAGGTACTGAAGTATCTGTGACAAATCTGTTCGTCGTTGTAAAATGACAAATTCTAAAGCATCCAAAATAGTCATTCTACAGCTATTGAATATTTTTGTTGGAAAAGAGCCTCCATCATACATTTTGAAGATGCATCAGCCATCAAAAGTTTGTAATTTTTAGGAATATGTTAATACCTAAATGCCGGAACTTTTTACATCATACCGGTTTTCAATACCGGACAAAATTCGTCCGAGATACCGGTATTCGGGATCCCGGTATCCCCGTATTGTAAGCACTAGTGGTATGTAACTAAACACAAATTACACACATTTAACCGTAATTATATTTAACCAAAGCTAAATAATTATTTTGACAACTAAGGTTTCATTTATATTTTTCTAATCATATTAAATAATATGAACATTATTAGTGTGTTTTTAATTGAAAAAGTTATTTTATAATTTTATAATTAATGAAGCAATGGAATAGTATTTCATAATTCAATTGTAGTCCGCCATTGATATGCTGAGTTCTTCATTATTCCATTGTTATTGGCCAAGTTCTTTATTTTTCTTCAGTAAATCATGAAGGTGAAACATATAAACAGAAGGTTCTGATAAATTTAAATGTAAAACCTTAGCGGCAGTAACAAAATTAGTAAAATGTGTCTTGGCGCACTATTCACAATTATTAATGTAATTATTTAATTCGAGTAGAAAACGTATTATACTATTTAACTCGTGAGAGAGGGCATTATTCGCTTAGATTAATTATCGAATAATACTATGTGTTCAAAAAGAAATTACATAATGGTTGGAAATGGAAAATAAAACTAATGTCAACAGCAAGCGTTAGAGACAGCAACCTTTAGAATCTTCAATCACGATAATAGCGTATAATAAAAACTTACAGTACCAACAACAGTGTTGACAGTTAATAAATTCTAAAGCTTGCTGTTGACATTACTTTTATCTTCTATAGCCAACCCTTATGTAATTTCTTTTTGAACACATAGTATATAACTATATATTTCAGTAGCACTGAAAAACAATTTTAAATGAGTAAATCCGAAAATGATACAAAATATATCTATTGCCATTAAAAAAATATTTAATTTTGTAATTTTATAGGTAAATGCGAGCTACTTACTCACAAGGTGTGCCAACAACACCAAATTTCCCCGTATAGCCGTTATTTATAGTAAATAAAGTAGCTGACTTGCATAAGATCACGTGTGGTATGTGTTTAAAGTACACCGCCGTTCATTTGAAGTGGATCGCTTAAAAAAACTAGTTTCGACGACATTTTTCTAACCTTTTTATAGAAAAATTTAGTTTGTATTGTAGCTAATAATTGAGTTAACTATTGTTTTAAAAATATTAAGTAGCCACATGTAATTTTTAAGTCATATCATGTTTAATAAGCACGCGATAATCCAACAATGCATAACTTGTAAGTAAAGTTTAATTGACGTCAGGGTATTGTTAAAAGCGGTAATAATCAATAATTAATTAATAATTCATGCATTTTTATCAAACAATACACAAAACACACCAAAATCTTCAAGTTTCTTCACTGCAAGTTTCGCATTGTTAACTTATCGGCTACTTATTAAAAGTGATATTTTTTTAAAATAACGTGTGGCTACCTGATGCTTTTAAAACAATAGTTAATTCGCTTCCTAGCAATAATACAAACTACAGTTTGTTATGAAAAAGTCGTCGAAACTAGTTTCTTTAAGTGATCCACTTCAAATGAACGGCGGTGTATTTTCCATTATGAAAGATACTTGAAAACGATAAAAGGTTATTTAAATTCGAGTCCCTCCGCTGAGGTCTCAGAAACCTTAAGAGATACGAAGTCTGTTAAGTTGAGTATTCTATTACTGAGCAATAATTTAAAAATTATTGAACAGTCTGCTTTATTTAAAAAAAAACAAAAAAATAACAATTTCAGTTTTCAGCCATAATTTGTTTGTTATTAACAATTCATGCTGATTTTAACGATTTATAGGATGGTTGAATTTTACTGGCAGAAACTGCTGTTATTTACAAAATTTTAATAGATGACCATGGAAAAATGATTCTAATCAACTAAGTCACATGTCGTGTAGGTACAATTTCTCAAGTACTACAAAATAACCTATACCCGAGTTAAATACTGGCCCCTTTTGACATAGCTATTAGTGTCAAAAGTGACATTTTAAGCACAAGTAAATAACATAACTTTTTCCAATATCTACTTCTAAGGCTGTATTTTATCTATGAAAATCTCCATGGTAAAGTAACATTTTAATGATTAGGGAGTATAAAATGCTACTTTATTCACTAGTGAATAAAATAGTCCATAATCCATAGCAACTAACAAAATAAATACGTGCTACCGTGGTAACTAGTACAAAACCGATACATGATATTTAATTAAAACTATTTATTTAATTTTAAAACTTATTTATTTAACTAAATGTAGGAATTGGAAAAAATTTTGCCTGCCACACGTGAATGAAGAGATTTTATCCATTCAAGGAAATTATTGCTTTTGGCGTGCAACGTAAAAATTATAGCACAAGATGCAAATCACTGACGATAGATCACGACCAGGGTCAAAGACGCTGGTTACACCTGAAGTGCATACAGAACTTTATGTAGAATTGAAATTAATTGTTAAAAAACCTTTCTTTGTTTTGGCAGTGACTGCATTTAAACAAAAAACGCACCTCCCCCCCCCCCCAATTGAAATCGATTACTAGAAATGCATCAATGTGATTTCATGATGCTCATATTTAGATAGCAAGCCCTGGGTAAAATACGCTCGTTTTCAAAACTTCAATGATTTAAGAAATTAGTTAGGGTGGAACTTTCCACACTAGGCTAATGGCATGATAAGTGCACTTTTCTTAATTCACAAGAAATTGTTTACTTACCTCCCAACTGTTTTTTAATTGTACAAGCTAAATCACTGTCACAACGCGCCAGACACCAACACTCCCAGAGCAGGATATATCCTCTTTGGAAATTACAATGCAAGCAAATTTTACGTACACGCGCAACTGATTTGTGGCAGATTCGCGCAGCATGCCACAGTTAATTGTGCACTTATAAAAAAACACACCGGTAGGGGGCGCGGATTTCAGTAACTTCTTGACGTGTCACAAATATAGTCATTCTGTACGATTTAACACATTTGAGCTGGACCCCACTTGTGACATATTTTCTATTATATTTTAAAAACAACCCCACACCATAAAGAATGCTATCGCAATTGGGTTTCCGCACGAAAAAAATTGTGGCATATCGAAAAATATGCCACAATTCCAGGATAGGCCACAATTCAGCGCTATGCATGCGCGATATGCCATAGTTAATAGCACACGTGAGCACACACACACACACCCACACACACACACACACACACACGCGCGCGCGCGCGCGCGCACAGACCAATGACAAAAATATGTTTTTTGGGTTCAGGGAACTCTAAAACGTGAAGATCTGGTGAAAACTCAATTTCGAATTTTTGGGGTTAATCGAAGTAAAATCAAAGTACACTCTGGGTAAAAATATCTTAACGTTACTAATAACACTAAAATAATAAAATTAAAACACTTGGTATTGTAAGTTAAATCAATTTTTAAATAAGAAATCTGTAAAGGGTTTTACGGAAAACTTCCCTAACAAGTGGACATACGTTGTGACATTAAACAATTCTAAAAGTCAATGGAAACTGGAGGTAAAAATATGTTACAGTTTCTAATAATACTGAAACAGTAAAGGGAATCACTTCGTAATGCGAATGACTTTAATTTTCAAATTTAAAAAAAACATTACCGGCGGTGAGATTCGAACTTCAGCTCCTGCGATTGCGATTTCAACGTTTAGCAGTAGCCCGGGATCAACCCGCCCGTGTAATGTAGCATGCTGTGTAGATGCTTAATTAATTCAATAGTAATATCCAGATATCTAAAAGGTATCATGTGATAACAGGTGGTGATATATTGCTGGTGGCAGTAGCAAAAGAGGGGTTGTTTACTGCAAGTGAAAAAACTTCTTTAATTTTGAATAATCTACGTTTAATAAGTCACGTTAAAGGGCTAACTTTCCTTTAATTGTGGGAGTAATATTGTATCTTTGGTACGTGATAGCAAGATAGCCTTCTTCACGATCGACTTTGACCAAAGGTCACAATTACTATTCATATTATAATTTCAAGATTGTTTGAAACCATTTGAAGTGGTAATTGGTACTTAAACCATCAGTAAGTGAAAGTGAGAGTGATTGTGGCATGCTGTACTACCGTTTATCAAGGTATTAAGAGGTACGAGAGCTACAACGAGCTATTTTGGGTCTTCAACAACTCAAGGGATGTGTTTGACGACTACCAATCAGTTAGGAGCTGATAGAAAATACACTCAAGGTACAAGTGAGTCTTCGTGAAGGTTAGTGTATTTTTATTAACAAGTTTGGTACGACAAAATTAGTGGAAAGCATTGTAATTTAGGTTTAGAGCGCAATTTAGAATATTAAGTTTTCTAAATTTGCTTTGATTCGGGTACTCGACGTTTTCAGCCATTATAAGTAGAAATTATATCATTTTGGTCTAGGTATCTGTAATTAATCTTAACCTCAATTTGGAAAAAGTAATTTGATTAAATAATTTGACAACATTTAGTTTTGATTGATTGTAATGTGAAACCAAGCATAATAATACAATCTAACTTAAAAGAAGGTTCTATTGAAAGTACTGAGGAGTGTGATTGACAAAGAAGTCAATACAATAATAATTTTGTAATTCAGTATTCAATTATAAAGAGATTCATTATTATAACCTTTACTCATTCAGCTGAGGAAGATAGATTCTTATTTGCTCCATAAACTGACTAGCCGAGGTAATTTTAAATAATAGTCAAGTGACATAATTTCAATCATATATTTTCATAAGTGAGATATGTCAATTTTGAAAGTAATTCAAAAGCAACAAGGTAAGTGTTTAATACATTATTCTCGATACAACTTCTGTTAACTAAGCAATAGGGTAGATATCCAATTGTAATAACCGTTCGAAAAAGGGTTATATAACACCCGTTGTAGCATGCGGCCACGCAGGACCCTTCGCATCTGTGCGATGCGGTTGCATTAAACACAATGCACTTGTTGCCATTTACCCGATATCTGTTGGGTACCGTCGTCGTCCTCTGCCTTCAGGGTATAGGCATAAATGCCTGTTCCGTCCTCATGCATCCATGTCTATCCATCGTTTTTTGGGTCGTCCTACGCTTCTTCTTCCCCGTGGTGGGTAATTTTAAATCTGTTTGGGATATCTATATTCTTCCATTCTTTGTATATGTTCTCTCCATCGTTGTTTGTAGTTTGCTATTGTATTGTTAACGTTTTCGACTTCGAGTTTTTCTCGTATGACTTCATTTCTAATTTGATCCCTTAATGTGACACCTTTAGTCCTTCTGAGGAATTTCATTTCCGAGGCTTGTATTTTTGATTTGTCTTTTGGGGTAAGGAACCAATTTTCACTTCCATATAATAGTACCGGTATCGACGGTTGGGTACCATTTTCGTCAATTGTCAATCCTGAGCTACGTGAAAATTATTACTTTCATTTAAATAATAGTCCTTGAGTTAAGGCAAAAATAGCAGAATTTAAATTTTTAAGGTGCTCACCTTGAATATATTTTACCAGTTTCTCGGTTTCATGCCAGGAAGACATACAATTGGCATGCAAAATATCGTTCTCCTCCTTTTTGAGATATTCCGGCAACAGGCAAAAGGAATTGAGAAAACATGTTTTTCGTCATTTAAGGACCCTAAAAAGTGAAAACCTGAAGAAATCTTCATGATTACAATATTTCCTGTGTCTTTTAGTCTTCCCTCGTTTATAGTTGTCCTTTATAAAAAGGCAGTTTTTACTTGAAACCGTCTAATACTGGTTAAGTACAAGATGAATAGTTCGAAATTGTTCAACTTTCTTTTTGTTTTTCTTTTTTTTTTTTAATTGAATTCTACATCTTTTAGTGGTTTATTTTTAAAATGCCTAACTGTTATTTATTATATTTTTTACATAAAATATTTGTTGATTTGTGCCTGAAGCCATCCAATTATGGGTTCAGCGAACGTAGTTTGTTGATTTAAGAGGATCAGGTATTATGTTTTGTATAGGGCCATAATTATTTATCATTCTGAACAACATTTCTTAATAAAATTTTGTCATATTATGAACAAAAAGGGTAGTTTATCTGAAAATAAAATAGTTTTCGCTTCCCTGTCAAGGCGTACTTGCTTTTCAAAAACTGAAAATATTCTTAAAATTCTTTTCAATCCAAGTAGGACCGAATCCCAGAACCTTAAGATAAAATTCAAAAATTTTTAGTCCATCGCACCTCTTGTAATATCAATCCTGGTCACACTGTATATTGTAACTAAATTAATCCGAATCATGTATGATTAAACATGGTTTGACGACTTTTTATTTGGAGGTTTTTGAGTGTATTTTATATAAATTTTGCTAATTATTGAAAGTTCCTTACGATTCTTTTTAAAATATGCTTGATAACCGATTATAAAAAGTCAATTTTAGATTTAACAGATACATAACAAGGTGGTTTATTATGCATAAAACAATCCTTCAAGCGACTATGTGCTATTTGTTTTATATGTATAAATTACATAAATGTATAGAATTAAAAATTATTTAAACGTGTTATACTATTTTTGAAATATAACATAGATCAGCAAAAGAACAAAATAATATAGTAACCTAACAGACTTTTTGTAAAATGGATATTTACGTTTTCATCATAAAAAATAATTTGCTTCTAAATATATTCTTTCGTGCTTTTGCTAAACAAATTATTTCTGAGGATTCTTGGGGATGCCAAAGGAGATTTTAAATTAAATCCAGCCTGTCGTGATTGTTGGGGTACGTTTTAAAAAATTGCGTTTTTGGGGGATCATTTCAAACAATTGCACTTAAAACTATAGAAGATACGTATATGTTAAGTTATAAAGTAGGACTTGCTCTAGACCAATTACATGAAATAAACTTTATTTGAGACACTTAGAACCAATACCAACTTACATTTTATATGCGTACCGAAAATAATATATGTAGAATGAAGCCTTCAGTTTTCTCAACTCAAATACTTTAGGTAAATTCTCCTCCATACGGTTCCATTAGTTAGTATTGCGGGAGCGTTTTCATTAAATTCGAAGCAAGTACAGCGAGCAGCTCCGCAAATTGTTCCCCACCGGCTGCAATAATTAATGCACTCTGCAAGCTAAGTGCCCCTAAGCTAGTTTTTCCCCGGAAGAGCTGCAGACCGAGCTGTTGCTATCGCCGGTCGATGGGGTTCCCTATCGCCGCAGATAATGACCGACAAACCACAGGTTGGTCGGCGACAGACGACCATTGTTGCACATTATTTAGCAGACGAAGTGTGACCACCACACCTTATTGCATCAACCGACACCACACCGCAGACATCCGTTTTTTCGACCTTCGGCAGACTGCGGCCTATCTGATAACGTTCAGGGAAATTTGGTGGAGGCGCTCAAATTTAAAATAGCAACTGATAAAAGGAAAAATTACTTTTGTATTAAGTTGGTCCTTTAGGTTCATGCTTTTCCGTAATTATAAATTTATTTAACATTTATTCACCTGCAATGAAACTTCTGTAATCTATTACGTACGTTATCTACAAAATGTAAGCACCTTAAGCAGGCATTATGGAAATCAAATTATTAAAAATGAAAAAATGAGTTATATAAGTTTGAAATATTTTCACTAAAACAAGAGGTGAGAGTAGGTTAGCTATTGATTTGGAATAAAATAACATTGCTTGTTATACTAAATAAAATAATAAATAAGTTCGAGATATTAAGAGAAAAAATCAATTACCATTCCATACCCCAGCATGCATCTTCCTAGTAAAGTATTGTATCAACTTGCGCGGCATTTTTTTGGATCGTTGAAAAAATACTGCATGCAGCTCGTTCCGTAAACATTATTTATATTTTGGTGGTCTCAAATCATAAGAAAATCTCAGTTCCCACCTACTGGTCAGAAAAATGAGACTTCCGGACATAATATAATATAATATAAGGACATGATTGTAAAAGTCAACTTAACTTCAGGTAAAAATTAATATATATTTTTAAAATAAATCTAATAAAATAAGACCCATACAACTGTACCAACTATTGTAACCTACCTTAGAAGGCTCACATAACTCCGACTAGCTCAATCCTCGGCTGCGATATGGGTATGATAAGTGTGGGATTTTTTGTTTACTTCACTTTCGCATAAAGGTTTTAGTTCATTAAACAAGAAGTATTGGGCGCCAACAATTTTATTTAAATTGTAATTTTTTTCCTTTGATATTTATGGGTCATGTTAATGCTATTTGGGAGTTTAATATAACAAAGGGTTATCTAGTATGGCAGTTTCTATATGATACTTTATACTGAAATATCGAATTAAGGTTCTTATTAACTTGATTTATATTGGTTAATCCACCATTAGTTCTACGGAAAGGTTTTCTTTCTTATGAGGAAATTCTACACGTTTAGGTAAGATAAATCTAAGGAGCTCTGTATACCCTCTCAACTTATTTATATCTTTAATGGAATGCTGTTAATTGATTTCTCGTCTAACTCAATTCACATTTCTAAAGTATAGGAAATTTCCATTATTTGACAGATCCATACGATATAACACTAAACCCCTTTGATTTGACGTTTATAAATATAACCTGCTTTTTAGCCTGGCCACCAAGAAGGTTATTAAATTTCTTTTTATCTTATGATGAAGTTATTGACTGCAGATTAAATGTCATATGCCTATTTTAAACTGGTGAACGGTGAACAGTGAACAGTTTATATAGCTTTCCTAAGATTTTAGGACTAACCTAACTAACAGACGCGATCCCATGATGCCAGGAATTGTTACCTTGCCCATCGAGTTGAACTCTATTTAACTGGAACGACTCCCATCACCAAACCAATGAAGTGGCTTTCTGGTGAGGATTTTCTAACAAAAGTTAACGTTAATCTAACATGGTCTTTCCTTGTGCGTTAATCCCTTCAGAAAGATTTCAATGCGACTCTGGGTGACTCTATTCCACCGGATCATAATGTCCCATTGCTCTTAGATAGCAAGGATAACAGGGGAAGCAAAAAAAAACTAAACCAAAGACACTCTCCATTAAGATATGTATGGATTGTCCTATTTATTTACATACCAGTTAATTAGTAACCGCTTTTCTAGTGAGAAACTGCCCAATAAATCAATTCTATTTGCCAAAAAAATCATTATTTCTTAATACACTATATAATTATACCAATTATAGCCTTACAATTGCAAAGCTTCTTATTTTGTATCCGTTTATGCTGGGATTCAGTTCTTAATTTTATTTTCTGCTGGACGCTATGAAGCCTCACTCTGTTTTTTATTCAAAACAGGAAGTGGTTTCTCGTTTATTATTAATATCAAAATATTCGAACTAGCCATCTGTTTTAATTAAAAAAGAACTAGATGATGATTCTGCCACCGGTATTTCTCCTAAGTACTTTAAGTTACCTAACTATTAGGTTTTTGTGATTATTCAAATTTATTATCTTTTAATAGCTAATCTTTATAATGCTACAATACTATATAAGTTGCTTATGGACAATTTTCTTAATAACTTTTTCAATGAAAGGTAAATAATTAATAGGCCTAAAATGACTTGCATTATTTGCATTACAATTTTTTTCTATTGGCATCACTGTACTATTCCTTAAGTTTAGTGGTATTTTGCCAGTTCGCAATGAGGTATTAATTAAATGCAGAAACACATGTGCAGTAACATCAATAGTTCCCTTCACTATTTTGCAACTCAATACATTGGTAATATTAGATTTATTGTCCATAGTGGTATCGATAGCTATACGAATCAATCAATCCATTGTGCATTTGTCAGTTATCAGTTATTATCGTTGGGGTACCAGGAATATATTTTATTTTAATGTTATTTTCTCCATTCATCTTTCTTTCTTCGAAGTCGAATTGGACTTTGAGTAGAATTTGTAGTTGAATTTTGGTTCTATCGGAAGCAATATTAAAATGTTTGATAGTTTTTTTATTCTTCAATATTGTTAGAGCATCTTCCTTATTCGCAAACATTAATTTTATAGTCCTATTTTTATTTTCATTTGCATGCCCCATTCTTATAATTTTAACACCTTTTCCAGTAATATCAATTAGGTATAGATTTAAACGATTCTCTTAGGTATCAGTTGAGAATCGTACGTTGAAAACAGTAATAAATTAGAACAATTTAATTTGCATGAAAAGGAATCAACAGGAACTATTTGCAGAGAAACAACTCAACATGTAGAACTTCGCTACTAACAATGGTCCCAAAAAAAACCTTAACGAAATGTGTGCTCAAGCAAGCTTTATGTAAGATGGGCATTAAGATTCCCGGGTTCTTATAAATTTGAGCTGAGTATGTCTTCGCGTTTTTGCATTTGCAACAAAGCTGGCTGGATGGCGCTGTTTTAATTTATAATGAAGACTTCAGTTTTTCATGGTGTCTTATTTTAACCGTTGGCTGCTCCGAAGCACGTGTTTTCGCATCCATAAAAATATCTTTCGAGCTTTTAACTTACACAATAATTAAAACTGAAATATTTGCAGGATCTTGATGAGACTGATAGCGGATGTATACGCCTGTGTAGAAGCACTGCTGTGGAACTGAACAATAAATCCTTTTCCTGTTGCTACCTTGCTACGAGAAATGACTTAATAATGAAAACGTAATTAAGTAGTGTCCATGTTGGCTAAATACTACATTTAAAATATTATTTGCGTTTATGCTATTTCAACTTAAACTTTCAAGTGATATCGTTATTATTTTTAAATTCACAGATGAATCACAGATTCATAAAATCTTAAATACAGCAAATTTTCGAATACAAAATACGTAAGCACCGATTCTGGATAATAATGTAATGACTAGAGACGGGATTTTATGCAAAGTGCATATTCCGTAAATTATGCATATCTTAAGATACATTAAAGATATGCACGAATTGGAACCCTTACAGTTAATTGACACCAATTAATTAATGTATATGTTGTATATTTTACCAGTTGTGTGCATATTATGGCATAAATCTATTATTTTTCGAAAAAAAAAAGCCTAAGATTACATTCAGATATTAGGAATGTAGAAAAATAACGTGAAAATGGTATCTGCTGAAAATCTTCGAAGAAACCAAGTAAATAATAATTTTCTTAGAAAACTAAAAAAATCGTTAGATGTGTCTAACAAATTTTAATTGCATACACATGACAAATGACCAGCTTTTGCTTTTGACAGGCATTACACTAACTCAATTGAAAACACAAGGCGTCTTCGTAAATCTTTGCCTTAAATAACAGTTTTGAAAATGCATGAAAAACTATAAAAGCTGAAGTATAAAGTAAGTACTCACATTTTTGAAAAATGTATATCAGTAATAAAGAAAAACCGTGAGGATACTATCACAATATAAGCCACGTTTTAAATGGTGAATTTGTTGAAGAGCTTGATGTAACTACTAATGTTATTGCAAAATTTGTAAATTCTTCTTGTCCATCTGTTGACGTTGAAAGATGGGTTTTAAGTAGTGATGGGCTTATTCGAATGAAAAATAACCGGTTATCCGGTTATTGAAATAACCTATGTAACTCGGTTTTCGTTACAAGTATTCGACTGAAAAATAACCTCATCCTGATACGTACTACGTGCCATATCTCAGCGACCTGCGAGTGATCGAAATTCTGTAAATAATACATCATTTATAACTCATAACCATAAGCAAGGCAGATTGTACTGAAAACACCATTTGGGCTCTACAGTTTTCTCCCTTGCTTCCTTGCCAGCTGAGGCTCACGGTCGATCCGTCGTCATATGATATGAACATAAATAAATTTTTTGCTGCCTTTAACTCGGCCGATCGATAAACATAAACGTTTTACCACTGTTTTTTATTGCGATTAGCAAGCAGTCCCGCATATTTTTTTCTTTCTACACTTCTTAATAAATAGCTCTTAATTTCCAATACATAACACATAATGTACGTACATATTATGTTTTGGTTATAGATTGGAAGAATGTAGGAGTAATCGAGCTAATGCAGAATAGCGAGTCGTAAAACTCATACAAATACAACAATATATTATTAATTATTATTATATATATTATTATAAATCGCCAGCAATCGAAAACAATAAAGGTGTATCCAGATATATTTTATTCATATCCACAATTACTTATTGCACAAACTCCTTAGAAATCAAATAAAAATAATTTATACAATTATTATAATTAACGATTAACTGAGTTCCTCTGCTATCTGCAAGTTACGATGCCGATGCAGATGACGCTGAACTGCGTAACCGGCAAACCGGCGAAATCGAAACGAATCGAGAGCCAAAATCTATTCGAATGATTATTCAAATAATCATTCGGTTATTAATATCATTCGAATGCAAATAATTCGGTTATGAAAATTGTTCGGTTATGCCCATCACTAGTTTTAAGTATGTACTTTTTTTTCAGACAGAAGACATACATTTCTTCCTGGCAATTTTGAAAAGCATTTACATTAAGATGTTTTACGAGGATGACTAATTTACAAATTTTGTTTATATTGCTTGATTTTTTTATTGAAATAGTTGCCTAATTATTAAAATTAGTAAAACAAAACATTCAATACGTACTCTCCCTATTTAATCGACCATTAACTTAAAAAAAATGAAGTTCTGAATAAAGTAAATAAGATAGCAGATGTAAATGCATACTTCCAATATACTTTGCATATTTTTCATATTGTTACAAAATAGGGTGCATGCATATGGGAATATTTTAGTAATAATGGATTGAATGTATATCGTTCTCTTGTAATAGCATTTAATTTACTATATATGACCAACTCTAATGAACTTTTATTTGGAAACTCTGGATAGAACATACTAAGCTAATAAACATAACAACACTTTATTTTATAAGCGCATAGATAAGTTCTTTTACCTCTATTGAACAATAAGGCGAGAAAAGTCATAATTCCTGTTAATTATTTGAAATATAAACAAAAACACGCAGTTACAACATATTATAGTTTAATATTATATATTATAATTTGCATGCTTTATGAAATCCATTTCGAGAAGATTTATTTAAAAACAAGATGAAATGGTGAAGGCCCTTCATCGATACTTTGCCACAACATCAAGCGGTTTTAACCACCACTCTTTTGAACCAAGTCAAAAACTAGATTTTCTATACAATGCCATATACCGAGTGTTTTAAAAACTCAATTGCAGCAGGCCCTGGATAGTCTGCTAACCTCGAAGTTGACATAGACTTACAGTGTCAGTCTGTGTCAAAACTGATGCAAAACCTAACCTGCTAACTTCAAATTTGACATAGACTTACAGTGTCACCAACAATACATTTCACTATTGCCAACTGATTCAGGCTATCCAGGGCCTGCTGCAATTGAGTTTTTAAAAAATCACACTACATAATTACCTTATAAGTTTCCAATAATTTAAAAGTATCTTGCTCGCTCATTCGAATCTATCATAATTTCAAGCATGTTTTGATTCGTGGCTAAATAAATAAGAACTAAATATCACAACGAGATTTTGAAAAATATTTAAACATTCAAATGTATTTTCTCGAGAACGACTAAACGGGTAATTAAATATTTCGTATCTATTATATCCTATTGCTTTTTAAATAAAGGTTTGAACATCCACTTTTATTAACTGTGGGCTGGTCTTAGAACGCTTCGTAATTTTAGCAATTTTAATTTTATGCTCAAGATTAAATTCTGATTACGTTTTTAATTCTCACTCTGATCCAAGGTTGTCAACAGCTGAAGTAAGAGAGTGTCGAGTCAAGTTTATACAGGTTTCTTTTATATTGTTTATCTATTTTACAAAATAAAAATGTTGGTTTTGAACTATTTACAAGAAAATAAATAAAATATAAATGTTCTGGGGTCTCTGCGGTGCGGCCGGATCATAGGGGTGAAGGTCGGCGTTCTACAGTGGCGGATATTGAATGCCCCCTTGTCCTGTGATTCGAATAGCTATAACCAGATCAAAATTAAATAATTTAGTTTCGGCTCGTCAGTACAGGGCTCTCCAGATTTTGGGCTTGATAAGACAAATGTCAAATGGTTCTGGACCGGTTAACAGCCACCCTAAGCCTGGCAAACGTAAACGCTGGCCGCGCTAGTTAAATGACTTGAGAGATTTCAGAGCCCGAGGATGGCTTTGCTGGATTACCGCTCATTAAACGAACGCCGGCAAAATTTGAGCGGCAGCGGTGCGCGCTCGACTTACAATTCAAATGTGAAGCAAGCTCGCTCCTTGAGAATTAAACTGCATTTGGGCCGCTTGTGAAACTCGGGGTGGTGGATCTCGGCGGCAAGCCGTCGGGAGAACTTATTTATTAGCAGAGTGATTTCATAGGTTACGGAACAGGAAAGAGAGACTTATCTGAGCGTCACGATGTTGTTCCAAATTAACAGGTCAGGGTAGCCCTGAGGCTAATCGTGAGCGGCACGATGCTACTATGCACTCTATGATTAACTGGGCAGGGTAGGTTCCGGGCCGGATTGCTTCGGCAGTTTTACTAACCGAGCAAAGGGAGGTTTCTGGTCAGGTAGTTCGGAACAAGATTTTGTTTTTAATGGACAGGTATCTGGACTGGCGGTGATTGGCGGAGCCCTCTTGGGCCTAAAAACCTCCGGCTGAGGCACAGGTTCTGGTCTGGATTCTGAAAGAAACGGGTTAGATCTGTCCACGAACTGAGCGTGCATCACTATTTTACTCGCATATGTTTCGCGATCTTCTTCTACGTCGTTTTCCTAAAAAAATCTAAGAGGGGTTAAACGCGATACTTCGGTGCGGACGGAAAGTAAGGATGCGCGGATCGAGCAGAGCGGCGAAGCTTGCGCAACTCATCGGTTTTCTACTTGGACTCTTATCGGACTATCAGCAGCATCTCTCTTCAAGTTATTCTTACCTTCCGCTTGTCTCCAAATGTTCACGCTTCACGCATTCTTGTGACAGTAATAGCGCTTACAAATTGATAACGGCAATTGAAAGGTTTTCAAACAATTTGGAGGCACGCGAAACATCACAGTCTTAGCATTTTATAATGCGATTTACTAGAACTTTTTTATTTTCTAATTCTACTAAACAAATCAAAGCGAGAGAAATACATTCTTTCATTCCATCTAAACGTTTTACAATTATTATTGAACAGTTTTTAGTACTTATGTGGATAAACAAAAATCAGCTCTATTGTAAACTCTTCGTATTTCAAGTTATAACTTAAAACCACGTTTTTAATTAATATTTCTAATAATCTTAATTTTTTTGCTTCTTTTTATTCTAGGCCTTTCCATATTTCTTTTAAAAGTTTTTCAAATTCTAGAAAACATAGGACTGCCCCTTTGTGTTTTTTTTTGTATTTGCCATGTCATACGAGTATGGTCCTGCGCACTCTGCGCCGCTTAATAAATTTTTCCCGATTTCGCCGCAAATCCAATCTCGGACGCCGTCATGCACTTACATAACATAGTTGTAGCAGCCTCAACATTTTTGAGCGACGTGCTTTTGCCTCCAAAATCTCGAGCGCGCTGTTTCGAGGTGGGGGATAGCTGTTCGACCGCCATTTATTCGAAAATTTGAAAGATGTGTACGTCTTTTCAAGGGTATTTCTTTGTGTCACCTTTTATGTGCGTCTTCCTGCTGACGAAATTGTTGTCACAGAGGTAGTTTTTGTTTTGTTGTTGGATCGCCGCTACCTTCTGATTACTTTGACTGCACGTGGCTTTCTCGTTTGTGTCGTCCACCGTCCTGTTTAATTTTTATTTTTCTTCCTGTTTTGATTTCTTATCTGGGTTGCTAGCAACGCACCTCAAGCTTCCAAGAGACATACCCGGTTTATCTTATTACAACAGCTGGAGAAATTACTCGGCATAGGTCTAAAGTACTAATTTGATTGTGTGTTGAAAACAACCGATAATATTATTAATTATATGTATAAAAGCGTTGCCTTTTCAACGGCTGTCTCAACGACTTAACTTAATTTTCTTACGACCGTGCGGACAGTAGTCACTTTCTCTACTCAAATCTCAAAAGATTATCCTGTGATAATCATACTATAAAGCATTGGCTAAAACTGCCAAATGTCAGTTCTTTTATAAACGTCAAATTGAAAAAGTAAATTTCTGGAAACTTAACATTTTTCACATGCGTTTTTCAGTGGCATTCTTTCTACGCTCGTATTGCGATGTACAAAAATTGTAGTTTTGTTTGGGTGCTAATTGAAGTTTTTCATTCAGAACCTTTGTTACTTCGCTCGATCGGCACCGTACACTACCATCAAGTCAGACCTTTTGTATAGGTGGTTTTGCGTACTATTAATGCACCGAATTTATTAAGTTAACTAATATGTTAACAATTTATTTGAATTCGGCGTTCGTTTTTGTTGTCGTTGTGTACAAACGTATCTTTGACGTTTGACACTAGCCGTTGTTGTTCCTTTTTTTTTAGTATTAATTATCTCCTTTCAGATTGTTTTACATTGTAACTCATCACTTACTCCGCGTTGTTCGACAGAGCATAACACGGTAGGGTTTTCTACTTAGCGCTCGTATCTATTCGGTTGTTATTGCTTATAACTAGTAGGTTAATCCTTATACCCATTACCCCTTTCCGGCATTCTGTTTGAAGGATGTAGCATTACAACCGATTTTTTTAAGATTCTGTCATATAATTTACCTGAGGCAGTCGATAACGGTATTCTTATATTTTCACACCTCTGTTAAATATTGACACTGTCGTCGCCAATCCACAATCTTTACGTGTTTTTATGCTCTTTTATGCTGATAAAAATGAGTTTGGTAATAGTTTTGGAACATCTTCCAAGTTCTTTAACCGTTCAGGAATTATCCACCCTGTTCGATTGCCTTTCACTCTCAGCCTATTTAACGCTTCCTGTAATTCTTCCATTGTAATGTGGGTATTCTACAGATATTGGTTTTTTTCTGCGATTCCTCTTTATCTTTTAATGTATACACGTTTACCAGTTCAGCAGGATATTCATAATCTGCCTTAAAATATATGTTTGCCAATCCTAAAACTTTTCAAATCTTTATAATAAATAATTAAATTTGTTTCCTCTCCACTTCCATTTTTTATGGTGGACTAATTTTTCGTTTGTAAAATTATTCCTTTGACTTTCTTTGTTTCCTTCTTCATCATACTTAGAATGCGAAAATTATATTAGAAATGTCAGTTCCAAAGCCCTCTAGAGGATAAAAGTATTCGATCTAATGGTACATTAAATAATGTCAACTTCCGGGTTCTACTTCCTCGCTAATCAGCTCGCGCTAATTCATCGAAGAAAGTCGAATCCGTCACTGGTCACTGTCTAGGAAAGTTTGAGATTACTAAATTCCCATACAACAGACAATGGGCAGCATTATATAAAAGGGTTTGCAAGTTAGGTTCGCTCTCAATTCAGCTCAACTCATTGACAGTCGTGTAGCGTTATTTTGGTTGCTTCTTCAGTTGTGTACTTGTATAGGTTTGATTATTATTAAACTGGTGTTTTACTTCGTATTCTATTTATTTACGTATCAATGAAGCTGCAAGCCAAACTCTTATTATTTTTCTTTACCTTTTCGGTGTTGTCCTTTTCCTTTTCCTCCTCCTTGAAACAAACAGAAAGTTGTGGCAATTTTCTATGTCTGCTCCCAGTTTGTTCTTTACGTTTATTGCTTTTGTATTACTTTTTCTGATGGTATATAATCCACTATCCATTTTTTCCTTATAGCCGACTCTGCTTTTGTATATTTGCTTACATTATTATAGTAGGAGAACGTATACTTTTTCATATTATTTTGGCCCATACACTAGTCATCCATTAGCTGTCCGTCACTTAAAGTTTGCAGCTTTATTAGTATAGATTTTTATACGAACACCCACTTTTGCACATTTATTATTCTTTCTATTGACCTTTTTTGTTGGTATCTGTTACTTCTGTTGCCTGGATTCTAACCTTTTGCAGTTTGTGAGTAAGTTCTTTTACTTTCAATCCTCTCTTATTCACGTTTCTATAAGCCAGAATCATAGTTTTCCTCCATTTACCCAACACGGCCGACATTGTTATGGTTGTTATTTATTTAAATAAAGAATTTTAATAATCTAATTTGGGTTGTATATGACTCTTACCTCATGCGAGTCGAATCTCTACATCCTAGCAAGTATTATTTTTAATAATTTTAAAAATAAACACTTAGTGAAATAGTAATTTAACTAACTAGATAGCTACCATACAGGATATTATTTCACTAAAGGGAACATTGAGTTAAATAAAGCGTTCTAACCTCATAAATCGCAAAAATAAGTCAGCTATTAAACGACTATTATCTGTGATTACGTAATTAAAGAGTTGCGTAGGTGATAACAAATACCGTAAGTAAATACACGACACAAAATACAAGACACTCAATCGACGCTAGTGCCGAAAGTTCTTAAAAAAACGACTCCACCATGAAATGTATTAAATTCTGTTTTTTAGGTGAAGTTTTTTAGCTTGTTTGTTGCCTTTAGAACGAAATTAGGGCCCAACTCGATCTTCTAGCACGGCGTACAATGTTTGGCCCCCTCTTGTCTTGAACAATTGCTGTGACATGAAAAAATGCTTCCAGCTGTCCGCTTTGCCGCTCTGCACGAAGACTGCAGCCTACCTCAGCTTTCAGGGGCTCCAATTACTCTGCTCGGATGTTCAGCCACCGGAATACAAGCTCACACTCGATGCACCTTTAAAACACTTTTTCAACCTTCTGCAGAAGTGCTACTAATGAATGCACTCCACTACATCACACCAACAGGACATTCAATCAATTTTTAAACTCACTTAATTGGGAAAAGGGTATTTATTCACAATTTTACAATTATTTATTGAGGAAGTCAAAATAACAAAACGTTTCAGCTTGGCTTCCTCCCCCCATTTGTCTTCGATACTACATTGTTTACATTGTTCCCAATCCTACTCTGGTTACATTTTGTTTAAATCGAGGCTAACACTATTTTTAATACCGTTTTACAATTATTATGAAAACCAATGCTGTTTTTTACTATTTACAAAAATTAAACTAGCACATTTCTGGAATATTTTATAAAATATTATTTGATATGCATGAAACATTACCAATTGCTATAATAATCATAGAAGCTTAAAATGATTAGACTCCCTAATCTGTAGAAGCAGAGCATCACGTCAACATAATGTTATCATAACTCTATAATAAAGCAGAACAGTTCCCAAGGTCAAACATATCAACTCGTGGTCTATGATCAGTTAGAATTTTGGGCGTGGTCTTGATATTAGCAGCGTTGCCAGACCTGGTAAAATTCTACGAATCTGGTACATTCTGAAACCGTTTCTACAAAAACACATTTTTAAAACGCGCATGTATTCATTCTGGCAACCCTGCATATTCTGACCCGAGTGGTGCCGAGCTGCCGATGCCATCGGTGACGTAACCGATCTTTGCCGTTTGTGTAATATGTGTGGTTAAAGTAATAAAGTTTGGAATTTACATTTATTATTTTCACAAAAAATCTTACTTATGCCCACTCGGAAATTGTTCAAAGGTATACCTGTTCAAATTATGCTGACTTGCGAAACCATTTGTCAAGTGTACATAAAGTGAAAATTGAGTATAATGAATTCTTCAGGTAGGTCATTAAAATCATTTGATATAATATAGTCATTCATATGATACATGCTTTTCAGCATTTCACCAGTGGAAAGACCAAATTGAAGGACGCACTTTGTCATCGTATCTAAATTGCTGGCGGATGGCAGTAAGAAACAATTTACAACTGTCATCGCTCTGTAAATTTTTTGTGTGTTCTAGGCAAATTAAAACAAGGTGTAACTTTTGAGCACATATTAAATGATATTAGTGATGCTGGCTTGACGAAAGAGGAATCACAACAAATCGTACTTTTATAGAAGGAAGACTTGCACAATATCGCAAGATAGTCCAGTTACCTTAGTCGGACAACCGCAGGATCTGCCAAAAAAATCCAAGTGAGCTGAAATTTTGCATACACCTTTATTTTGACATTTCAAATAACATCTCAAAAGTCCCCATCGGTATCGCGCTTGCGTTTTGAGTTATTCAAGGTAAAATGTCAAATATCTCGCTTTCTATGGGTCGTATGACTTTTTTAGTTATTACAAAAAATGAAGGCTAGGAAATTCTCTACAAAAAAGACTATATAGTTTTTTTACATACAACTAACCGTTCAGTAAATAACACAATATTAAGTTTTGCAGACGGGTTTTACTTCTTTTTACGATAAAGAAAGTATTGCATTCACCCCAAAAATTCTAAATTGAATTTTCAACAGATCTTCACGTTTTAGAGTCCCCTGAACCCAAAAAACGTGTTTTTGTTCATTGGTCTGTCTGTCTGTGTGTCTGTCTGTCTGCGAACAGAATATCTCAAAAATGAAAAAAGGTATGGCGTTGAAACTTCATATATAAATTTTGTGTACTATCTAAATGCGACAGCTATCTTTTGAAGAAAATCGCATAACCGGAAGTATGATGTGTTTCAAAAACGGCTCCAACGGTTTTTTCAAACTTTACATTTTTATTACATTTTTAATGTGGAGTGATTGAGATGAGTGATTTTCAAGTTGAATTTTAGAGGTATTCAACTGAAAAATCACTTATCTCACACCAGTTATGCGATTTTCTTCAGAAGCTTGCTGTCGCATTTAGATAGTACAAAAAACTTATATATGAAGTTTCAACGCCATACCTCTTTTCGTTTATGAGTTATTCTGTTCACAGACAGACCGACGGACGGACACACAGACCAATGAGCAAAAACATGTTTTTTGGGGTCCGGGGGACTCTAAAACGTGAAGATCTGTTGAAAACCCAATTTCCGAATTTTTGGGGTGAATCCAATACTTTCTTTATCGTCAAAAGAAGTAAAACCCGTCTGCAAAACTTAATAGTGTGTTATTTACTGAACGGTTAGTTGTATGTAAAAAAACTATACATATAATCTTTTTTGTAGAGAATTTCCTAGCCTTCATTTTTTGTAATAACTAAAAAAGTCATACGACCCATAGAAAGCGAGATATTTGCAAAAAACTTATTTCTGTGACATTTGACCTTGAATAACTCAAAACGCAAGCGCAATATCGATGGGGACTTTTGAGATGTTATTTGAAATGTCAAAATAAAGGTGTATGCAAAATTTCAGCTCACTTGGATTTGTTTGGCAGATGCTGCGGTTGTCCGTCTAATGTAACTGGACTATCTTGCGATATTGTGCAAGTCAAAGTGTGAAAATTGCTGTTGATTTTGTTAATTCTGTTATTGCTATTGTCGCTATTTTTGTGTGTGTTGTTAATTCTGTTTTGAAATGTGCCATACCACAATGTTGAGTACGCCTCCGGTTTATTGTGTCGTTTAGCTTAAATAAGGTTAACAATTTAATGGCAATATGATAGATGTCAAAAATGTTACCAATACAAAACTTGGAAATTACTAGATTCTAACATTAGTTCTGCCATCTATGACCACTGGTTTGGATTCAAGTTGTAGTGACATCGCCATGGATATGCCATCTACGAGTGCTGGTCCAAGTTCAGACGACATCCCCATGGACATGCGAGCTATAGGTGTTGGTTCAATTTCCAGTGACATCGTAATAGGCACATATGATGAAGAGGTTTGTATTTTTGTGAATTATATGTTACAATGTTATGTACCTATTTTAATTATGGATTGCAGCTATGGTGTCACTGTAGGAAACCAGACGACGGCGAACAAATGGTAAAATATTATGACAGAAAATGTAGAATAAAATGGTACCATTCAGCATGCCTACAATTAAAAAAATTCCTAAAGGAAAGTGGTTATGTGAACTCTGTAAATATACTGCTCCACAAATGAACTGGACCATTTGCATATATTGGTGCAATTTTTAAAAATATTTTCCAAAAGGGCAGTCATGAAATTTTTGGTAACTTTTCATGATTGTGTCACTATAAAAGCATTTCTTTTCATAAATCTGTTTAAAGAAAAGTAAGTCCATTAATAAAATATTATCATTTTAAAATTTTGAATTTTGCCCAAATATTGATAGCACATTGCATACAAAGTATACCGAATTGTTGCCGAAGATTTTTAAACGTTCTGGAGAGACTCAAAGAACTATTAATTAACCTTTTTTTGTGATTCCTCTTATTTTTGTGAAATATAGTTTTTTATAGTTTCATAATTTTTTTATTTTATTAATATGATTTTGTTAATTCTTCAGATGATATTTGAGAATAGTGAAATTAAATATGCTTAATATGAGTATACTATAAAACAAAAGCTTTTATATACAGTGTGTCCCCGGATAGGTGAAACGACTCTTGTAAAAGGTAAAAAATTTTCGATTTAAATTTTAATTTTTTGGGGTTTAGCCCTGCTTGGTTAAAGGCGAATTTCCAACATAATTTCAGTTCTGAAAAGTCAAGTATGCCTTGGAAATTTTAAAAAACCTATTTTTCTGTGAGGTAAAGTACCTTTTATGTGGCAAATACGACAAAAAGTTATTAAAAAAAGTTGTTTAGAATCAACACATAAGCCCCTATACCAAATTTCAAAATCCTCAGCCAAATTTGATCTCTCAATTTCTTTTTATGTTTAGGTCCCAAATCAAAGAATTTTAGATTTAACAAAGATTTTTATTGGAAAAACAAATACTTTTAACAACGCTTTGTATTTCATAATAAAAAAACTTTGTTAAAAATAAAATTCTTTGATTTGGAAAATAAACTTGAAAGAAAATGTGAGAAATCAAAGTTGACCGCGGATTTTGAAATTTGGTATAGGGACCTAGATGTTGATTCTAAACAACTTTTCTTTATAACTTTTTGTCGTATTTGCCACATAATGGGTACTTTACCTTACAGAAAAATAGATTTTTTGAAAATTTCCAAGGCATACTTGATTTTTCAAAACTGAAATGATGTTAGAAATTCGCCTTTAACCAAGCAGGGCTGAACCCCAAAAAATGAAAATTTAAATCGAGAATTTTTTACCTTTCACAAGAGTCGTTTCACCTATCCGGGAACACACTGTATATATATATATATATTGTGACGTAATGTAATAAATACATTTTTTATGGGTGGTCCAGTACATTTGTGGAACAGTATATAAATAGAATTATTTTGTTATTCTGTGTTGATAGAATTTGTAAATATGTTGATTGTTTATTTAGCATAAATGGCTTCGAAATATTCTTTATACTTTATCCATTGCAATTCTTTTTCATACTTAATCAAGACATTAGTTATTCTGTTATTTTGTACTGTTATGTAAATATTTTGATTGTTTATGTACCTTAAATTCATTAAAATTTTGTTATAAATTATGGAATAATAAGATTAACGATAGCAAGCTGCTTTCGCTATTAACTTTAAGAGTACCCGCTAGGCCTGTTCGTTTTTCACAGTTATTCTTTGTACCTTCTTTTTATACCAGAATTCCGATTACTGATATATTAAAGCTTGTGAATCAAATTTACATACTGCTCAACATTGATTTGTCAGCTCCATACAGTATGTTTGCATCTGTTGTAAAAAAGTATTATAACTAAAATGAAACAAAATGAACTATTGATGTAACAAATTTTTAAGACTTAAATTTACCAATCAGTACGGGAAGTCATAGTAGCAAGTTACGGCGTCGATCCATCTTCTGCAACCATGATTAAAGTTTATTTTAGTTAGGATGATTATTTTAATTTTAATTGACATGCTATAACGCATGCATACCTGCATATAGCAGAATATATCTACACTGCATCTCTTGTAATAACGGTAACACCTGTTAGAGATGTCACAATAAATAAATATTAAATAGCTTCAAAATATCCGTTATGCTTTATGCATTAATAGTTATTTAACCAAGTGTGGTAATGAAGGCGATTAATAATCGAAACTGTTTAAAGCACGAACGAGCGATAGCGAGTGAGTGCCTTTAATAGTTGAGAGTATTAATCGCCCATTAACAAACGAGTTGATTACAAAATTTTTTCGTTGACCGCAAAATCTTTTTTGTGGCGAAAAATTTGATTAATAGAACTAACCTCCATGCAAAATATCAAAACGTCAAAATCACAATCACAGTTAATTAATGAAAAAGAGTGGATTAATCAAAAACAGTGTATTAATGACTTCTATTAATCCATCCCTTTTTAGGAAAAATAATTCATTAATATTGAAATTAAGAAGCGGTCAACGGAAAAATTATTTTTCATACTTAATTTAGACATTAATTATTCTTTTATGTTGTGTAGACAGCATGTGTAATTTTATTGATTGTTAATGTAACTTACATAGTTTCGAAATATCCTTATGTTTCTTATCGTATAGGTACTATTTAATAATTTTTGCTATGTGATATTGTAATTTTGCTTTTTATTAATTGGCCACATGCAGAAAAAGATAATCAAATAATTTTACATTATATAATAAATGGTAGTGGATAGTATTAACGTTAGATCCTTAATTAACTAATTTTAATAATTTTGTAGATATGATTATTAAAGTAAAAATAATTAGATTAACTTTGTTAATACAATTTATTTCATAATTATACAATTATAGGAGAGCATAAATTTACGATTACACAAGAAACTGTTAATATCTGATCTACCACAGCAACATCGTCAGTTTTCTTTTTTGCCAGGAACATAGGCATTGTTTCGTGAAGAGCTGTATTTTTTTGACAAAGGACACCAATAACGCGTTTGACGTGTATTCTGAAAAAAATATATAATTAAGATAATTATTGTAACAATATACTTGCACTACCTCACGCTTGCTATATTCCTGGTTGATTCTATATCCCTTGGATCGAGCTGCCGTATCCCTTTTAGAAAAGCAGGCGTAATCACTGTGGCCATATGTAGTCCTACGGAGTCTTTTATTAAAAAGCCACGATCTGCCAATACAAAATCTTCTGGCAAGAGATTGTTTAAAATCCCACAAATGTTAGACCTTTATCGCTTATTCTGCCACCATATCCATGTGATACAAATGATATTGATCCAGGAGGAGTGATGCCTATTAGTACCTTTACCGTATTATGTTGTTTGTACGTAGATCATGTAGTACATTGTACTTCAAGGCTACTTGATTTTTTCACTCTCATCTCAAAACAATCGATTATTACTGAAATCTTGTTGCCAAATGCTACCTTGAAGCATTCTGGCATTGATTTAATCAGCTGATCTCGTTCAGGCCAAATAATAACATTTTTCATCCGATGATACATAATATTCAATGTGGTATAAAATATTCTGGAAATTGTTTGTACGCTGATGTTAAACATGTATGCCAATAAACTAAAATCTAAATTTAATCTAAGTTTTATCACTGTTATCAAAAACGTGCTTCTAAGCATGTTTTACGTACTGAATTAGGAATAAATATATATAATTAAATGTGAAATGTTGTATCGGCCTTTTTCCACTGTCTCGGGTGTTTACCACACGATGTTTCAGGAGTTTTTGGTCTACTCTCGTCCTCAGGTGAATGAACTCCTGGTTAGTCCTGAGAAGGACTGATTTTTGTACGTCTTTTTCACGTACACTCGTACCTACCCCGGGGTTTGATACCGGGGCCACTGATCGCTTGTGATTACGAGTCTGACACTCGTACCACTAGGCCACCAGCGCGGCCATATATTTTAGTTATAAACTTATATATATGTTACCGCTATATGCGCAGTAGTTTTCCTCTTTAGCTACAATTGATGCGTTATCCCATTGTATGTGGTGGTCTTCGTTCCAGACGTGTTCTGCGATCTTGGATTTGATGGTTTCGCCCTTTCTAATATCTTTGCGGTGTTCCGATAATCTCACTCGTAGGGGTCGTTGTGTTTCCACTATGTATTGTCTTCCACACTCGCACGGTACGCTGTAGATACAGTTCTTTGAACTCTGATCTTCGTTCTGAGGCTTGGTATGCGTCATCATGCCTCTCAGAGTTGTTGTGGATTTGAAGGCAGTTCTTATGTTGAATCTGTTTCCGATTCTTCTCAGTTAACTACCCCCCTACGAGTGAGATTATCGGAACACCGCAAAGATATTAGAAAGAGCGAAACCATCAAATCCAAGATCGCAGAACACGTCTGGAACGAAGACCACCACATACAATGGGATAACGCATCAATTGTAGCTAAAGAGGAAAACAGGTTCCGTCGGAAGCTGAAAGAAGCTACATACATAGCGCTGACAGAAGAACCAATTAGCCAGGCTAGCGCAGAAATAAAGCCCATTTGGATGCCACTACTGCGCAGAGAATTGCAAAAATAGTCTACTGCGCATATAGCGGTAACATATACAGTGTGTCCCAGGATTGACGTTACAAAAGGTGAGTTGTACTAAAAATTTTTTAATTTTATTTTAAGGTTTTGGGATTCGGTCCTGCTTGGTTTGAAAAGAATTTTAAGAATATTTTTCTTTTTCGAGAAACAAGTAGGCCTTGACAGGGAAGCGAAAACTATTTTATTTTCGGGTAAACTACTCTTTTTGTTTATGATACGGCAAAATTCTATTAAGAAAAGTTGTTCATAATGATAAATTATGGCTCTATACAAAATTTCAAAAATATTTGTCGAATTAGGAAAAACCGTTATTTTTTAAATTATTTTATTTTATTTTCGGGTAAACTACCCTTTTTGTTCAGGATACGGCAAAATTATATGAAGAAAAGTTGTTCAGAATGAGAAATTAAGGCCCTATACAAAATTTCAGAAACATCTGTCGACTTAGATTTAACCGTCATTTTTAATAAATGCAATTTGTTTAATCTAAAAAATAACATTTTAATCTAAGTCGACAAATCCTTCTGAAATGTTTGTATAGGTTCATAGTTTCTCATTCTAAACAACTTTTATTAATAAAATTTTACCGTATCCTGAACAAAAAGGGTAGTTTACCTGAAAATAACATACAATTATCTAAAAAATAACGGTTTTTTATAAGTCGACAGATCTTTCTGAAATTTTGGATAGGGCCATAATTTATCATTATAAACAATTTTTCTTAATAAAATTTTGCCGTATCATGAACAAAAAGGGTAGTTTACCTGAAAATAAAATAGTTTTCGATTTCCTGTCAAGGCCTACTCGTTTTTCAAAAACTGAAAATATTCTTAAAATTCTTTTCAAACCAAGCAGGACCGAACCCCAAAACCTTAAAATAAAATTCAAACATTTTTAGACCATCTCACCTCTTGTAACATCAATCCTGGGACACACTGTATATAAGTTTATAACTAAAATATATGGCCGCGCTGGTGGCCTAGTGGTAAGAGTGTCAGACTCGTAATCACAAGCGATCAGTGCTCCCGGGTTCAAACCCCGGGGTAGGTACGAGTGTACGTGAAAAAGACGTACAAAAATCAGTCCTTTTCAGGACTAACCAGGAGTTCATTCACCTGAGGACGGGAGTAGACCAAAAACTCCCGAAACGTCGTGTGGTAAACACCCGAGACAGTGGAAAAAGTCCGATACAACATCTCATAATAGACCACTGTCAAAAATGACATCATTCAGAGAACATTAAATGTGAACTCTATATATTGTATGTATTTGGTGTAGCATTTGCCATATAGTAGACGTGTGTAAAAGAATTTTTTTTGTAATGTCACAAATAAAGTATATCCATCTAACACGCAAAACTTTAAATGCGCGCGGGCTACAGCGTCATTCTTCCATGCTCACGTAAAACTTTTACATTCGCTGGAAAATTCTCACTTTTCTTAACTTGTAGAACAATCTACTATTAATTCACTAGCGATTTAAGAAGAAAATTAACTCGCTAGCATATAAACATTAGAAACAGTTACTTATGGAAGCTATTATAGAGATAATAATAATAATGCCAGTTTAAAATGACAAAGAAATAATAATTAATCGAGTTATTTAACAATAACAGTAACGGCGTAACTGGAGACTTGAGTTGCCACATTTATATTTTTATGACGCTCAACGCCTCAACAGCTTAAACCTGAAAAGAAACACAGATTGCAGGCAGCTGAAAATTATTTCGGTGGCGCAAATAATTCTCACATATAATCTCATAAGAGCATTAATTCTTTCCGCAATTTTTATTACTGCGTTCCAACAACGTCGTATAAATTAGGACGCCTTCCAAAGGCGAGCGTTTCCTTTCCAGAGACTTTCTATTTGAAAATATATTTTTTGGAACTTTTCCTTACTGCCAATCTCTAGCGTGCTTTTAAAACTTTCTTTAGTGCAACCAAAGTTATTAAATTCGTTGTACATTTTAAATGCGGCATATGCCGCGGGTTTCAGCTAGTTTTAAAATACTTGCTCTAAAACTATATTTCTTTACTAATTCTAAAAATTGTTAAACACAACTTCATTTATATTGTAAAATATTGTTTATATATTGTAATATATAGTATACATTTTATTTGTTTATTGTGCGCAAAATACATTTTTATTCGATTATGTCAAAAAGTGATGTTTTTTGTTTCGAATATTTGGAAGAAAAGGTAACCTTTTCAGTACAGTATAAATTTTTGTCGTGGTTGCTAGGTTACTTAACTTTTCGTCCTAGGCCGAAAAGGAAAACTACTAATATTCGGACGCTAAAAAATTATGATCAAAGACTCTTTACTTCATGCAGTCGAATAAAATATTATTTAACGAACGTTTAATTCGTTATACTATATTTGGTAACACATACTCACTCAACGCCCAATCACTATTTATTATTTGCAGAAAATCATCAATCGATGAAACGCGTAATATACATAAAATATGCGTTGTTGAGAATTACGTCGTTACAGTAATGCAAAAATAATTATTTTAACTTTCTTGTCTCCTACATTATTTTACTTGGTTCAGTTTCTTTAAAGACACGTTTATTTATGTTTTATATTATATATTTTTTACAATACTTCCAATCTACTCAAATTTGATTGAAAAGTGTAATATTATTCCATTATATGCTTGAACTAAACCTAAACGCACAATTTAAAAAACCATACTACCTAAGTATCACTATAGAGAGAAGTATTAGTTTCGTAAAACTATAATCTGCCTGCTTAACTCAGCATGAGTTCTGTAGTCGGCTTATCTGGGCGCGACGTGTTGAGTACATTCTTTCCTTAAATTGTTCACAATTTCCCAAATATTTATTAATTCTTGTCAAACCATTTCCATAATTTTATGATCAATTCAAAAGATAAAAAATTTCTCGATACTGATCATGATGGATCAATCATGTATATATCCATTGCCAGAGAGAATTTTTAATATTTTCAATATTTCGTCATTTTATCAGCATTTATTTACTGAAAACACTTCTAATGTTTTTTAGCCAGAACATAATCAATATTGAGAAATTCCAAAATTTCTTTGTGTCAATGGATAGGTAAGACATACAAGAATTATATACAATATTGATCATGTTTGCATCTATAGCCTTGGTCTCAAAATAATGGAAATAGGTTGGTACTAAATGCAAAAAATTGTCAAGTGTAAATGCCAGCCTTAAATCCTAAGGGAGCGTAGTTGTGTAAGTTATTTGAAAACAAAGAACTAACTCTAACAGAAGTTATGGAAAAACTAAATCCCGTTTTGAATGAATTATCAGAGGTTATGATTTCTGTAAAGCTCTTGTCACACAAATATTTGTGAACGAGTTGTTAAAGGTGCAACAAGCGCTTATCAATTATTGTTTTGCAAAAGTTGAAAACTTGGAAACGAAAAATAACGCGCTACAAACTGAAAATAATGCTCTTAAAAATCGTATTAACGAGATGGAACAGTGCTCCAGAATTAATTGCTTGAAAGCTAACAGAGAACATCTTCACGTTAGTGCTATCTATAAGCAACGCGATTGGCTTCGAAATGGAAAACCATGCGATAGATGTTGTACATCGTTTTATAAACTATGTTAACCGCCAGGATCTATCTAGAGGAATTATCCTCAATTTCGTTGGAAAAACTGATAAAAAACAATTTTTGAGACAGTAAAATCAAAGAGATCTCAAGGTAAGCAATCCCACCGCCAATCTCAACACTAATCGGTTTTAGTGAAAATATTGCGTATTGTGCTTCTCCTTCTACCGCTTCTTTATTCGTTAAGCACTGGCTACAATGGGAGCGATTAATTCATCACGCGTGTTTACTTTTTCTCGATAAACATGATTTTTTATCCATCTCCTCATAGCCCATAATCAAATGCAGTTAGGTCCGCAGATATAGTTGGCCAACCGATGGGACCATCACTGCCTATCTACCGTTTTCTAAAAATTTAGTTTGGGTATTGTGTCTCTGGACGACTGTAATAAGCGAAAGCGCCATCATGTTGGAAGATTATACTGGCCCTTTCTACCAAGGGAATATCTTTGACCAATATTGGTAGTTCATTATGCAAGAACTCTAAATATCTCGCCCAATCAAGGTATTGTCAATCATTCCGCGCCATACATTTATACTCAAGTTTCGCGCTCATCTGCTTACTCACATATAAAATAATTGCAATTGTCTTTTTATAGACAGACAAATGCACTGTTTATTTATAGAGAACTGAAGAGAAACTAAACGAAATGGTGCACAATTAATTGGAAAAAATATTATTCAGACAAAAAAGTATTTTCATTAGCCATCTATCCAACATATGGCATTTATGCTATGGTGTTTTCTGGAGCCAAAACAAATAATAAAATAGGAAATTTTCAAAGGCGTGTGGGTGTAAATAAGTTAATAAGAAAAGCAGATTTGTAAATTTATTTAACACCTATTTTTCTAGGGGGAGGGGCAGATTGCACTCTCGGGAGGGTTTGGCCCCCCTGAGTCTCCTGGTAGTTACGCCTATGATAAAACCTGTCCTTAGACATGTCAATATTAAAATCACCTATAATTAGAGTTTGCTGTGGTCTGATACATACATATTCGTTACACCCTTCTTCATGTTTCTTATAAAAGTCACCATCGCTTGAGCTAGGAGAACGATACCCTACCCTGTATATAAGTAAAGTTCGGGCACTCTATTCCATGTAGGAACATGGCCTGAGTCAAGGCGAGTCAGGGTCGCCGAAATATCTCTTTCGAAACTCAATACCTTGTGAAAACTCATTTATTACACAAATTGTAAGGAGCCATAAGTTATTGTTATATGCAATATTCGATTTTCTCCTAAATTGGATATTGTTTTGGCACTATAATTACACAGCCAGTTTGACGACTCTCAGAATTACATCTTATTGTACTATACTCCGGAAAATGTATTTCAGAATCCTCTATCTCATCTGTAATGCAAGCTTCACTTAAGAATCGCAATGCTGGTCGTCTCCGTAAGATCAACATTTCCAATTCTTCTGTATATTTTAACATATGTACTTTGGGAATTGAAATATTATGTTGATCAGCCCATTTTTACACACAGTGATTTTTATTTATTGTTATTGTAATCTTTATTTTTAAATAAATAAAAATTGATTACACACACAACATAAGTTAGTTTGTTTGAATTTTATATTGCCTCTCTCCCTTTGGCTAACTAAAAATATGATTATTTAATTATGTTTTAATATAATAATTATTTATGTAGGTATGTTGCTTTCTATATTTTATTTATTTGCAACTTATCAAAACTTTTGAACCGGTTAGCAATTTGAGACTTGTATCTGCAGGGTTAGGTTGTTACACTATTGATGAATTTCTATAGTATGGCAAATGCTCGATTCTAACTAATGACAAATAATTTCAAAATATTGATCCAAAGCAAAGCTGTTCGAAATACAGAAAATTCAGCATATTTTGAACACAAATTAACCAACAATCAAATAGTTCACCTCAGGTAAATTCCAACAATGCATTTCTAATAATCAAGTACGTCTGCCTAACCGGCAATTTGTTTTTTAAATGCAATAGGACGCCAACTTGCATTTGTTTTTCCTTCAAAGAACGACAATCTCGCTTCCGGTCTTCGCAAAAAGACGCCAAGCGTGTATTTGCTTCCTGGAAAGGTTCCAACTACTACTGCATAACTCTGGATTACAAACCAGGCTTGCCCCAGGTCCTGCAGCTTGCTATCTACTTCTCTCAGCTTCAATACTTCAATCACTACTACAATCATATACAGGCGAAGCTACAGATTCAATTTACTCTGGAACTGCACTCCGGAATACTGCCAATTTAACCACAACTGGCCTCAGCACAACGGCAAACAAATAAAAGGCAAACTGGGCACTAAATTTTTACTTTTATCAACAAAATCTATCAAAATCGGGAAGCCGAACCACAAACAAGCTTTCGGCTTGGCTTTCCCCAACAAACAGTAACAAACGACACTCTAGGTCACCATAGCAACATGATTTACACTTGTTTATTCGTAAGTGTACAATATAAGACCTTAATATATAACTGTTTTCGTAAACGTCATTCATGAAACTCTAAGCCCACTTTTAGTTAATAAACGCTGATTAACACGCCACTAGCACCTTGTAGTTTTCAGTAATTCTAAGGTTGCTTTTTATATGCTTTTTGCACGTCCGTGCTTTCTTGCAATGGTTTATAATTTTTTTAGCTTCGTCATCGATTGTTGGAATTTCGATATGAATGCAAACGCTGCATGAAACCTCTGTAACGGTTCGAAACAGCTTTGCACTAAAGCGATTTCATTATCGTGTTTGACGTTAATTAATCTGTCAGTTATCATAAAATTTGCTACATTTGCCATATTGAGCATAAATTTGAATACAAGCTGACCGCAACCCTGGCGATATTGTTCTATTCAATCACTGACCTCTGTTAATTAAATACAGTTATTGGTAGTCATCTTTTCTGTAATTATCAATGTTTATTAGTGACTCTTATTGTTACAATAAATATAATACTGTAATGCTACCTGGTTATATTTATTTATCTGTAGCATTAATTATTTGTGCCCTTATGAAGGATAGCTTCTAACTGGGCCTAGGGTCGATTTATTTATACTTTGAGTGATTCAAAGAACAACTGACAGAGAATACATTTATTCAATACTATACACTTAATAAAATAATAAGATAAATTCTATGCATAATTAAGTACAACGACAATATATTATTTCTGAGGCCAATTGTATGCCTGGAGTCCTCACTATGCGCGAACGGTGAACTGTAGCGAAAGTTGGTAGAACTGGAACATGATAAACAAATTAATGGCAGCTAATGTAAATAAACGGAATAATTTTCGTTCGTTTTAATCAAAAAGGAATTGATTGAGGCTATGATCCCGTTACCATACGCGTGTTATCCGTGCACGTGGGTGTTTTTACGATAGACTCCGTTGATAAATTGACCCAGTTCAGGGGGTCGAATTCTTGTGCGATCTTATCAGGTGTCGAGCGCGTGTCAAGGTTATCCTCCAAGATGGGCAAATAGACTTCCACAAGGTAAGTACGTGGTTTTCTTACGTTTGTGGAAACCGCCTATTTTCCCGTGTATTTCGAGACGGGTTTTGGGGCCAAAAATTCAAATACAGAAAGATTTTACAATAACGCACTCAAGCGTACGTAAGTTTAATTAAGAGTTTATATGAGCTTTAACGCTTTGAACGAGTTTGAACTATTGCACTTTAATAATCCGGTGTGCGTGATACTTAAGCAGATTTTGTTAACATGAAGTAATTCAAAGTAGCGAACTCCGATGTCCAGCCATCCGCTAATTGAATTTCACTGGTCTCTGGGGGCCTCCAAAAAATAGTAAATAATTCAAGGTAATTTATTTCGATATTCAGCCATAAATTAGTTGAATCTAAACGGTCAGGCGGGGCCTCGAGAAATGTAAATTATTCAAGTGAGTTTATTCCGAGTTCCCGGTCATAAACTGATTGAATTTGAAGGTATACGTTTCACAGTCATATGATAATTTGAACTTAAGCGGGGTACCAGGAGGGACTGGTTCGACATTGTCTCGAATTTTTCTGGTGCTCCGAAGCGGCAGCGGAGCGCTCCGCGGCGGAGGCCGCGGAAATCTGCTGGAGGCCCGGGATAATTTTTTCGGGATAATCTCCTGCTCCGGCCGGCGAAAAATTTCATTTTATATGTTGTAGTCGCTCCGCCAGGCATTGCAACGCTTGGCGGTGCGGATGCGCGGTGAACAGTTTTCCGTTCCGCCGGCGCATCGCGGCTTTCCTGCCTGCTCGAGCGTACTAGACATTTTCGTAACGCCAAAAACGCGAAGCGCTTTTAATTTGAAATTAAAGTTCAGTAACGCTTAATGAAGAGCGAAACGTTACAATACCAATTGTGGAACTATTTTGAATTTTTCCTAACATTCGGAAATTAGCAATGCAACCAGAATTACTGTAAGTGTCATACCATTACAATATATGATTTGAGTCGACTCTAAAAAATCAATTTTGCTTCTAGCTTGTTAGAATTTACGTTTAAAAACTGCACAGTTGGTAGTCCAAGCTGGATGATTTGTATTCAACTTCATTCTCAATTTTCCACTGCATGTGTTCAGTCGCTCGACATTCACTGAGTAGATGCGATCCTGAACATTTTGGGCAAGCTTTGTTTGAACTGCATTCGATTGCTTTGTGATTAAATCCACTGCACGAAAAACACCTGGTGACCTCTACAGCATCGTAAATTCTGCATCTATCCCAACCAATGTTTAATTTTTCTTCTCTCATCGTTAACCTGTAAGCCATCGCATTAACTTCTGCATATACCGTATAATATCTTCTATCAGGTTTACTTTTATTTTCTTTAATATGTACTACTTTAAAGTCAGACTCTTGCACATTTTAAAAAATATTTTGATTTCTTATTTTATCTAATATGGCTTCAAACGAAAATGTTTCGCTTAATCCAACTGTTTTGATCCTGGGTGGGTTTTTTTCGGAATGGTTACTTCGTAATTTTCTCCAAGTTCAATGCCTCTTTACTTTTACACTCTATTACAATACCACCATTGCTAACATGACGAATTGAAAATTCTACGTCCGTGGGATCAATGAATTTTTTAATTTCTTTTGCGTGTCGGTATGTGTCTGTTCCTGATGATTCGGTTTTCTTAAGAAAACTGGATCGTGTTTTTTTAATTTAAAGTTTTTCGGCATAACTCATTTCCGCTGTATCTTGCTTTTCAATTACTTGTTTAATGCTGGTTTGTATTTGTTCGTTGCGTGAATTTATAATGCCTTGTAAATCAAGCAATTTCTGCGATTGATGCTTCAGTTTCTCGTTCTGTTCGCTTAATCTTCTATATACGTTTTTCCAAACTTCCTTCATTTTGTCTAATACACTCCGCATATTACGACCTTTCTTATCGGAGCACTGCTCACAAAACTAACCGATCTACTTTTTGCTCGTAATATAAGCATAATATTCACTGCCAATGTTCACACATTTTGAATGGTAATGTTTGTTGCATATGCCAGCACAGGGAAATATTTTGTCTGTTCTTCAGTTCAAAAAACACTTACCATAATTTCCCGCCATTGTTTGTTTGTTTCATTTCCCAATGGGCAATATTTGCTCGAAGATTACCACTAGAATTGGACGAGTGCTCATACACGTCCACAACCGACAACATTTACACTACTTCTATGGGTACACTATCAAATGAATGGTTAACGTGTAGTATTCGTTGGTCCCAGAAAATATGCTTCATCCCGCACTAGAGTGTACTATTACTGCGCTAGAGTAAAGCATGACACTGTGTACGGAGGTAATCAATACAATTTAAAAAAAGTCAAATTTCTTGAATTATATCACAGGGTGGGTGAGACTGAGTAGCATATTTTAAATAATTATAGAGATGTAAGTAAGTAGTGATGTTGAAAAATTTTGCAATCTATTTGATCTAGCTGTTCGTGCTATTCTAAAAACCAATCCATCAAAATGTAAATATCCCGCTTGGTTTTTTCCTATTATAGTCAGTGATATTAAAATATTTTACATAAAAAACTCAAATGCGGACCATTCGATAAAAAACTTCAGGAGGAATATACGAAATTACGAAAAAAGGTCAAGCGTGATATTAATCTTACGTACAGACCTTACTGTAGAACTGCTGAAGAACCCATTCAGATTCAATCAGAAAATTTTTGGTTCTTTATCAAAAACAAAGAATAGCCAGAGTCAGTTGTTAACAATATGCACGTGAATGGCCTATATTTAAGTACTAACAAAGGAATTGGCAATGCATTTGCAAGTAATTTTCACTCAATAAATATACTCTAAAAATGATACTTCTATGGACACAAAGGAACTATTGTTAGAAGGTGGTTTTGATACTAACCAGGTGACTGTAGATGAAATCGTTGTGCTTTTTTAAATCCAAAAAATTTGTTGGTTTTGACCAGATAGCCATCTATGTTTTAGCGGTACCTTTAACCGTCCTGTTTAATTTGTCACTACGAACTAGCACGTATGCTGATTAATGGAAGGTTGCCAAAGTATGTCCAATCTACAAAATGGCGATAAAACTAATATAATTAACTATAGGCCCACATCAATACTTCAATCAGTATGTAAAGTTTTAGAATCAATTTTATACAAAAGAATATTCTATTTCGTTAAATCTAAAATATCTGACTCACAACATGGGTTCACGCCAAATCGGTCGACGGTTACAACAACGCTCTATTCGTTTACCCAACAGTTATCTAAAGCATTGGACAGTAATACACAGATTGATGTTGTTTATATCGATTTCGTCAAGGCTTTTGATAAAGTCGGTCACGTGATTTTATTATAGTAAGGACCTATTAACATTTGAGGTAGGCAACTACAAGCCAAGACGAAGTCGCGGCTTGTTGCTTGCCGAAAATGTTAATAGGCGATACATTCCGAGTTATCTTATTATATTTTTCCTGCTGCGTATCAAAATTTTCCTAGATTTTTGAAAAAATCATTTGGTTTGTCACCTGTCCCCAGGATTAATTTTCGTGAGTCGTGTTACCTATGAGGGTCACATGTCGCATAAACACTTGCAATTTAGAAACAAAACGTTCAAATCTGCATCTTGCTTTGCTAATTTTATTATCCTAGGAACTTAATAATAGTATTAAGTTCCGTTGTCAAGAAAAAGCAGCAAACAAATATAATCACCGACTTACACGTTTTGTTACTAAGGCTGTATCACTAACTTACATGATCAGCAGCGGGAAAAATAAATTACGTCTAGATTTTGGCTTTTCAGAAAACTTAATACTGCTTCTGCTGTCTTACATTACAAATGGATTTCAGGTAGTGGCGTATAAAGGCTGTCTCTCTCAAAAATATATAGGAGAGAGGGTTCTACCCTGAAACGAGTTCCACAATGAAACATCAAAGTTTAAAACTCCCGCGTATCATTTTAGAGGGCGCTATCCTCGTTATTATATGCATCGTGTGTGTTAGTTCGTTCTGTCAAAGTTTCGGAGGTGGATCAAGACTGACTGCCCGCGAGCGGGTTATTATGTGAAATTCAGGTAAGCACGAAATATAAATAACTGTCAGTTTTTGCGACAAAGCCTGGTAAAAATCTTTGTGTAATTGTTTTCGCATAGGCTGAAAGAATAAGTCTTGACAAACACTTTCACTACGAAACGTTTTCGCAAGCAGCATGTTCTTGGGCATGACAACATTTTTTAATGACGGGACACAAGGTTCCACAATAAACTGTTTCATTGTGAAACCTATTTTGCAGAAAAATGAGTTTTTGTGGTTTTTCAGCAGAATGGCGAGAATCAGGAAAAGCAAATCGAAAAAAGGAATGTCTACGGAAGACCAGATGAAGCTATACAACTTGTAAAAGAACAAGTCTACAGTTGCAGAAGGGTAGCTGCGGAATTGGATTTGGCTTACGTGACCATATCTAGGTAAATTTATTTTAAAATAGTCTTCAGTTGATGCTATTTAAATTATTTTTAATTTTTATAGATATACTAAGAAGCAGGATGCAAATACTGACGTAGTTCTGCGACCTAGATATGCTAATAGAATTATATTTATGAAGGATCAAGAGAAAGCTTTGGAAGAATATCTTGCTGTATCATCGAAAATGTTTTACGGGTTGACACGAAAGGGCTGCCGAAAACTAGCGTTCGAAATGGCAATCATATTGCTGTTCGCGATAGCTGAAAAGTGAACGAATCAGCTGGCGAAGAATGGTATACATATTTTCGTATTCGACGTCCTAGACTTTATTGCAGAAAACCTGAAGCATGCAGTATCTCCAGAGCCACTTCTTTTAACGAGCGTAATGTGGCAACATTTTACGATAAACTGGAAGAAGTTCTTCAAAGACATCAGAGTTTTCGAGATAGAACAAGAATATATAACTTAGACGAAACTGTGACATCGACAGTTCAAACCACAAAAAAAGTTTTGGGCCAAAAGTGTTACCGCCAAATCAGCCAATCCACACGTGCTTGTTACCACTTGTGCAATTACATGCACTTCAGGATTTGCTATCCCTCCAGCTGCGATCTTTCCCAGAGTCAAATTCAGACCAGGCATGACGAAAGACTCACCTCCTGGAACTCTTGGTTTGGCAGCGCAGTCGGGCTGGATGAATAAAGAACTATTCGCTCAAGTCAAGCATTTCATTAATGCAACCCAAAGTTCGATTGAAAATCCACGTTGCCTGATAATGAACAATCATGAAAGCCATTTGTCTTTTAAAACGTTAGATCTGGCTAAAAAACGGCGTGACTATATTGACGTTACCACCGCATTGTTCTCATCGGCTTCAACCGTTGGATGTTTCAATATTTGGGCCATTCAAAGCACATTATAATAGTGCGGTACAAGCCTGGCTTTTGAACCACCCTGGAATCCCATTGTCATTATACAATATTGGGTACTGTGTGAAAATAGCGCATGATAAGTCCATGACTTCGGCGAATATAAGATCTGGTTTTTAAAAAAACAGGAATTTTTCGCTTTGATCGAAATATATTCTCTGACGAGGACTTTCTTTGCTCGGCTGTTACGGATCGTCCACAAAATCCAATCCCACCAAAGGAGAATCATGAAGTTGATGGTGATGTTCAAGAACAAAATGCGTAAACAAGCAATACAAATATTATGATGCTTGAACAAGATGCTGGCTCGAATGATATGGATGTGATCAATGCCAAAGCGAATCGAGGTATAAGAGAACGACAACCTCGACATCAGCCAGTCTTCATCATGCTTACGGAACCTAAACGAGAACAAAAAAACGGGAATTCAGAGGAGTGCCAAAAGGGAAAGAAACTCGAAAGAAAGGCATCAGAAATAAATCAGAAGAAGAAAGTCCTGGATTCTCCTGATAATTCGCCAAAAAATACAAAGGTGGTTAAACGTACCAAAAAGAGAACATCAAGCTCTTCTGACATGAGCGTAGAGGAACGTTCGAATTCTCAAGATTTCAACAATGCTATTTCTTTCAGCGGCGATGACGACTGGATTCCCGAACCACAGCTTTCAGGATTTGAGGAGCTATCAAAAAGACTGGACTAAAGTGACTATGTCCTGGTAGAATTTAGTGAAACGGCTAGAAGAAAACCGGTCTATTATGTTGCCAGCATCTTGGAAGTCCTCTAGGATGACGAATTTCGGGTGACTTACCACCGCAAGAGAGAAAATGCGAGATAAGTTCATTATGCCTCAAGCTGAAAAATCTTATAAAGTTGGAATAGATGACATCAAGCTGCTATTGCTGCAACCTGAAAACTTTGGAGCAACCAAAAGGCAACAGTCGCATTTGTCTTTTGAAACTAACTTCGGAACACTGGACGTGCGTTAATTAAAAATTTTTTTTTTTGCTTTTTTTTGGTATCACATACTTTAATTACTTACTTAAATACTTACATTACTTTAAATAATTACTTAAATAAGCAGTTGTTTCATTGTGCCACCCACTATATGTTTCATTGTAGAACCAATGAAACATAAATAACTTTTTCTTCAAAAATACGTATTTGCTTTAGAGAAACTGGGATATACCCTTTATTTACGCCATATTCCCAATTGCTAAAATTGTTTAATTTACACCTTAGAACCGTCCCAACTTATTTCATCTCTAGTTTTTTTTGCATCGTATAATTCATTATACGATTAATTGTTGATCTGTAATTCTCATACAACTAAACTTCCATGTAGCAATGTCAATATCACGCAACCGTAGGTATTTCTATCTGGAGAAACCAAGAACCAACATCTTGTGTCACTCATAGCTCGACCTTGCTTGTGATATAGCCAACAAACACGCTTATAGTATTGACATATTTAATAAAACACAAAAAAAAGGATTGCCTTCGTTCGTTATGCGACATGGATATTTCAGCAATACTATACGTTACAAAATAAATTAAGCAATTATTGTAGTCTACTTTTTAAATTTTTGCCTTTAGCAATGTTGTGTTTTATATTTAAGTATGTGTCACCTTGGCATTTAATAATCACCTTGCTAGATTTAAGTCAAACTGTAGGTATCCTTTGCATTGTAATAATTAGGGTAACACATATTATGCATTTAAGACATGCATAGAGTATTTCGCGCTCCCGGCCGTGCGTTGCAAAGCAGCTGAAGAAGTCATTGCGGTTATTAATATAATAAAAGCAAGTTGTGCGCGAACAGTGAAGCGCGGGGAAGTAGTGGCTTTATAATAGGCGACTGCTGCCTTTCCTCCAAACAACAAAAGACACAACGCTAAGCATTGTGCGACTGAGAGCTGCTGTGTGAACCGGCGTTAAGAGTAGTCGACGCATCGTTAGTCTTGAGCCGAAATACAGCCTCGAGAGCTGATAACCACCTTCGAACCAACACCGAGGTACTGCTAATTCTTCATAGCAGGAAGTTGCTTTACCAGCTTCAAGAAAGCAGTCGATGTAAATATACGAGGCGCATTGGGAGCACTGTAACGTTAAGTTAGTTCTTATAAATAATCCCAACGAGCAAATGCATGATCCAGGAAGCTGTGGAAAGCAGAAGTATAAATAGTTAATTACGAAGCGATTGCGTCGGGTTACGCAATAGCTTTAACGAGCAATTACGCGCCCGAAAGCAACTGACGTGAGTTTTTTTTACGTCCAGGAAAACAAGTTTTTAAAAACTAACTTTATCTTCCATTAAAACACAGACGGAAATTACATTATGCGGTGAAGCCGTCTAAACGTAAAGTGAAGCGCTCTTAATGCGTTTCTACAAAGGTAAACTATAATCTAATGCAACATTCGCACTCCGGATGCTGCGTCTCTAATAGATAAGCTTATCTTATGCCAGCTTGGCTACTCTGGTATCGTAACTCCTCCGCCGTTAAGACCTTGGATATTGATTACAGTTTTTATCAATGTCCAAGCTAGAAATAAACTTATGAATTTACTTGAATTAATGGTATTGAATTAACTTGTTCTTTAAGATCTATTGCTTTCGCAAGGTTGGTATTTGTAAAATGTTTTAGCAATGAAATGAGGAACGAGTATATATATATATATATATATATATATATATATAATGATAGAACATATGCTTATTATTAATATTATGGTTAATACTATAGAGCCAACACTTAGACCGTGTTCCACTGGGGAATTGTAATATAATAATTGTTCTTTTTGTTTATTTAATCTAAGTTGGTCTTTTCCTAATTTATACATATCTACATGAGTAATGTCTATCACTGATAGATTCACAGAATTTGGGGAGTTTTTAATTTGATCAATGGAAGGCAGTTCCATGGAGATTTCTTTTTTGCTTGTTGATTCCAATGTGAACAATACGTCATCGTGGTCAATCTGCACTAGGCAATCAGGGCTAGTATGGATAATATTTGATCCTTCAAGTGACTTTTTTGTCAAAAAGCTTTTAGATTTTATATCGATTACTGTTTTAGTGGGCGTGCTAACGATCCAGGAGGATTTGGTGAGGGGTATTATTTTGACATGTTGTAATTCGAGAAGATATGGATTGCAAGTTTGATTATTGGCAAACGATAATAACTGGGTCTCACAGAGCTTAATATTCGGGATAATAAAGTGATTTTCCTGATTACAAAAATAATGGGTCGATACTGGTGTACAGCTATCAAGTTTAATTGGTACGCTAAATTGATCATGAAATAAAATAGAATTGTAAGTGGGGATTGTCATTCGAAATTGTTTTTCTTGTATAAACGCAGGGAATGGAATTAACTGCATTAATTGATATTCAGTTTTCTTGATTAGCGGTACTTCATAGATGAAGGTGAAAATAGAGTCTTTTAGGTAAACTTTGATTTTAATTAAGGATTCATATAGGTGCAAGTTTTCACGAGTAACTGGATAGGGTAACTGAAGTTGTTTTTTCGTACTAAATTGAATTGCTTGTATATTTTGGGAAATGTTGCTTAGAGCAATTGTTAAATCGTCATTGTTAATTAGCGAAAAGTGAATTTGGTGATTCTGTGCAAAGGTTAAAGCGGTTTCCAATTCTTCTAGGGTATTAATTAAAAGTTGTAAAGAAAAGGTTGATTGATCTAACAGATTTTGAGTAGATGATTTTCTGAAAATAAGATTCATATCTTTATTAATTTGTTGAAACATTTTATTGAGATTTATATTTAGCATTTCTTGATTTCGGGATAATTGCTTAATGTTTTCAGAGAAGGAATTTATGGTGTCATTAAGGATCTGTGCCTATTCTAATAGGATCATTTTCTGCTTTTCAGAATTTTGGGATAATGTGCCGATTAATTGTTCATATCGTTGTCCATCATTGGCATCTAAGTTGCCTGTAATAAATTTAATTGCACTAGCTAATCCGTCGAACGTACTTCGTTTACGTAATTTGGTAGTGGGAAATAATTGTTTGATTAATTGATCTGTTTTTGATAAATACTGTTTTAGGATTAATAATTGGTTATCATAATCAAAAATCGCGTAGCTTGTTACGTAGTGTTTATTAGTGAGTTTGGCAATGGTTTCTAGAAGATTTTGTCGAAAAAGGTTATAGTTATCTAATATAGGGGAATAGTCTAATATTTTAATTAGGGTCCATTAACTTTCTTTAAGGTGTGCCTTTCCTTTGACCAGGGGGTATAGTCCGGGGTTGTCTATTAAGGGATGTATAACTACTTCGCTGAGGACGAGGGTCCAGGCGAGGAATATAACGAGTGGTGTCCTGAAGGAGGGAGCAACTCGTTAGCATGTCTTTTTAGGGTTGTTCCGTTCGGTTCATTTCTTAGATCATAGGTGTCATGTTCGTGTATTTTCGTGATGATATATGGGCCAGTAAATTTAGGGCTTTTCTTATTTCGTTCATTGGTCGTAACATATACTTTGTCATTGATTTTGAAAACATGGGTTTTCGGGATTTATTGATTTTTTCGTTGCGTTTATCCTTAAGTCTGTTCTTGTTTATTAGCTAAATTATTATAAACATCTTTCATAATTTTTTGGTGGTCGTTTACATAAGTTTCTAAAAATGTTTTTGCGTAATCCAAATCAAATGGGTTTTTGCATTCGGTGTGTCCGAATAATATTTCGAAAGGGCTATAATTTAGGTTTGAATGTAATGTATGGTTATAATTATGCCAATATTGCATAGGGAATTTTATGATTTTCTTGTATATCGCCTAATAGTCGATATTGTCCGATCAGAGTAGAGTGTAGTCTCTCTACGGGCGAATTTGATGTGTGATTGTAAGGGGTAGTCGCATGGAGTGTAATCTGATGCAACTGTGCAAAATCTTTCAATGGTTGTTTATTAAGTTCGTTATCTACCATTAGGATTCGAGGGGCAGTATACGTAGTGATAAAGTAAAATAGTCTATCGCTAACATCTATGATATTACTGGATCTCAAAAAGTATGCTTGCGCATATTTAGAAAAAACCATCAATTAGGGTTAAATATTGTTGGTTATTAATTTGGAAGATGTCCATATGGATAATATAAAAAGGTCGACTATACGTAGGAGTCATTTGTAACGGTTGTTTAAGAAAGTGTCTGTTATATTTCTTTTGTTTACATATATTGCAATTGTTTATAAATCGCTCAATGTCCTTCTGCATGGATCTCCAATAATATTTTCTTAGAAGATGTTCGTACGTTTCTTTTATGCCACGATGGTTCGTTTTGCCTAAATGGCAACTTTGTATAATTTCGCTTCGTGCTTCGGGGTCGGTAACATAAGTGATTTGAGTCATACAGCGATGGAATTTTGGGGAATTTTCGTTGGAAATTGAGATAAGATATTGTGAAAATTCTTGATATAATTTGTCAGTTGAAAAATAACGGTAGTAGTGCGTTTTTGGTTCGCAATGTTCGATGAGTAATTGGTGGAATTTAGAATTTTTATTAGACTGGTTAAGGAATTTAATTTGTCTAGGTAAGGTTGCTTCAATAAATTCAATTTGTCTAGGGAAACACTGTAGCGGTTTTTCGCATATGTCTATAGTGGGAGTTGATTCTAATTGTGTGTGAATCGTGTCATTTAAAGAGATGTTATCATTCTCAATAATATTTTGGGAAATCGAAGGATTATTCGATGGTGGGTTAAATATTGGTACATTGAAGTCGTCAAAATCGGGTGAATCAGGTCTTTCTGGAGCAATGCTCATTTTGGTCGGGTTTAAATTCGGATTTGGGGTAGTTATTCTATTTGCGTCCTGTAGAATATTGTCAATGTCGTTCATGATGTCGTCATTTATGGTTAGAGGGTAGATTTGTACACGAGAGGGTACATCGGCAACTTTATTACTTTTTCCTGGCAAATATTTAATATCGAAGTTGAACTCTTCTAATTTAAGAGACAATTTTGAATTGGGTTCCTTTAGGTTCCTAAGCCAAACTAGTGGTCGGTGATCGGTATATAGAGTAAACTTAGTTACGAAAAGGTAGGGTCTAAAATTGTTCGTTGCCCAAACAATAGCTAAAAGCTCCCTTTCAATTGTGGAGTAGCGTTGTTCGGTTTCGTTAAGTGTTCGTGATGCGAAACAAATGGGTTTCGAATTTTGGGATAGGGCGGCTCCGAGGGCAAATTTGGAAGCGTCTGTGGTCAATTCAAATTGTTGATTGAAATTTGGATATGCTAGAATTGGTTGATTTGTAAGGATAGTTTTTAGATGCTCAAAGGAATCGATAAAATTTTGGTTGTGAATAATCTTGTTATCTTTATTTAAACATATGGTCAAAAATTTTGTAAGTTTAGCGAAGTCTGTGATGAACTTCCTATAGTAACCTAGTAAGCCTAAAAATGACTTTATTTCGGTTCTCGTTTTTGGTAAAGGAAATTTTTGTATTACATGACCTAAGTACTTTACTGATTTCTGGAGGAACTCAGATTTATCTAATTGTATCTTTAGGTTTGTATCGGGACATCTTTGAAAAATATTGTTGAGTCTTTGAAAGTGCTCCTGTAAAGAAGTTGAGAAGATTATCACGTCGTCTAAATATACCATGCATTGCGTCGGGGTGAGTCCTGTAAGGGCTGCATTGATCATTCGCTGAAACGCAGCTGGACTGTTTTTTAAACCCATTGCCATTCGGCGAAATTGAAAATTGCTTTCTTCCGTAGAAAAAGCAGTTTTCTTTCTGTCTTGGGGTTCAATTTCAATTTGATAAAATCCGCTCGCTAGATCGAGGGTAGTAAAATAGTTGGATCTACCTAGGTGGTCTAATACAGTTTCAATATTAGGTAAGTGGAATTTGTCGTCTATTGTGTGTTCATTTAACTTGCGGTAATCGACTACCATGCTAAATTTTCGCTTACCGGATGCGTCTAATTTTTTGGGTACAACCCATATGGGAAAGTTGTACGGACTTTCGGATGGTTCAATAATTTTTTTGTCTAACATTTTATTAATTTGGGTCCGAACTTCTCTCTCGGTGACAATGAGGATATCTATAAGTTTTTGTGAATATTGGTTGATCCGTTTTAGTGCGGATATGATGTTTAATTACGTTAGTTGAGGAAAGAGGGATTTCAGGATGATAGAAAATATCTTTATATTCGTGACACAAGTTTGTAAGTAAGGATTTTTCTTCCGTATTAAGGTGATCTAGTCTAAGATTATTATTAAGATTTCCTAAAAGTTTCTGTTTAATTGTCGTTTGATTAATGTTATGGTGATTGATTTGTACGTGGTCCTGTTCGAAATTGTCGAAATCGTCAAGATAAAAGGGTTGGTCAATGGTCAGTGTCTGTGGTTCACTGGACATGTTAATGATAGAGGTCATAAAATAATTATTTTTAAGTTTAACAGTTGATGAGGGCATTATTAAATCTTTCGTAAATTTAATTCTAGGGACAATTTTGGTTCCGTTACTTCCAACTGCTGGAAGTCTAACAAATTTTTTGGTTCGAGGTTCAATGTGTACCTGTCGTATTGTGTCTTGAGTTTGGGGCTTCATAAAATTACAAAACTTGCGTTTTTGTCGTTGTACTTTGGCTAACGTTTCGTTATAGAAAAAGGGAACGGCTGTTTTTTCTGTTTGAATATGTTGCCACTTGTAGTCTATATTAGCTGGTAAACGGGATAATAAATCTGATCCGATAAGGCCTATTAATGAAGGGTTAAAGTCGAAAACATACCTATACCTGATGGGTACCTTCTTCGTTAAATAAAGCAAGTATCGGTACTTCGGCTACGTACTGGTGTTGAGTAGTGCCATGACTGGTCGTAATTTCGAAAGGAGATTCATAAATAGTGTCCGGAAAATTTTCATATACAAAATTTGGATTTAGAATAGTGTTAGAGCTTTCTGTGTTAATAAGTAGTTTTTTGTTCGAATTAGGTAATAGTATATAGGGTAAGGAAGGTGATGGGTTAATAGAAAAAGAATAAATTTTTCCGAGGCTAGTGCTTAAAAATTTACAATTCGTTCAGGAAAGTAATTTGTTTCATGTTCGTCAAAGTTTTCGTAATATTCTGGTGAATCATCAGGAAGTTGATGATGATAAGGATCGTCTGTAGGTAATTAGGATAATTTGAGAATGGTTTTGATTAGAATTGCGTATTTGCGTTCTGAGTAGGTCTGGGATTATAAAATTGATTTTGATTTGAAAAACGGGACTGTTAATTGTGTTGATTGTAATTTTGACGAGGGTAATTGGGTTTTTTGTTAGACGGTTCAGGGGTTATTAAAATTTTTTATTGATTATTTTTAGGTTTATTTAAATTTTGGAAATATCTTATGTCTAACTCGTCTTTAATGTGTTGTAGAGCTACTTCCAGTGAAGCTGGTGATTTACCTCTTATGAAGCTTCCTAACGGTTCGAGTAGTCCACCCACTAAAATTTTAAGTGCTAGATCTTTAGCATCTTTTATTTTAAAGTCCTTAATAATTTGATCTTCTATGCCTAAAGCAATTTTTGAGTTTAATACTGCCAATAAGGATCTAATTCTATTATAAAAATTTACAGGGAATTCTTTTTGGAATTGATGTAACCTGGTGAGATCTATCCGTATATTTAATTCGGAACGTTGATCTCCAAAATTGTCTATAAGGGTTGTTACAGGATTAAATGCTCGAATCGACATCGATCACAAGCACTGTCAAAATCGGGGAAAAAGTAAAGGGTTTGCCGGCTTTTCCAAAAACACGGATCTTAATTGTGTCTGAGCAGATGACGGCGCTCATATTACCCACAGTCTAGCTTAGTCGAGAAGGCGTGATTCGAAAGCTCAGTTAAAACCGACAGCACTTACCCTATACTTTGCTCAAAAGAATTGCCTAAGGACGTCACTCGTTTTGATAAATCAACAGCCCTCGTGACCCAAAACGAGAAATATCACAGGGCTCTACTGAAGATGCGCTGGGTTAGCTGCACGCTGCGAAGCGTCGTCCACTAAGTTCCCTCCAAGTCGGGCGGTAACCACCAGGTGGCCTTAATGACTTACCTTATGACCACCTCCCTAAAGGGGTTCAAAAGAATTTACTCAAGCCTAAAACTGTAGGGCTTTTCCAATAAAAGCACGTGTTCTAGCTTCACATTTGATTACACTTGGCTTTTCGCCACATTAGGATTGAAGATCCACAGATTTCAGGTTTAAGTCAATTAAACAAACTAAGTGTGACTGTATTATTATTTAATGAATGAAAATCGACACACACAGGGCCACAAGTTGGCCATAAGAAGTTAACACCCTAACTGAAAATTATCGGGGGATCCCAAGCAAAGTTACCTTAATGGCTAATTATATACACAGGTTATTTGACGCAATTAAATTCGCAGGCACAAAGTCCCGCAGCATGCGAGGCACAATAAACATCCAAATTCGGTAGCACTTTCGCGACACATTAATACAAGAAACAAAACAAAAATACAGCGGTAGATCCTACCTTTTTTTAGCTAGAACACCTGTTGCGTTGACGATGACCGATGGCTGGACCGGATCCTGGAGAGGCTTAGTGGCAGCTTGCAGCAATGCAGCTCCCCAAAGGGTTGTTGAAGGGCTTTGCCAAAAGCCAAGCGGTGACTGCAGAAGGTCGAGGACTGCGAATATGGCGTCCACAAAGACTAAGGTTACGTCCCGCAGCGAGCGTAAAACAGGGTTGCCCAAAGGGGTTGAGCAAAGGCAGTGGCCAGCGGCCCGAAAGAGTGTTGAATTACTTCGAGGTGAAAACGGTAGTCCCCGGGAACGCAGAAAATACTTCGGGTTCGGCACGACGTGGTAGAATTTGCAAAAGCAGATATTTCTCACTCACTATGAGAAAATTACGTAGGCTTCATAAGGCGTCTTGTAGTAGATGTGCAACAGGATGCAAAGTAAATTTTCCCCGGCTCTTGGGGTCGAAATAAACGAAATCCAAAACGCCCGCCCAAACCGGCGTAGGCCTAACCCACACACGTCCCGCGGGAACTTTATCACTTAACGAGCTATTTGCTTCGAAGCCTGCAGCAGAACTAAAAACGCACGGAAAGCTTCCCTCCGGGGCCACCAACAGTGCAGCCCCGGAGGCAACACAACACCGTAAGCGTCTGTTGTCCTCAAAGGCTGGCTACTTATTATTCATTTCAAATTGGACTCTGCGTGAAGAACACGACGGAAAAGAGTTTAGAACTCCGAAACCACTGATTTTAAATGCCTCATTCCCTAAGGAGTTACCAATTTTTATTTCCTTTACACAAAGCTTGGTCATCAGAGAAGGTTCTAGAAAGAATTTCTGTGTTGTTGCAGCAAGTCCCAGGGTATTGAATTACTACAGAAAATTCCCCGAGGGCCGGGTTGAATTATCGCTAAGCAGGAATAGCCTCCGAAACCTAATTTCTTTGTTGCGTGAAGCAAAGAGGGTTATTCAAAATTTGTTGGGTGCATATAAGTTCCATGAATTTCTGGCTACAGGCGCCCGCGCGTCGGGATAAATAAAGCAATTAGCACGCGTCGCAGAAGTGCTTTCAAAGAAAATTTCCATTGGTTGCGTGCATGTTAGAGTTTAGCCCAAATAAATTCGGTTGCAGATTTCAGGTGCAGGGCCGGCTTTGCAAAAATTAAATCGGCCATGCTTTAGACAAAAAAACAATATCACACCCCCCTTACTAGAGGTCAATTTCCCAAATTGATCCTTAGGACAACTAAAGAAGTTGCTAGAAGAATGGCTTAACCTAGGGTGGGGATTAAAATAGCCGTCACTACTCGAGATCCCAATCACGCGATGACGGATAGCGTCAAGGACAGAGTGAGAAGGAAGAAGAATTTGCCAAAAAGACCGGTTACGCCGGTGGAAATTACGTAAAACCCCAATCAGGTACTGGCGGTTTGGTGAAGCCTAGAACACCCCTCCCCGGACCAGGGAATCGGGCTACAAATAAACGTAATTTGTCCCAAAGGAGGGTACTCCGCCAGGGGTCCCTTTCGACTTGGCGATCGACACTCAACATCAAAAATATTTAAAAAAAAACGTGAAACACGGACCACTCCATCCAAGCAGGATGGTGTCCACTTCTCAAAATAATACCGACCATGGCCGAGCGACCATGGCACGCGCCTATGGGGTGACGGGTAAGCAAGGCGATCGGACCCACTGCCGACTCACTATCCGGCCCCATGACACGGTTTAAATGGAAAAGTGTTAAAGGCAAAACGGGTGAGGGCAATGACAGGTGTCGCCGGACACACGGTAATGGGAGGATAGAACGAAAGAAGAAAGATGAGAGAGAAGAGTTGATATCCCACCTGGGATTTGTTTTGCTCTTGAGTGAGCTAGTCATAATAGGGTATAAGTCATCACTGTGAACTCTTCCGTCCAACCTACCGATCAAACACAGGGTACGAAGCCCCAAGGTTCGCAACCTAACTCCCGAAGACCCGTTGAAGAGGGCACGCGATGCGTCACAGGATCAGCCTCTTGTGTTTGCCCCACAGCAACAAACGATCAAAGAAAGGGGTAGCCACGAACGACAGGAGTCTCGAAGGCCTTGAAGGCCGCCTAACCTAAACTAACCTATCCTATGGTAATAATGCGAACAATTATATACAACAGTATGTCACCCATGGTTAACCCATTGTGACTTAGGGGTTGTTGAAGACCAACGACTTAATTGTCAACTGGACTGGGTTTTAAGTCCTTTGCGTGCCAAATGCCCTTAGAAGCTCCACTCTGATCCGATAACTCATAAGTGGCCAGCGAGACTTTTCTCGAGATATAAAAGGGGCCTACAAACTTAGGTGCGAGCTTTGCATTGAAATGCTTGGCTGCATCAGAGAGGACATAATTCCGGCGCCAAACAGTGTCACCGACAGCAAAAAGAGCAGGGCGCCGTCTCAAATCATAAGTGGCCTTAGAGGTCCTATATGCGGATTCCAACCGCTTCACAATATCTTCGTAAAGGGGCTTAAAGGCAGGTGCGCGACGCAAAAGATTATCGCGGCCAGCTATCTGGACATTACCCACATCTATTTCCTCATCGGGAGCCTCAGCTTCATTTCCTTCCAGCTGAATTTCCCTTCCAAAGTTAGCAAAATAAGGGGACATTCCGATGACTTCATGAATGGCAGTCCGTACTGCACATGCGACCTTAGACAGGTACTTGTCCCAGTCACGGTGATTGTCTTTGACGTAAGAAGCCAACATAGTCTTTAAAACCCTATTCACCCTTTCAACGGGATTTGCTTGCGCATGGTAGTATGCGTTGAAGATGATTTTGGATTTATAGTTATTCGCCAAGGTGCGGAATTCTTTGCTACGAAACTGGACACCATTGTCCGCTAGAATATATTGAGGTGCTCCAAAGAGCAAGATAACGTCATTCTCAATCTTTTGGGAAACCACGGCAGCGGTAGCTGCTCGTAACGGAAAGAAAAAGGTAAATTTAGTGAAGCAATCAGAGACAGAGAGAATGTAGACATAGCCCTGCTTAGAGCGTGGCAACGGGCCTACTATATCAATGGAGATCATTTGCCAAGGTTTGTTTACTACTGGATGGCGAGCCGTCAGTCCGGCAGGTCGCTTTTGTTCCGGTTTATGTGAAACGCAAGTTGTACAACGATTTACATAGCGCGCGACGTATGCCTTCATTTTTGGCCAATAGTATTTTTGCGCGACTCGTCCGTACGTTTTGAAAATTCCTAAGTGACCCGCGGTAGGCGCATCGTGAGCCTTACGCAAAATTTCGCTACGTAGACAGGTTGGCACTACTTTCCTCCAATTGTCTTCGTCATTCAATTCTGGATACTTGCTTCTAACATGTTTGAACAGCTGTCCGCCAACGATCCTCCAACTTGGATAAGCTAAGGGTTTCTCAGTGATGCGTCGGCGCATCAGTTCATACCAGCGATCGGTCTTCTCCTGATCATTAGTGACATTAGCAGGGTCTACTTGATCCGTCTCAGGGGCCTCGACAACGTCCGTTACAGGTATAGCGCAAGAAGGCGCGTCCGGAACAACGTGATCCTTTCCCTTACGGTGCTGAATAGTGAAATCGTACTGTTGTACGCGAACAGCCCAACGGGCAAGGCGACCCGTAGGTTTCTTCAAGTTATTAAGCCATAATAGAGAATGGTGGTCGGTTATAATGGTGAAGTGAGTACCCTCAAGGTACGGTCTGAGTTTTTCGATGGCCCATAAGACTGCTAAACACTCTCGTTCGGTGACTGAGTAATTCCTTTCGGCCTTGGATAGTGTTCGGCTGATGTAGCAAATAACGCGTTCCTCCCCATCTATGGTTTGAGTAAGTACTGCGCCTACTCCCACATTGGAGGCGTCTGTTTGTACCGTAAAGGGTACTGAAAAATCGGGGCAAGTCAAAATGGGTGCGGACACCAAACAGTTCTTGATGGTTGAGAACGATTCTTCGCAGTTGTTGTCCCACTCGAACCGTTTTGACTTCCTCAGCAATGACGTCATTGGTGCGATGATTGATGAAAAATTAGGTATAAACCGTCGATACCAAGAGGACATGCCTATTATTCGTCTGATCTCGGCGACGTTTGTAGGTTGGGGTAGATTCATGATGGCGGTTACCTTTTCAGGGTCCACCAGTAGACCTTGTGCGTTGACAATATATCCAAGATATTTTAACTTAGGTTGGCAAAAATGGCACTTGTCTCGTCCAAGTGTTAGGCCTGCTTCTCGTAGGCGTCTCAAAACCTCTCCCAAGGCCTCTAAATGTTTCTCGAAAGTCGGGGCGCAAATTATCACGTCATCTAAGTATACAAAAACGTAGGGTTCTAGTTCTGGACCTAAGACTTGGTCAACGAAACGTTGCCACGTGGCAGCCGCGTTATGGAACCCGAACGGCATACGATTAAACTCATACAAGCCACGTCCTGGGACTGTAAAGGCTGTCAGTTTCTTATACTCTTCACTCATCTTGATTTGCCAGTAGGCCGACTTAATAATCTAATGATGTGATAAAGCGTGCGTCGCGTAAGCGGTCTAAAATTGACGATACATATGGTAGAGGGTAGGCGTCCTTTTCAGTAACACTGTTTACCTTGCGAAAGTCCACGCAGAATCGGTAAGATCCGTCTTTCCTCTTAACCAATAGGATTGGGCTGGACCATGCTGATCGTGATCGTTGGATGACCCCTGCTTTGAGCATTTTGTCTAACTCGGCGTCAATATGCGCTTGCATGGCAGGTGAGACTGAATAATACCTTTGCTTGATGGGGGCCGAGTTGGTTACAATGCGATGTTCAATATGCTTGGCACAGCCAAGCTCATTGCTACTGTCGGAGAAATGTTGGTCAAGTACTTCCTTCAATTGGTTTCGTTGGGTCATGGTCAAATCAAATTCAGATTGCAAAGTGCCCGTAGGGGTACTGATGATAGCTAAGTCGGGTTTTGAAAACTCCCACTCGCCTCGAAATACATCAGGGACTATGCCCACCATTTTCCAGAAGTCTATTCCCAAAATCATTGTATGGGGTACGTCAGGTACAATTAAAACGTCAAGAGTAGCGACTTTATTATTCAAATTAATCGGCAGAAACACGGTACCTAGACTTTCTACTGTTTGTCCATTAGCGACTGCGCATACCGGGCGTAATTTCTTATTTACACGAAAGCCCAAAGTTTCCAGAACTTCCCATCCCTTACCTCCAATAATAGTGCGGTTGGCACCAGAGTCCAACAAAGCTAAAATTTTAAGACCCATTATCTCAACAGTGACATAAGGACGGCGATCGTCCGACGATTTTTCTAAAACATAATCTAAAATGACTTTATTTTTTTCAAATTTTTCCTCACGCTCATTAATAAGTTGTTTAATATACCTAGTCGAGTTAACAAATGTTTGCGAAGACACCGCTCGACCCTTCAGTGTTTCGCCGGGCCATTTCCCGAACCTCGGTTTCCGCGACTACAATTTGGACAATTCCTGACAATTACATCGGGCTTACCGCAACGATAGCAAAATTTCTTGTCACGCGGGCGTTTGCACGCGACGGTCCTATGGCCTACTTCTTGACAATTCCAGCATTTAGTTCCCGAACCCGGAGCTAAATTTTTAACAGTTTTCGAAGCGCTTGGCATGGCCGGCGCTTGAGCAGTTGCGACAGGTGTTCGTACCGTATTCACGACAGGTGTTTCCTCTAACGGTACGGTCTCAACATAGGCCAAATCGGTTTCCAAATCAGTTCGGCGTCTTGATGGCGGTACATAAGTCTCGACGGCGTAATGGCGTTCCTCAATCTTGCGTCCATATTGAAGTACTTCCTCGATTGAACGAATATCTACCAGCCCCAACTGGGTTTGGTACATTGGTGCGACGTTACGCAAAATAATTCTTAACTGCTTCGCTTCAGTCAAAGGTTCGACCAATCTCGCGAACATATTTTGCAAAATTGCAATGTAAATGCCCATGGACTCCGAAGGTCCTTGAGTTCTTCTCTTAATTTCCTCCAGCAGGCGCTCGTCGTAATCCGCTGGTTGGAATTGTTGACGTAAAAGGGAAACTAGTTGTTGCCAATTGACAGGCTTAGCTCTATTAGCGCGGTACCATAATAATGCGTTACCGGTAAATAAGTCGATAGCTTGCGCGAATAATTCGTCCTCAGGCAAGTTTCTAGCTATTCGTAATTCATTGACGCGTTCGATAAAAGCATTAACCGAAAGTCCTCTAGGGTCTCCTGAAAATTGCAAACTCCATTGTGCTACTGGTATCGCTTTAAACGAAATCGTCCTCATAGCTGGTGTACTAGCGGTTAAACTCGTAGTCGGGGTCGTGACTGCAAATGAAACACCGCTCGGAGCTATGGTGGACACCGGAGTCGAAGATGCCTGGTGAGTCTCAGGTGCTTCAGTGGTTGATGCTACCATTAACTGCGTAACCTCGAAGGTAGAACGCATGACTGCTACTTACGCGAATAACTCCGCTCGTTTATTTCCCTCTTCATCATTAGCCGGTTTACTATTGCTAATCCTACTTAAAGCGCAATAAAATTTTGTTTCTATTGCCGCAGCACGATCCCTATCGGGTTCTAGAGCGTATTCGTCAGTTTTTTGTACAATGGCAGCGACCAAATCAGAAACCGCATTATAGTCTTCTTCGAAAGAATATGGGTGCGCTGGGCGCGCTGTCGCCGCCTCACGACCTTCATCCCTTAACGCGTCTCGTAAGCGTGTACGCAAAACCGATACAACACCGGTGTTGTCCAATCCTCTAATGTTTAATTCATATTCTAAATCTGCCTTAAGTAGGCGGTCGATATGCCATTTCAGTACCATTGTGTTGTTTAAGAATATTAAAAATGAAAAATACTAAAAAAACGATGCTTGTTCCCTACTTAGGGTTAACTTAAAGCCTTTCAACACGAAAAGTTATCCTTTCAAAACGTTTCCGCTTTATAGAAACAATTTAAATTTTCAAACTTTCAAAAAAAAAAAATTCCGAATTTTCAGAAAAAACTATTAGTGAATTACAAAAACGCGAATGCCTAAGAGTTATTGCTAAAAGCAAACGATAGCACCAAAAAGAATGGCTCCAAAATATGCCCTAGCATGGAAAAGAAAATGCTAAAATGTTAAACACGAAAAAACAAAAATCCCGCGAAAAATCCCGGGAAAAACAATGTTTGGTATGTCAAAGGGATAGCAAGAAACTCATTTACTAAAAGAAAACAAATGGGATACGCATCCTAATACGAAAAAAACACGATTCCAAATTTCAAAATCCTAAAAAGTCAAGTTTTCATGAAAAATACTGGAAAAAAACTATATGTCATTAATGCCAAACACGAAAATGAAGCTGTATGACAAGAAAAGAAACACAAAAACAATGCCCTAAGGGCTTTATCGACAAAAACAATGCCCCACGGCCGGGCAGCCACTAAGAATCTGTTACAGGATTAAATGCTCAAATCGACATCGATCACACGCACTGTCAAAATCGGGGAAAAAGTAAAGGGTTTGCCGGCTTTTCCAAAAACACAGATCTTAATTGTGTCTGAGCAGATGACGGAGCTCATATTACCCACGGTCTAGCTTAGTCGAGAAGGCGTGATTCGAAAGCTCAGTTAAAACCGACAGCACTTACCCTATACTTTGCTCAAAAGAATTGCCTAAGGACGTCACTCGTTTTGATAAATCAACAGCCCTCGTGACCCAAAACGAGAAATATCACAGGGCTCTACTGAAGATGCGCTGGGTTAGCTGCACGCTGCGAAGCGTCGTCCACTAAGTTCCCTCCAAGTCGGGCGGTAACCACCAGGTGGCCTTAATGAGTTACCTTATGACCACCTCCCTAAAGGGGTTCAAAAAAATTTACTCAAGCCAAAAACTGTAGGGCTTTTCCAATAAAAGCACGTGTTCTAGCTTCACATTTGATTACACTTGGCTTTTCGCCACATTAGGATTGAAGATCCACAGATTTCAGGTTTAAGTCAATTAAACAAACTAAGTGTGACTGTATTATTATTTAATGAATGAAAATCGACACACACAGGGCCACAAGTTGGCCATAAGAAGTTAACACCCTAACTGAAAATTATCGGGGGTTCCCAAGCAAAGTTACCTTAATGGCTAATTATATACACAGGTTATTTGACGCAATTAAATTCGCAGGCGCCAAGTCCCGCAGCATGCGAGGCACAATAAACATCCAAATTCGGTAGCACTTTCGCGACACATTAATACAAGAAACAAAACAAAAATACAGCCGTAGATCCTACCTTTTTTTAGCTAGAACACCTGTTGCGTTGACGATGACCGATGGCTGCACCGGATCCTGGAGAGGCTTAGTGGCAGCTTGCAACAATGCAGCTCCCCAAAGGGTTGTTGAAGGGCTTTGCCAAAAGCCAAGCGGTGACTGCAGAAGGTCGAGGACTGCGAATATGGCGTCCACAAAGACTAAGGTTACGTCCCGCAGCGAGCGTAGAACAGGGTTGCCCAAAGGGGTTGAGCAAAGGCAGTGGCCAGCGGCCCGAAAGAGTGTTGAATTACTTCGAGGTGAAAACGGTAGTCCCCGGGAACGCAGAAAATACTTCGGGTTCGGCACGACGTGGTAGAATTTGCAAAAGCAGATATTTCCCACTCACTATGAGAAAATTACGTAGGCTTCATAAGGCGTCTTGTAGTAGATGTGCAACAGGATGCAAAGTAAATTTTCCCCAGCTCTTGGGGTCGAAATAAACGAAATCCAAAACGCCCGCTCAAACCGGCGACGGCCTAACCCACACACGTCCCGCGGGAACTTTATCACTTAACAAGCTATTTGCTTCGAAGCCTGCAGCAGAACTCAAAACGCACGAAAAGCTTCCCTCCGGGGCCACCAACAGTGCAGCCCCGGAGGCAACACAACATCATAAGCGTCTGTTGTCCTCAAAGGCTGGCTACTTATTATTCATTTCAAATTGGACTCTGCGTGAAGAACACGACGGAAAAGAGTTTAGAACTCCGAAACCACTAATTTTAAATGCCTCATTCCCTAAGGAGATATCAATTTTTATTTCCTTTACACAAAGCTTGGTCATCAGAGAAGGTTCTAGAAAGAATTTCTTTGTTGTTGCAGCAAGTCCCAGGGTATTGAATTACTACAGAAAATTCCCCGAGGGCCGGGTTGAATTATCGCTAAGCAGGAATAGCCTTCGAAACCTAATTTCTTTGTTGCGTGAAACAAAGAGGGTTATTCAAAATTTGTTGGGTGCATATAAGTTCCATGAATTTCTGGCTACAGGCGCCCGCGCGTCGGGATAAATAAAGCAATTAGCACGCGTCGCAGAAGTGCTTTCAAAGAAAATTTTCATTGGTTGCGTGCATGTTAGAGTTTAGCCCAAATAAATTCGTTTGCAGATTTCAGGTGCAGGGCCGGCTTTGCGAAAATTAAATCGGCCATGCTTTAGACAAAAAAACAATATCACAGGGTTTGCTTTAGCACATCCCATGAATTAAATGTTTGTCCTGTTATTACCTCGAGTGCAGCGCCTTTGAGACGATTTCTTGCAGATGAGAGCAATAACTTGTTAATATATGCTGTTGGGGTTTCTGTTTGCCAGAACTGACTGAAAATGTCTGCAACAGCCCTTATATATTCTGATAGTTCCGCGGGGTTGCCTTCGTACCTTGCCATGACCGAGACCTTACGAATGTGACGTCATGTGGTTCACGTGCGCAGTGGGTTACCGACTCTTGAGCATACCCTTGTATTTATATCATGGTTAATGTTATATATCTCACGCTACAATTTTCCCAAATACCTACTAACAACAACAGTATTAAAGCACCGATGTTAACAAATACTTGACTAGAAATGCAGCTTCCCAGCTTCCTCAAATCAAACTATTCGATGCTTCATTGATCTACTCATACTCAGGCTCAGATGCAAAAGACGTACTCCATAAAAGTAACAAAAAATAGAAGAAAAACAAGCCTGAGTGAGGTTGACCATAACACTTCTTCAATAAGTCGTTATGTATATAATTTTACCTACCAATCGATCACTAGAAATATATATTTGAGTCGATAAAAGTCCTTTTTGTTTTTCAAGGATGCTGAAATTAATTGTGAATTATAAACTTCTTACACTGCGCTAAAAGAATTCAAAAAGGGTTAGATAAAAATTCCATATAGGGTGGAGACCCCAGTTTTGGCCATCTTAAGCGATTATCTAGGTTTGCGCGTTCATAATATTTTTGAGGCTCCACTTGTTTGAATATGCCTAACTATTTATATCAGTACCTACACAATGCAATGTATTTGATAATTAAAATTATTTAAAAACTTTTATAAAAATCAATAGCGCCTTGAGACTCTTATAAGGGGGTAGTTCGATAATCTAGTAGTTTGCTAATTAAAATTTTATTTTTATGATGACTTTTGAAATATGTGCTGACACTAACTGTCACGTTACACTTCAAATAACGTTGCAACAATAATAAAACTAAAAATGACAAATATTCTCTCTACTCACATGTAATTGACTCAATTCCTTAAGGTAAGTACTTGATTATAACAAGAGATCAATAAAAAACCAATTGGGGTAGGCTGTGATATGTGTTATACGTTTGGCAGTACTGAAGTGTATTGTCAGTCTATGTCAAATTAGAGAGGTTAATAGGTTAGGTTTTGTTTGTTGTTTGACACAGACTGACGTAAAACTTAACCTGCAAATCTCGAATTTGACATAGACTGACAATACACTTCAGTACCGCCAAACGTATAACACATATCACAGCCTACCCTAATTGGATTTTTTATTGATCTCTTGTTATTTATTACACCCTTTTAATTGTCTTTTATTTACTATAGCTTCACTATGATAACTAAAACCCCACCTGAAGAACTTTCACTTCTACTGCCTGAATGTGACGTCCTAAAACAATTCTCCTCCTAACGTCCATAGCCTGTATCCTCCAGCCAGTCCGGTCTTGATGTTCTGCTTACTGACAAGCAGCTGTATACCTGTCAAACCTCCGGTTGCTAACAGGAAAGCTCCCGCTCCAACTCAGCAATCCATTGTCACCTTCCAGACGTTCCCTCTGCTCCAATGGCTCCACGCAAAGTTTGCTATCCTATATGATCCTTGATTAATATTCTTCTTTTATAGCTCCGACTTTGGCAATGTCTGTTGTCCGCAACCAAACAGAATCTCCCAAGCTCTGAAGCCCCTCTGCTATTCTGCGTAGTCAGCTCCTCACGTCCTTAGTACTCCATCAACATCTCCCGCAATGTATAACTTTTTCCCTATGTATCTTCTTATTATTTGTATCAACGAAAATAAATAACTCTATCCAAATCTTATCCTCTTCTAGCTTCTTTTACTTGCGTGTATCTAACTAAATAATCTTCCAATATTCTTCAATAACTTCATCTTCACAAATTATACTCTGGTTTGTGTTTCTCTTTTATATACAACACGTTAATTTAGTAAACCTTTTTTTAAAACGTTTTGCACTACTTTACATAATAAAATTAGGGTAAATTTCTACTTTTTTATTGAAAAACGAAAAATTGTATCAAAATTACATTTATGTTTTTATAGTTGTTGATTTTGTAATAATGGTAACAAAAACTGCTTAGCTTCTAAGTTACAATTATTTATGCACACTACAAATTAAAATAGTTTGAGTTCTACCTACTCATCTTATTATTTCAATAGAAAATAAAATTTGTCATCTGTAATCCGAGCATGTACTTATCAAATATGTCTTTTAAAACCATTAAAGAATACTCAAGTGCTATACATATCATCTTAGTTTGCATCAAAATTCAAATTCGATTAAATGAGTTTAATATTCCAAGTTGATTGTATTGACATACCAAATTTTATATTTAAATTATTCTTCAACATAGACTGCTCTTTAGGTATCATAGCAATATATACCGGGTGACCATAAATGGTTGTAATTTTTTTTTCTTAGATTGGCACTGTTTATGTTGGTGGCACTGTAAGTCTATGTCAAAATCGACACAAACTGACGCAAAACCTAACCGGTCACCCGGTACTATAATTCAACTTTACGGCTATGTGTTGTGTTCACTGCCTTCCTTGAAGTCTCTACTTTAATAGAGAATAAGTGAAAAAAAGATAGAATGATCAACGTTTTCTACGAAAGTTGTAACGTCATGTTATAACAATTTCGCTGGTTTTTGGCCACTTTTACCCCAGTAGTGGCCAACAATAGATTTAGTTTTGGCCATGTTGCTAGATATAGTATGAAAAGGCAGACAATACGTAAAAATGCATTTATTTGCTGTCAAAATAGGTAGGTACTTACCTATCTAGTATTTCTATAAATAAAATGAAAATATTATCCTACCTATGGTCGAATAATGAGAGAGCAGTTAAGCAGACTAACTCAAAACCATTTTATCTACTTCTTGGTATTTTTCCATTTTTTTCTAAGAAATTGTAATCATTTCCCTAATGTCTTTCACAGTGGCGTAACTACCATATGTGCAGGTGGTGCGAAGAACCTCGGCGCCGAATCTATGTAGGAGCCGCGGTAGCGGAGTTTTTAGTGAAAAAAAGTGGACGTGACTACCTCCCTGGACTTATTCCACAGTCTTTACAACATATCAAAATTTCAACTCGATGACTCACGTCTTCACCGTGATAAGCGTTTACACTTTCACGTAAATTGCGGGTAAATATAAAAGAATGTGTAGTTCAAAACGTGACCACCGAGCTTCTGTAGATGGCGCCAAGTGGACAAGCCGCCACTGTGCTAGTTTATGTATTATTTTCCTCAAAACAGCTGTAGCACCGAGGTGAAGTACCTGGAAATTATATTTTCTGGGGCATACAAAATCGATTTTTTTATTTTCGCGGAAAAAGATTCTTTGACGCAAAAATATAACAACCGTTAGAATAAACAAAAATATTTTTTGCATATTCATATGCTCCATTATGCACTGAGCAATTCAGTGAAAACCCCAGGTACCTATCTTGTTTTGTTTATTAATTAAAGGGGTTTAAATTTTCAAACTTCAAAGCTTCAAGACAATTCATGAGATTCTTTAAAAAACAGATCGATAGCCCTTTTCGGGGTCTATCAGTGTATGAAGTTTAAACAAATTCCTGTGGGCAGTTTTTGAGAAATGATTTTTAGAAAATATCCAAAATTTTGAAAATTTGTAATTTAGGCCCCTTAATATTTTTCAAAACACTTTTTATATCACCTCATGTTAGCCTTCATATACTATTCAGAAAAAAAATCAATTGAATCGATTCATCCGTTTTTTGAGTAATAGGGCGTTAAACTCAAAATTTTCAAAAAATCATAGCGCCCTTCATTTTAAACCTAGCGAGTTCGGCAAAAAACTAACAGCTTTGTCTTATGACCCTCTATCGTTATCCGCGATAAAATTTTCAAAATTTTAATCACGAAAACAGTGATACCAAAAAACATGCGTAACTTCCGCTTCCGGTTTCGGATTTTTTGAAAAGCTTATTTTGTCGATGAATTTTTGATACAGCCCCGCATTCCAAAGCGCATCAAAATCGGAGCAATACTTTCGGCTGTAGGAGCGTCACCCACCCACACACAGACAGACATTTTTTAAAAACCACTTTTTTGGGTTCCTAGAGGCCCAAAACGGATATTTCTGTGAAAATCTCGATTTCCAAAATTTTCATGATTCCAAGACTTCCCTATACCTATGGGTATGGGAAAGTAATAAAAGTTTTCCTAGAATAGTGGTTCAAAGCGACAACAGACTATGATACGTGAGCGCCACTTGGCTCTTTTGAGTGCCCAATCTTTTCTCCTTTTCAGTAGATTAGAAGTTCCAGCTCTGGTGTGTGTTTGTGATTCTTAGATTTCATAGTGCATAGTGCATAGTAACATACTATAAATTCAAAGTTTTAAACCGCAAATTTCTGGCGATTGCCTCAGATACAGAGGTCATAGAGAGTGCCAAATTACTTCAAAATACGCATAAAACTGATCTCGATGACGGCTTACTAAAGCAAATTGTACAATTTCGATCTTCGTACACAACTAGTATTAAATCTTGCTTATCAGTGAAGGAAGTGGGAGAAAAATCGCTGTCTAATCACACATCATTGGCCAGCTTTTCAGATTTGTATACAGCTTATATCCTATTTTTTACATCGCATTACTACAGCCTCCACTGAAAGATCTTTTTCTAAATTAAAAATTATTAAAAACTTTTTGCTAAGTAAGATGAGCCAAATACGCCTAAAGAGTTTTGCATTACTGAGTATCGAGAAAGTAAGAGCCAGTACTCTTGGTTTTAATTCACTGATAGATATGTTAGCTTTAGCAAAGTCTCGCAAAAAAGAGTTTAATTAGAATCAGAATCAGAATCATTTATTTTAGTGTTATTGATAAAAATCTTACACAAGTCAAACAGTAATCACAGTTATAACATTAACATTAACATTAAGATCATATTGATTAAATATCAATTAAAGGCTTATTCACAAACTCGTCAACTGAATAGAAGCAATGTTGAATAAGGAACGTTTTTATTCGTTTTCTGAAGTTTTGAATATTTAAATTTTTAACATTCATTGGAAGTTTGTTGTAGAGCTTCAGGTCTATAGAATTTTGTAATGACTTACTTAATCTATATCTAGGTACAACAAGATGATTTGCTCCACGTGTATCATAATTATGTACATCAGAATTCACAATATAATGCTGTTTATGCTTGTGTACATAAGTTAAGGAATAGAAAATGTAAATACATGGCAGCGTCATAATTCTGTGTTTAACAAATAAAGGTTTACAAGAGTCGCGGAAGTTCGCATATGTAATGAATCTTAACGCTTTCTTTTGCAATTCAAAAATCCTAATCAGGTCAACAGCGCGCCCCCATAATAATATACCGTATGTAATATGAGACTGAAACAGTGCAAATATAGCAGTTTTCAGCGTATTAAAGTCTAATACACTGCGCAAACGTCTTAAGACAAATAAAGCTGTAGACAATTTTTTAGCCAAGCAAGAGATGTGCTCCGACCAATTCATTTGACTATCCAATGTCAATCCCAACAAATGGACTGTACTTTCCTGCGGAACAGAACAATCATTTCTTAGGGAGAATATCATTCGTTGTGTTTTATTGACATTCAATTGAAGACCATTTGAAGACAACCAGATGTTAGCTCTTGCTTCCAAGTTTTTCATTGTCTGAATTAGAACCTTGCTTCTTTTGTTTGAACACAGCAATGTTGTATCGTCTGCAAAAAATATACTCTTATGAGGCAACAGATAGTAGTAGAAATCGTTTACATAAATGAGAAAGAGGAGTGGCGCCAATACAGAGCCTTGGGGCACTCCATGGTCAACATTTGTTATGGCAGAGACCGTACCTTTTACGTCAACACATTGCCGTCTGTCTCCTAGATAGGATGTGAAAAACTGCAGTGGTAACCCACGAATACCATAGTGTTCTAGTTTTATAACCAATAAATGATGCAGAACACAATCAAAGGCTTTGGTGAAGTCACACAGAGTGACAGCTGTATGCTCACCCTTCTCATAGCCTTTAACTACGTCATCCACTAGATTTTTTACTGCCAACTCTGTAGAAAATCCCTCCCGGAAGCCGAACTGACCAGGATTTAATAAGAAATTGTTCTCTAGGAATTTTTGTAGACGAGGTTTAACTATCAATTCCACCACTTTCCCAAAAACTGGAATAATCGAAATAGGGCGGTAGTTTGCCGGTATATCTCGATTCCCTTTTTTAAAAATAGGAACGACCCTAGATGTTTTAAGAGAGCTGTAGAGAAAATACCCTGCTGGAAGCATGCATTTACAAGACTAGCAAAGGGCTCTGCAACTATATATATTAGAGTGCTATACCTACGTATTTATATATCTATAAATTTTATTTTTCTTGTGAATTATTTAAATTTGTATTCCTTTTACGTGATTTTTGTTTTTGTATTTTCATATGTATTTATATGTTTCATGTTATATTTTGCGAGTGTTTGATTTAATGGCAAAACCTGTTCTAATTTATGGGTCGGAAACGTGGACGGTTACAGAACTGCTAAAGCAGAAATTGCAGGTGTAAGTAAATAGGTGTTTGGTGGCAAGTCATTATTTCGTACAAAGATATTTGGGACCGAACAAATCAGGTGGACATAAATATAGAAATCAGGAGAAGAAAATATGGATGGTTAGGGCATACTGAAAAAATGAAACTAACATTTGCAGGAAAGTTTTGATTGGGACCCTTAGGGATTCAGAAACAGAGGACGCCCGCGAAAAACGTGAAGAATTGTAAAACAAGAGACAGGAAAGACTATAGCACAACTGAGCCAAATAGCAAAGGAAAATGACAACTGGAGAGAATATACCCTATGTCCCAATAGGGAATAATAGGATTATTATTATTATTATTATGTTATATTTAATAAAAGATTGAAACATCTAAATGTGTTTTATTTTGCAGTAAGTAACCTTTCATGTTAAGAAAAGAGCTTATTAATTTTCTTTTAAATTGAAAGTGTTGCATGACCAAAAATTACCCCCCCCCCTTCCTCTTTTTTCTGAAACTTCTTGTCTACAGCGGCTATCATTTATTCTTGCACACCGGCGCCAAACCGTCTTGTTACGCCATTGGTCTTTCATGTCATACAGAAGCTCGTCCTCCTCGTTCGAACACTTCCAATCTCGCATTCCACTTCTAGTCGTAGCAGACACCAAGAACTTTCCTTTACTTTCTCTTTGTACAAGTTTTTCTGGGTAAAATCTGTCTTCATATTTTACAGCTACATAAACACCAGACTGTAAGTCTTTATCGGATATGTTCTGTTTTCTCAAAATATTAATTTCTTCTTCTTCTCTAAAATCTACATCTGCGCAGTCTTTCCTTTCTTCAGTTCGTTCTTTTTCCTTGCCCGTTTCTGTCGCTTATTTTACTTTCTTTTTTTCCTGTTCTTTTTTTCAGTTATGGCTATCCGCTGATCAGAAGTTAACACACTTAGAAGAACTAAAGTTTCTTTTAACTGTTGTGGGCCGTGTGGGGAAAACCAAAATATCGCCCAATTTTTTAAAAAATGTTTCTTGCATGTCATTACGTTTTTCTTGCCCCTTATCCGCAATAGCATTAATAGTATGTTCTTCATTTGCAGAATGTGATACATGACATAATTTTATACCTATTGCAAAAAATATTAATTGTCGTTTTGTTTTGAAGAACCTACCTTTTATGTTTTCGGTTTCCAAAAGTTTAGTTCTCAGTTTCTTGGTTTTCTGTTTTTTTTTTCAATTTAGTTTTGGTTTCGATTCTCCACCACTTTTAATCTGTATTACCTCATCTCTTATTGCAAATTTTTACCAAAAACCTTCTGGCCAGTTAAAACAGTGCTTAGTCGTGTATATGTAACGGTGCATATAATAAATCGGTTAATAGTCCCTACGATTCATAATTCTTTTGGTGATTATGCATATTAACCGGTACTAGTTATAAATAATTACCGATTCTTGTGCATAATCCTCAACTTACTTAATTTGCCCTTACAAATAGAGGCACGATAAGAAAATCTTGTTGCGGAACACCCTCTACATAAGAGTAGTTCTTTTGAATCATTTGAAGTAATCCATTTTGTTGTGAGACGTGGAGGTTGGTGTTTTGTGTAGTTATCCATCATTTTTGCTGCTAGATTATCTCGGTATTAGTTGCTTCTTCGAATTTCACATTATTTAATGTAAGTAGACACATTAGAACTGGATTACAGCACATTTTAAATTTTTAAATAAACACGGAACTGAACCTAACAAAATTTTGATGGGCGTTTCGTTTTCAGAATCGCAATGGACGTGAAGAATGAATTACTTGACAATAATTTGTATAGTGCAACAGCCACCACCTTAAATGAAACACTGATGCAAGTTGAAGAAAATAAAACAGTTGCAAACATACGTGTACAGCAAGATTTTATGGAAGGCACTGTCGACAACACAACTTATCACGGATTGAATATCAAACAAGAGGAAGTTGATATAAAAGACGAACTGCTCTCTGCGTGTGCAGCAGACGGAAGCATTTTAGAAGAACAGTTTATTAGGAAAATCTGTAAAAATGAAGCGGAAGACAAGAGTTTGTGTTCTTACAAAAATAAAACAGTGGCGAAACAGGAGTTAGTTAATCATATGAGAACACTTACAGGGGAGAAACTTTATTTATGCTTATTTTGCGAGTATAAAACAGTTAGGAAAAGTCATTTACTTAGACATCTGAAGAAACATACAGGAGAGAAACCCTATTCATGTTTAATTTGCGAGTATAGAACAGCTCAGAAAAGTCATTTAGTTCAACATATGAAGAAACATACAGGAGATAAACCTTATTCATGTTCAATTTGCAAGTTTAAAACGGCTCTGAAAAGTAATTTAGATCAACATATAAAAAAACATACAGGAGATAAACCCTATTCATGTTTAATTTGCGAGTATAGAACAGCTCAGAAAAGTCATTTAGCTCAACATATGAAAAAACATACAGGAGATAAACCTTATTCATGTTTAATTTGCGAGTATAAAACAGCTCACAAAAGTCATTTAGTTCAACATATGAAGAAACATACAGGAGAGAAACCTTATTCATGTTCAATTTGCGAGTTTAAAACGGCTCAGAAAAGTAATTTAGTTAAACATGTGGAGATACATACAGGAGAAAAACCTTATTTATGTTCAATTTGCGAGTATGAAACAGCTTGGAAATGTTCTTTAGTTAGACATCAGAAGAAACATATAGGAGAGAAACCTTATTCATGTACAATTTGCAATTATAATACAAATGAGAAAAGTAAATTAGTGCGCCACATCAAGATACATACAGGAGAAAAACCTTATTCATGTTTAATTTGCGAGTTTAAAACGGCTCAGAAAAGTAATTTAGTTAAACATGTAGAGATACATACGGGAGACAAACCTTATTCATGTTCAATTTGCGAGTTTAAAACTGCTCTGAAAAGTAATTTAGATCAACATATGAAAAATCATACAGGAGATAAACCTTATACATGTTTAATATGCGAGTATAAAACAGCTCAGAAAAGTCATTTAGTTCAACATATGAAAAAACATACAGGAGATAAACCTTATTCATGTTTAATTTGCGAGTATAAAACAGCTCACAAAAGTCATTTAGTTCAACATATGAAGAAACATACAGGAGAGAAACCTTATTCATGTTCAATTTGCGAGTTTAAAACGGCTCAGAAAAGTAATTTAGTTAAACATGTGGAGATACATACAGGAGAAAAACCTTATTTATGTTCAATTTGCGAGTACGAAACAGCTTGGAAATGTTCTTTAGTTAGACATCAAAAGAAACACACTGGAGAGAAACCTTATTCATGTACAATTTGCAACTATAAAACAAATGAGAAAAGTAAATTAGTTCGACACATCAAGGTACATACAGGAGAGAAACCGTATTCATGTTTAATTTGCGAGTTTAAAACAGCTCAGAAAAGTCATTTAGTGAAACATATGAAGAAACATACAGGAGATAAACCTTATTTATGTTCAATTTGCGAGTTTGAAACTGCTCAGAAAAGTGATTTAATTCGACACATAACGGTACATACCGGTGAAAAACCTTATTCATGTTTAATTTGCGAATTTAAAACAGCTCAAAAAAGTAATTTAGTTAAACATATGAAGAAACATACAGGAGAGAAACCTTATTCATGTTCAATTTGCGAGTATAAAACAACAGAAAAGTGATTTAGTTCGACACATAATGGTACATACAGGAGAAAAACCTTATTCGTGTACATTTTGCAACTATACAACAAATGAGAAAAGTAAATTAGTTTGACACATCAAGATACATACAGGAGAAAAACCTTATTCATGTTCAATGTGCGAGTATAAAACAACTGAGAAAAGTGATTTAGTTCGACACATAATGGTACATACAGGAGAAAAACCTTATTCATGTACAATATGCAACTATAAAACAAATCAGAAAAGTAAATTAGTTCGACACATCAAGATTCATACAGTTGAAAAACCTTATTCATGTACAATTTGCAACTACAAAACAAATGAGAAAAGTAAATTAGTTCGACACATCAAGATACATACAGGAGAAAAACCTTATTCATCTTAAATTTGGGAGTAAAAACAGCTTGGAAAAGTAATGTAGATCACCATATGAAAAACCATCTAGGAGAAACACCTTATTCATGTTCAATTTGCGAGTTTAAAACGGCTCAGAAAAGTAATTTAGTTCAACATCCGGAGACGGATGCAGGAGAAAAACCGTAATACCGTTTGTGAGTCGTGCCATTCAGTTGTAACCAAGTTTACCGCTTTTAATTAATTTAAGATGTGACGCAATTTAACCTAACCCTCACTAATCCATGTTGTCGTTTATTTTTATTCTGAATCCTTGTTCATTGTCAGTTACCGATTACTTTAATAGAGTTAATTGTTAAGTACTTATGTTTTTCATTTGTTGTTTTCGATAATTGCATGCGTTTTGTGTGTACTTTTTTGTTGTAAAAGGAGTTTAGCAGCTGCACCAATGAGTTTCCTGCAAGGTAAGTCAGTGTTGTACGTGGAACTCTGCCAAGCTAGAAGTAGCAAGTAGTGATGGGCATAATCGGAAGATTTCCATAATCGGAAAGTTCCATTTCGGAATGATTATAAAATCGGAATATCATCCGATTATTTTACATTCCGTAAATGCAAGCAAGGGAAAACGAGTGAACAACAACAAGCGGAAGTAAGATGAAGTGCGTGCAAATTTGCGATGAGAGCACTCGCCGTCGCGCCGTAAGTCTTTATCTGCGTTGGCATCTAATGCTTGGGTTTGTAGGACGGCCAGTAAAACAATTTATGAGTTTGAGTCGCACAGTGGCATATAATAGGAAATAAAATCTTTTTTTAAATTATTACAGTAGTTACCTTAATAGACTTTCGGAAAATGGTAGTGATATTTTAAAGTTTAATGGCACATAAAGTACATAATAGATAGTATAAAACAATACATGAATTTGAAGTCTGTACGGTGTACTATCTAATAATTAATCTACGAAATACCACTGCCATTAGTGCCATTCACGTATCATACACGTGCGCAAACGGCGTGACTCGTCGGCATTCGCCAACCAGCATATAGCAGTCAAGTGAGTCAACACAACATTTCGTTCAGTTTAAATTGGCATTTTGTTTTCTCATTTTGTGTACCGAATAGTAAAATAATCGAATTCCAAAAGTTCCGAATTTTGTGCACCGAACAGTAAAATAATCGAATTCCGAAAAGTTCCGAAATAATCGGAACCTTCCGATTTTTTGAACAATCGTAAACTTTCCGATTATTCATTCCGGATAGGCACATCACTAGTAGCAAGGTGAGTCCTTATATTTCCACATTCAGAGTGCGTTCACCTGTGTTGCTGATTTTGTTGTCCCGATTGAACCCGAATGTGGTGGCGCATCAATTATTCAACATTTTTTACCGAAGCGCAGCCCTAACTTAAAGGTCGTCAAGGACCCGCCCTGTCGACTGAGTTCTTCTAGCCGGAGCAATCTTTTGTTACCGTACATCGTAACGTAGTTAGGGTCGCTTATTCTGGATTTATTTACCGTTTTGGTGTCGTGAAATCTTGTTTGTGCGGTAACAATTTGCAACGTAACACTATGACCTGCTGTTGTCGAAAATAATAGAGTGAAATTATAGGATCAATCTTGCAATCGTTTGGCTACTGTTGAACAGATGTCGCTTCATAATCTGCTGTTACTACATGCTTTTATTACGAGTGCCTACGTCATATATCAATAATGTCAACAAAGCAATCTGGCGGGGAGGAATGTCTAAAAGCACAGTTAACAAACAAAAAGTAAGTTTACTTATTTTGATATGTGTTTTACTGTGCGCAATAGGACAGGAGCTGATCTTGATGACGCGATTTATGAATCTAACAATTCGCGCACAGAAAACTTGAATAATACGTACTTGCCTCTGGTATGCTTATACGTATCCAAGTTTAGTAATTGATGTAGATTTTAAACATCTGTGTATTCATGGTGTCTAATACCATCCTTGATTTCTTGGAAGCCAGAGAATTTAACAACAACCTAGAATTTTCGAGAATTTTTCATTATGATCTTTTATTGTAGTATGTTACTGGCTATAAACATTTATAATTTTGACGATTCAGTTGCAAGTTATTTGGGCAACTTAAACACATAACAATGGTAGTAGAGAAACGAAATTTCTTGTTTGAAAGTCTACACGGTTTCAGGGCTAGTCATTCTTGTTAAACTGCTTTGGCTTGTTTCACAAATGTTATAGTCAATTGAATTCATAAGGGCATCCAGATCGATGTAATACTAAATGATATTAATAAACGCCTTCGACGTGGTAGCAATAGTACGCTACCAAAATGAACTAGGGCAAGGTTTTTTAGTTGTGTGAATCTGCATTTTTACCTGGCAACTGAGATGTGAATAAATCTGGAATTATTTCAAAACGTCACTGACAATAATGCATAGAATGAGTTTAGATTCAAAAGCTAGGATTATTTCTTACTTAGAAAATTGCATATTTATATACGTAGTATTACAATTGCTTAGTATTGCAATTTTTGATATTAAGATTTGATATGACATGTAAATAATTCTAATCTGTCATATGACAGTTATGGTAATTTCATCAAATGAAATAATAAAAATTCATGGCTTCTAGATTTAGAATTTGTCCTAGTTTTTTTTTTGTAGCAATACATAATCAGTTCTTGATTAATAGCTATTAACATATCTAGGATGTTATGAGTATCATAACTGCCGCAGATGTTTTGAAATCCGAGCTCTTAGAGCGAGGATTTTGAGACTTCTAAGGCAGTTATGATTCATAACATCCGTGATTTGTTCAATAGTTTATCGGTTGCTGTATGGTTATGGTTGCCATGTAGGGTAATATTCCTTTAACCTAAGTTATGACCTAGTTACCAGCCTACTTTTGTATGTAAACAAAGGCTTAATATCCTGAAACCGATTTAAATAACCTGACCATTAATAACCGCATAGTCTTGTAGACCAAAAATTTTCTTACTGATCGTACACAACGTGTGAACGTCGAAATTGCTTTATCGCACGAAAAAGTTACATCTGGCGTGCCTCAAGGCAGCGTTATCGGTCCAATAGCGTTCTTAATTCTTATTAACGATTTGTCGTTAGAAGTTATCACAGATAATAGTGATAATCAAATACATGATTTACAAAAAAAATTGGAAATGGGTACTTGATAATTGAATGTCGCTAAATGTTAACAAAAGCCAATTTAGTTCATTTGGAACTAACCCATACACATTTATTCATTTAGTTATTTATTTATCAATAAGTAAGAAACGGGTAAAGGCTCAACTGCAACGGTACCAAAACTACGAAAAAAATCAACATTTACTAAAGCTAAGTCAAAAACATTATTATTAACTCTATATGTTTATGTTTTATGTAACAATGTCCTTGTGTAAAGTACTTAAGAGTAAAAATAAATAATTAATTAAACTGGACAATATTGTTGTGTAACTTGGAATCCGCATCAGGTAGGCCTGATAAGGGAGCTCGAGATGGTGCTACGTCCTGCAGTTAGCTGGATTTAAAAAATCGGACTCTTTCAGTCCTTCTCAAGCCAACTATAATTTAGGTTGGCCGTCATTACAAAGTAGACAAGAATATTTTCTAAGGGTCGTAATTTATAAATGCGTGGCCAATAGTTTATCGCTATCAATAATTTCTAGTTCTCTTACAGAAGCTCATGAGCTTTCTAAAGGGGATCATCCTTTTAAAATAAATTGTCCTTATTACAAAACGGACGTAGAGCTTAATTCCCCTCTAAGCGCGGGAATTCGCCTCTGGAATAATTTATCTAATTGTTAGTTTACTGAAAATTTTCCAGTAATCTCACCTTTAAAAAAAATTATTTCCAGCTAAATCCTCGCATTACTACACCAATACTAAACGTGATATTTTTGTAAAAATGTATTTGTAAATATTTGTATATATTGCAATGGTACATAAAGGCTGATATTTATGTAAGTCAATGTTAAAGATTAATTTAAATGAAGTCGTTAGATCAATATAGTCAAGTTGGGAAAATTTATAAAATAATTGCCTGTTTAATTGACAGTCATTAATAGAATTTTAATAAGATGCAAACTAAGATGAAAGGTATAGTATTTGAGTATTATTAGATAGTTTAATAAGGAATAAGATAAATACAAGCTCATGTAGCATGTGATATAAATTCTATTGAAAGAAAATTTCGTATTTTTGGTGAAAATAAATAGAAATTTAGCCCTGTTTATTTAAAATGTATTTCGATTAGATAAAAGGGTTATTCTTAAATTTACGAGGTGAAAGCAATTGAAATATTAAAAGAAGAATATAATAGTTACTCAAGAGAAGTTGGAATATGGTTTAACTAGATAGTAACAAGAATAAGAAGCAAGAATAAGAAAAATTGGATGTAATTGAGTTAATTATATACTACAATTTATAAGAAGTTACATTAATTGGAGGGTCACTGATTGCTGGAGTTCTTGGGGGATTGCTGAGAACCTAAGGACCAATTGACTGGCATTTACGGGGAACTACTGGATGTCGGAAAGGCTGTTGGCTGCTGACGGCGTGAATGGATGCAGTAGGAGCTAAGGAAGGAGAAGATTAATTTACATTCATATGTGGAAGCAGGGAAGTTTCAGGAGCGACAGAGGCGTAGGTGTAGGAAAGGTACCATTTCTACAATCAACCTAATAGTAGGAGAGCTGGTGACATTTTTTGGTGATCATTTAGTTAAGGCCTATTTTTTGAGAGAATGTTGCTGGAGGCATGTATAAGTGTCATCTGTAAGGATTCTCCTAGATAGCGGTATCGGAGGGAGGCAGAACACCCCCAATTTGCACTGTCAGTATATGTCAAATTCGAGGTGAGCCGGTTAGGTTTTGTGTCACTTTGTGTCAAAACTGACGGAAAACCTAACCTGCTAACCTCGAATTTGACATAACTTACACTAAAAAAGTCCATAAGGGGCGGCTGTGGAAATTGAAACGTATGAATAATAGGTTGGTGGCATTGTAAGTCCATGTCAAATTCGAGGTTAGCAGGTTAGGTTTTCCGTCAGTTTTGACACAAAGTGACACAAAACCTAACCGGCTCACCTCGAATTTGACATATACTGACAGTGCAAATTGGGGGTGTTCTGCCTCCCTCCGATACCGCTATCTAGGAGAATCCTTACAGATGACACTTATACATGCCTCCAGCAACATTCTCTCAAAAAATAGGCCTTAACTAAATGATCACCAAAAAATGTCACCAGCTCTTAGACTATAAGGTTTTGCAAGTTGGTGGCTGATTGTTCGTGGACAGTGCGTCGTGGCTGAACTGTGTGGGAGTCCGAGTAGGAGATGTAAAGAAGAGTGCCGTCTTAAGGTGATTTGGAGTTGTTAAGAGTGAAAAGAATCCAGGTGGGTTTATAATTAGTAATATTAAAGCAATCTGAAATAAAAGACAATTAGAGAAGTATATTGAACTATAATTAAATACTTATCATATAATATTGAGTCACAAAAAGTTGGAAAGGTTTTATATTTGTCATATTTGATTGCAAGTGTCGTGGAGCACTTTTTGAAGTAAAAGGTGACAGCTCATGTCATTTATCAATTTTAAATTCATAATAAAAAATAAAATAGCAACTAAGAAGTAACTAGATTAATGAACTGTCCCTGATAAGAGTCTCAAAGCGATACCCGCATTATTATTGAAATAGAATTTTAAAGTTTCAATTAAATAAATCAATTTATAAGAATATCATTTGAGCTGTCACTTAATAGGATAAAGGTGCCGCAACGTTGAGTCAGTACAATATATTGACGTGGTCTTAAAATGGCAAAGCATTTACAATAAAATATAATTAACATGCAGCTTAAAGCTTAATTATCAAGCAAATAAAAAGTATATGGAGTCAAACAACACAGTTTTATCATTTACAAATTCTATTTCCTACAATGGTATTGACAGTTTATCAGAAAATTGACTTTCGTTAGTTAAAACCAAGAAGATTGTACTAAGGAGAAATAACTCGCGTTTCGAAGCGGACCGTTAAAAGTTGACAAATATGGAGGTCGTCGTGTAATATTATCCATTCAGAAAACTCGTGAACTGTCAATGTCAAATATTTGCTGACTGTAACTGGAAATTCGGACGATGTTTTAACAATTAATAACACACTTGAAATACACTCCATTTGATTAACAACCGTAAACTGATTTTTAATCGCGATTACAGGTTAATTTAGCTCGCGCAGTGCCTCGACGGCTATCCCCGGCATTGGGTCCGCTTTTATATACAGCCGTCATAGCAAGTTACATCTTCTTATTACAGTCTTCTTGGCTAAAAGTTATTAATTTATTTTACATGTGAAATTATAACATACACCAGTTATTCGTCCATTTGTGGTTGCAAATGTAATTCAAATTAGTTGAATATGATAATTTTGAACTAAGTTGTTTCTGTTAGTCAGGCTTTATCTGTAAAGATAAGTATTATCAGAATAGATAAAAAAGTATATTTTTGCACTACTAGTCTCAGAACGCATCGTTATTAGCCTATTTTTAGGTCGTAAAGTTGATTTTCTCCACCAAGGGAGAGAAAGTAAAATAAACAATTTTCACCGTGGTAACTAATAAATTGCTAAGTTACCAAATATGACTATTTTAATTTTGACGTTTTAAAGAGCTGTATAGTCAGGTTGACAGTTAAAATAGTTTCGAAATTTGTTGGAAATTTAGGTATTAAGCCGTTTGGTAGTGCAAAAAATAGTATATACACCACGGTAGCGAATCGTCTTATAAACTTCGCGCTTTCTATTCTAACATATTTGTTATATAAAAGGATTAATGATGTATAATAATTGGAGGCAGGCACATTTAAGAACTAGTTAACTTAAAAATATCGTTTGTAAAATTAAAACGTTATAAAGGTTGATAAGTAATTTCTGTAATCTGTAATTTTGACATTTCAAACATCCAAGGTTTTGGCGGCAATTATAAAACAAGAAAAAATTAAGTAAGTAAAAATAAAATTAAAATTTTGAGCTAAAGATATAAAAAATCAATTTTATCGACCAGAATAATTGAAATACCAATGCGAGCGTTGTTAAGAAGAGAGTTAGTGTAAAAATGAAGATTTTAATTATGTGTGCCTAAGTCTAGAGGGGTTGCTGACGACGGCACGAGAAAGAAGCAGGATATAGCTGGTGTCCATTTTTTCCAATTAATAACAAAGAACATGAGATGGAAGAGAGAAGATTTCATCATGTAAGTGTACACCAAACTATAAATAACAAATCTGAGAACAAAAGCAGAGAGTAAATTAAATAAACTGCTATTTCTAGAAGTACAGAATTGATTAGAACAAACTAGCAGTCCAGTGAGACAAATGTGTCATTTAATAAAACAAAAAAGACCGTTTTGCAAATAGAACGCGTATTCACCACACGTACGTATATGACGTCATTGTTAGTAGCAAACTACCAGTCGCATTAGCCTTGATAAAATTTGCCTAGAATCTAACCTAAAAAGTTCGGATTACGATAATTACGATAATAATTAGTGTCACGTGACTGAAATTCGGTTCCTGACCTGACATGACCATTGCAAACATATAACTTTTTTCTCTATCTCTTACGGTTTGGCTGCTGAAACAGCGTCCCGGACGGACGGACGGACGGACAGACAAGTCTATTAGATAAAGGATATTAGAAAATTAACAACACATAAACTTTTAAAATAATAGTGATCACAAAATAAAAGAAGAATTAGCAACAAGGTAAATATACAGTATCATTAACATAAAATTGAGTTTAATACGAAGTTATAATTTACAATATTATTTAAAGAAATATATTTAACATTAAAAGTACCTACAGATTCGTCATTAATAAAGAGCAAGTGCTTCATATTGAAGTGTTATGATTTTTATATTGTGTATGTACTAATTGAATTATGCAGTAACCCGAAGAGATAAAGAGTGGAACAATGAATTTTGTTACAATTGCACACTCGAGCTGTGGACAGAAAATGTAAGAAATTGAATAAAGCGTGATAAAACCTTGAGAATAGTAATGAATTTTAATTAAAATAAAATAACTCATAAGGACTATAGCAATACATATTTGAATGTACGCCACCGTCGAGTGTCGCTGTTTGTATCAAACTAAATAAATAAATAAATAATTACAACGATATATCGAGTGATAAAATACATTTCAGATCTAGTTTCTTCCATATGAACATAATGTAACATCAACCAATCCTATCTGAAATGTATTTGATCACTTCATACTCGGGGCTATTAAGAAGATGTATACGACCAATTTTCATGCGAATAAACACCTGCAACTAAACACAAGGCGTAAAGCTTGCGGTTTGAGCAAGCCACGCGGCACCGCGCGTTCACCGCAATTCCCACTCTCAGCTTACTCAGTTTCTCAAGTTTAGCCCCCACACCCCTCTATAATCAAGCAGGTAGAGATCCTTGAAACGATATGAAAGGAAGGTCCCAAAGACAATCTGTACTTCTAGCTTCTTCCTGCAAAGTTGAACTTCCTGAGCAACACTTAACCTGATGTGAAATCTCCCTTTCTACTCGTGTTAGTCAAACCGCATTTAAGCAATCCTGCCCAGAGCTACCCTTGATCCCGCAGACAAGTTTCCATCCTAGTTTCTCCCCGAAAAGTGGAACTGCCTGAGTAAACCTTCAACCTGACCTGAAAGCACCCTGTCCCGCTGAAGATGGTCGAATTGCTCTATGCACTCTTACCGAGCGATAGCTATAACTTTTTGGCTACGGCTTGATCGAGTGCATCGCTTTTAGATAACTCCTCCGATACTACTAAGATCTATACGTGTTGGCCACGGTTTGGCCGAGTGCCTCGCTCTTAGATCATCCCTCAGATACCGACGAGATTTATAACTTGTTGGTTAAGGTTTGGCCGAGTGCCTCGCTTTTTAGATCATACCTTCCGAATCTATCGAGATCTATAACTTGTTGGCCACGGCTTGGCAAGTTGGCCATTGGCTAGTTTTGACGTGAATAAAGGAGTCACTATACAAAGTGATGCCTCAAAAGACGGGTTAATGTATTGCTTACTACAAGAGGGCAAGCCTGTGTGCTATGCTTAAAAAGTGACTCTATACTGACTGAATGCATGAAATGTCATTTAAACGGTTAGCCTAACAAGACAGATCGAGTAAAACCTATTATTCATTATTATTATTACTAAATTCCTGTAGAGAATGGCTTGGTGTTTCTTAATAGCCGACTTGTAGTGCCAAATTCATTACGGCTTTACATATTAAACTTATGCTCGAGGGTCATCTTGACATTAAGAAAACAAAATTAAGGACTCGACAACTAGTTTTTTGGCCAGGTCTTAGCGTAGATATTAAAAATATAATAGGGAGATGCATAGTATGTGAAAGGTATCGCAATGCAAATGCTAAAGAGCCATTAATTTGTTATGATTTTCCACAAATGTCTTTGAATAAAATTTTCATTGAATGTTTAGAGTTTGAAGGGGAAAGCTATTTGGCATTACAAGATTACTTGTCCAAATGGTTGGAAATCATACCTATTTTAATTTAAGACAGCCAATGAAATTATTTCTAAATTAAAAATAATATTTGCTAGTCATGGAGTGTCAAAAAAGGTAGTGGCAGATAACAATCACTCTAATTCAGTTGAGTGTAAACAGTTTGCTAGAAAGTGAAATTTTAAATTTACATTTAGTTCTAGAACATACCCACGTAGCAATGGACAAGCTGAAAAGCCAGTTCAAATAACAACAATATTACTAAAAAAAAATTAGAGATGATAATCAAGATATTCCATTAGGTTTATTAGAATATAGAACTACACCAATCACTGGACTACATCTATCGACAGCATACATTTTAATTAGTCAACTTAAAAGAACCGACATTCCTCTATATACATAGCTATTATAATCAGAAGTTCAATTAATGCTCAATATTTAATTAGGAAAGGCAAGAAAAGTATTATGACAAAAATGTATACCATATCGTTAAAGACAAATAAAAAATGGTAGCCTGCTAATTATTGTTTCAACATAATTCTCCGAGACCTTATTCAGTACAAGACAATAAAGATCAGATATTACGGAGAAATTACAGTCATTTAAAACAAACTTAAAACGAATTTAGAATTGAGGATAACTTTGCAGATGCTGAACATATGAATGATAATGTAATTTCTGATAATAATGATTCTGACTTAACTGTTCAATCTTATGTTGAAAATTCAAATGCACCAATTGTAGAATCAGAATAAAATGATGAGTTAAACAAAATCAATGAATCGCAAGGTCGTCGCAGTAACAGTCAGTAATCCAAGTAGATTTAATGAGTTTCCTTTCTATTAAATGTAAGAGGGGAGATAGCATGTGTTAAGGTTGGTAGTACGTAGGTTGGTAAGAAGGCGAGAAGCGAGAAGCTAAACTTAGGATAAAGATGGCTACCGTTGTTAACACCATATACCTATTTATAGGTATATGATTAACACACAAATGTACGTGTGAAATTATTTACTAATAAACAGTTTTATATTAAAATATAGCAATGTTTATTTTAAGTGGAAGCATTAAACATGCCACAGAACATATTCCTCAAGTTTGGCAGGTTTCTCCCGGGACACCCTGTATACGCAATTTTTATATAGGTAATTCTGGAAACAGAAATGATTTTATAATGGAGAAGACACGAGTTGCATTCGGTTAGATTATATCACGAGTTATCGAACTTATACAAAATAATTTAATTAAATCCAGTTTTTTTATTGGTTGATATCGGTACGAAAATAATAATCTGCTTAATCGAAATGCCACCCATAACAAGTAGAAATGGGTAGCTAACGCAAAAATACTATAGCAGCATACAGCCACTTCTTCATAAATAAGTGAAGGCCATACACACTTTAAGATTTCCTTTTCTTCTATTTTTTGTTACTTTTATGGAGTAGCTCTTTTACACCTGAACTAGAGTAGATCATTTCCGCAACGAGTGAACTAATAATAAATGGGGATGTTTGTAGTTTGTATTTCCAACCGACGGAGACGTATTTGTTAGCATCTGTTTTAATACTGTTGTTGATAATAGGTATTTGCGAAAATTGAAGGATGTGATACCTATCATTTACCAGTCGTTAATCGCTGATGGATCGGTACAGAAATTTGATTAAATGATTTCAAAACGTATATGCAGGAACATAACCTAAATGTGCAAAACTCCGCGTTTTCTGTCGTGATTTGCACTTATAAATCGGGCGCATTACATGCATCTGATAGAATCGCAACAGTTTTCAAATCCCCTTACGACTAGATACCAACCGCTTGTATTTTCGACTGCTGTGTATGTGTAGTACTTGTATTCCGTTAGTAATACTTATGTCTATATTTTAATAAACAACTGATTAAAAGTATTTGTAATATGAAAATTCTTTTCTTTCAGAACCACAGCTAAACTCCAGGAGTGGCATCTGACTCGATAGCAGCGAGGTGTCTTATCTAATTCGGCAGATTTACGTCACAGGTTTCAAGTAAGTATATAAATAATCGTCACTTCAATATTGGAAAAGATTGTTAGGGATCATAAAACACCTTACTCCTTCAAGTAACAGTAACCTTGAAGTAAAGATTCTTTGCTTATGACATTTAATATCTGAGTCGTGTTTATTACTGGTTAGACAGCCCACTAACAATTGAAATTAGAAATTCGTATCGATTTTGAATACCTAAAATTATTAAACACTTTTTAAACATGGTAAGTCTTGAACGTATTGTTATTGTTATTGTTTTGCATGCACCTTATGTTTATTATAAAATAAAATAAGAGTATGGTGTAAAACCATTATTGCTTGAATGATATAGTATGTTTGTTTGACATTAAATTTAAATATTCGTATATCCATCAATATTAACATTGAACCACTTAATCACTGTAGCAACCTTAATCGATTTAAGTTGACATGACAATGTAACAACCTTTATTTCATCGCAAATTTAATTAACGAAGATAAAAAATAAAGAGTTAGGAACGTAAATGACCCATAGAAAAATTAGCAGTCAAATTTAAGTTACCTAAAAACCACATAAGCTTGTAAAGTATACCTTAATTAAACTTGTTCTAATGTTAACGTAATATTAACTTTTGTCATTTTATTGTGACGGTTTTGTGTGTGAAAATCTAAGATGGAGTGTAGTGTAAATATACATAAAAATAAATGCCAAAGTGAAAATAATATTAAGGTAGAAAAGAAAGTGCAAGTTAATAGCATTGCAAAACATTCTAACTTCACCTTTTTTAAAAGTGAAAGAAGATAACACAAGCGCAGAAATGGCCTTAAGAGAATTTGCGCTTCGAAAACAGAAGCTCTTAATGTGATTTTTCCAAAAAAATTGTGAGTAGGTACATCAAGTTTTTCTTTTGTTTTTGATCTTTATTAATGTGGAGAAATATTTCCATTGCTGTTATTAAAACCATGGATGTTGTGTTTGAGGTATTGCAACTTGGCAAATGTTTTATTTTTATCTTAACTTTTTGTTTATCTATTGCAATAATATAGTTTTACTTAAAATAAATATAATAAATAAATATCTCTCTATGGTACTACATGCAATTTCAATGACTTTTCTTTAATTCTAAATCAATTCAACACATCCGATTCAAATAAATTATTAAAATTAGTTGTTTACATCTTATATTATTATAGCTAGCTCAACTCAAGTCGTTAAATATAGTATGATTATATCTTTCTCGGTACAGGACACGCATTTAGTGTAATTTATTTTAATACCTTTTTAGGTTAAATTTCACAATCTAGTTAGTACCTTCCTTACATATAATTTAATTATGGACATTTCATTCATGACACAGTCCTATTTAAATACATAGTAAATAATTCGTATTTATTTATTTCTTATAATTATGACACTTCTTCTTTGGTTGTTACCTTTAACCCGGGATTAGTCGCTAGGTTTCGTTTCGCGTCGTTGGTCGCGCGTGAGCGTTTCGCTCACAGCTGACATTTTGAATGTATACTTGTGTTTTTTTCATAATTGGCAATTATTACTTTATAATCATAATGTGGCAATAGCTGTTAACGTCATACCTTAAAATTAAAATAAAAAATTATTCATTGAACATACAATACTTTATTTTTAACTACATATGTAAATACAACTCAAATCGTTAAACTCAAATCCAAAAGAGATATAATATAAACTCTGCTTCCATCTCTAGTTTGTATCTGACTCATCCGAAACTTGTAAACAATTAGGGCAGGTAGATGTGGTATGTTCCGTGCAAATGGCTCGTTGGCAAGATCGCAAAATCAAAAATGTTTAGAACAAATATAAAAATATAAAAGTAAACGTGGTTAGCCGCGTAATGAGCGATTTGCTCACACTAGCGCACGTACCTACCAAACTACTTGCCACAATTGCACTGTGCCTTGTTTTTTTATGAAATAATACCACTAGCCGACGCTTGACGAATAGGGTGAGGATTACAAAAATTGGCGGGGGCGTACCTGCCATTGCACTAAAATGGCGAATTAATTTGTAAAAACGTGAGGGAATCGCTCATGTAGCGACCAATGCCGGGTTAAGAGCAGTTCTCTGTCAAATTTACCAGACACCCACGTACCATATACTTCAATACCTTCAATTCATATTCCGTAAGAGGTTCACCTTCACTCTCACACACGTACCACCAAACAACTCTCTTTTTAATGGAACACCCTATATATTATGTGTTTATTGGATAGCGCTTAAAATTTTCTTTAAAAAATTATATAAGTTGCCTATAATTACTTCATCCATTGTTGAAATATCTGTTATTAAAGAATAAAAATATTACTAATTTACTATATGAAATAAATCACACTAACCATTGAAAAAGAAAGTTATCAAATGACATTACTGGCGGCATGCCGCATTGAACATTTAGTTGTCAATTCGTTTTTAAAATTGTTTTTGGTATTAAAATTGTTGATTATTTCAATGGTTACTGTGATTTATTTCATATAGTAAATTAGTAATATTTTTATTCTTTAATAGCAGATATTTCAACAATGGATGAAGTAATTATAGGCAACTTATATATTTTTGAAAAGATAATTTTAAGCGCTATCCAATAAACACATAATATATAGGGTGTTCCATTAAACAAAAGTATACAATAAGTCTAAAAGTTCACCCATGATGCTCAATTGTTTCTTTAAGTAGCAAATTCGGACTGGAATAATAAAGTCGCTAGAAGCTGTCAAAATTTGAGGAAACACTCTGTACAGGGCGAAAAAAAAAATTTGAGATCATTTAATTCAACAAGAAACGTTTATTCTGACATGATACAAAAATAACTTAAAACCAAAATATTCTCAAAAAGTTAACATCATAATAATACTTAAACATAAATTAACAATATTTTTATAAATGTAGGTAGGTACCTAGTTAACATTTTTGTTTATAAAACATAGTCATCTTCAACCAAATCTGTCAAAAATTTGAAACGTTCTCGGCGAAGGAGCTGTGGAGCTGGCAGACATACGACTTCATTTCTGTTCACCATCGATTCGTCTGTTACGTCAGGATACGAAAAAAATGTTTCTTTTTTACCCACAGTTTTTTTTAAGAATTTTACTTGAAGGTACTCTTCACCTATGACTTGGCAGATTTCTCCAACATATTTTACAAGCCGTTTCTCTGTGTTAAAGTTCACGAGAATAAACTCTCCACATTGAAATGAGTGTCGTTCCACAGGTTCTTCATTTTGCTTGTTGGCTTGATTTCGCATTTGTAAATTATCCTCGGGCTCAGTATCATTGGATTCTTCTTCATCGGTCTCGTCTTCAGGCTCTAGAGCATCTCACTTTTAGAAGAAGGTTCAGATTTATTGGACTTGCATGGCTTCGGATTTTTTTAACAATTTTCTTTTGCTTAGATAGTTATACTGCCACCGTTGTCTCGTCTGTTTTTTCTGCTTGATAGTTTTCTAGAGAGATGCTCTCCCCTGGAGCAACATTTAATTTTTTCTGTCTGCTGGATTTACTGGGTTTTACATTTCTTGTTTCAAACATATCCTTAACGCATTGGCAATTTTCCCAACAGGCCTATCTTGAGAAGGGATTCGTTTTAAAACAGCTTTTCGATCGAAAGGAATAAGTCCTGCCGCTCTGAACCTGGCTTTTATGTTATCAGCATTTTTTGCCCCTAGTTCATCTAATGTTGAGTAGACCAGGGAATCGATCTTTCCTTATGGGGCCAGATTGTGTTTGATTCTATTTAGTTAAAACAGACCTCCATTTACCCTTCAATGGTCTGAAATAGCAAACATCTAGCGGTTGCGTTCGGTGCATGCTATTGGGCGGCAAGAGAACAAAGCGAATATTATTGTTTTGGCACTCCTGTATGACAGCGATGGAAATATGGCTGGCTAGATTTTCACCGATCAACACTTTTGGTTCTTCAAGTTTTTTAAAATAAGGGACCATAATACATTTAAACTAGTCTTTGAATAGGTGTAGACCAAATCATCCCGATTTGCTGTGATTGTACCGGGCGTTTTTAGGACCATTTTCTGTCCATGTAGACCACCGCTGATCTGCCTTATATACAATATAAGGCGGCAACATGATCCCTGATACACTAACGGAAAACATCACACTCGTTGAAGATTTTGTGTGGTCCATAATCTTTTCGGCATGTTTAGCTGTGCGTCGTACAACAACTTTGGTTCGTCCAGGGTCATTAGTAAAACATGTCTCGTCATAATTGTCGATATTTTCATCAGGAATGTCTTTTAAAGTAACAGCCAACTTATCAAAATATTCACTTAAAGTTTCATTAGAAACAGCAGCCCGACTTTGCTTTATATTTTCTGATAGGCGAATGGATAGCTGGCTATGACGAGTAATAAACGCGTAGTACTTACCAATTATTACCTGATCTATTTTCGGTAAAAGCACCTAATATTCGTCCTTGTGTGTTTAAATAATTTCGAAGGAGATATTCATTATTGTCTTTATCTAAGGGAAATCCCCACTCCGCAGCAAATAAAACAGCATTTTTTAGAACCAATTCCTCCTCCTTTGTCAATGAAGTGTGGCCCCCACAAGTTTTCATATTTTCATTTTTCAGTTTTCGATGTAATGTCGATTTTGATATCCCGGCCTCCGCCAATGTCCATCTACCAGTGCGTATATTTATTAAGACTTCTTCAAGTTCACCTTTACTGAAATCGTGGTATTTTTGCTTCCCTAATATTATTTACCGAAAAGTAGTATGTTTGTATAATTTTTACGTTTTTTATGCAAGGCGCTTTTTAGGAGAAATATTTTTCAATTCTAATTAATATCAATTTAAATGGCTTCTAGAAACTCTAATCTAGTCCTGTTAATGAATTACTGTTACAACAATCCTGTAAATTTTCTTTTACAGTTGTCTAAACGAGGAGACTTTTCTTTATCCAAATTACATGCTCTAAAAAATCTCCGCATTTAGACAACTGCAAAAGGACATTTACAGGACTTTTGTAACAGTAATACATTAACAGGGCTAGATTCGAGTTTCTAGAAGCCATTTAAATTGATATTAATTAGAATAGAAAAATATTTCTCCTAAAAAGCGCCTTGCATAAAATACGTAAAAATCATGCAAACATACTACCTTTCGGTAAATAATAAAACATCTAAAGAACTAATTGACATTTTATATTATTTTTCCCAATTATGAATCTTTAGAGTCTTCACATAAAAAATTTGAACTTTAATATTAAGTGTTTGAATGTGAAATTTTGTAAAATATATAAAAATTGAAATATTTATTTTTAGCTAAAAATAACACACTCTAAAAAAATCTCATTGAAATCTTACTTAATTTCCGAAAAATAGCACTTTTTGGATTTTGACAATTTCGAAAAACTCACTCGGTGTATATGATAAGGGCTAAATAGGTTTTTTTGAAAAATCAAAAATAAAAAATTTTCCCATATTATGCCGACTTTATGGCGGACACTGTAGGTATCAAAAACCGTGGTTTTCTCACCTTTTATTCAGTATTTTTTAGGAGCCAAACAAAACACCTGCTTACAAATTTTTACAACTAAAAACATTATTTGATCTTTGTAGAATACTTTACATTTTTTTTTAAGTTTGAGCATTTACGTAATAGATGGCAGCATTAGCTCCAAAAATAATTGTCACGCTGTGTCAAGTCACCCCTACGATTTCAAGTCATCCAACTCTACGGTACTCTTATTGTTAACTATCCAATAATAGTAGATTATATTATAAGTGAGAGAAATGCATCATTATTTGCGAGTGAGAATTTTGAATCGCGAGTGCCCGAGCACGAGCGATACAATTTCTCAGGAGCTTATAATGGCATTTCGCTCACGTGTGATATAAGACGTTTTATCTTACAGTAGCAATTCTTGTGCCTAAATAGTTTGCGCAGTCAGAATATGTCGCGAAATAAATTTATAATTAGTCGCCTATGATTTGTGATATACGTTTGACAGTACTGAAGTGTATAATACATTTCACTGTTAGTCTATGTCAAATTCGAGGTTCGTAGGTTAGGTTTTGTTTGTTATTTGACACAGACTGACGCAAAACTTAACCTGAAAATTACGAATTTGACATAGCTTGACAGTGCTACCACCAATTCAGTAGTATAAATAATGAAAACTCACTTGTGAATAAAACTTCATTTTAGTCACTGAAAACAGTTGTATAATGTATGGTAATAGGCGCTACTGTAAGATAATTAGCTATTTATGCAGCAAGTGCTAAAAGTTGACGTTTATGCACGAGACATGAAAATGTTTCATAACATGTCTCGTGCATAAACGACTTTTAGCACGCGTTGCATACAATATTTTATCTACGACCTTAATTTTACCGTTATTAATCCATAAATATCGATTTAACAAAGGTTTGCACCTACGACACTTATAATTTGTCATAATAAACAGTAGGCCTTGAAGCGCGGGCGAATGTTTGCGGAGCCAGTACTGTCAAGGTCAGTTACGAAAGGTAATTAATAATTATTAATACTACACATCTGACTGTATTCATTACATAACGCTTTCATTATTTCAAAAACACTACCTGTAACGCAAGAAGTAACTAGAATAACTTTACAACTTCACTTCCAGTTCGAAATTGTAGTTTTATAACCTCACTTCACTTTATACCACAGATGCGCTTAAAGTAAACAGCTGATTTCTTTAACCATGCTAAACTATAAAACGTCACTTTTAGTGAAACCAGCTAGCGCTAAAAGGCCTACTTTTAGTAGTGGTCATAGATAATAGCTATTTATGCAACAAGTGCTAAAAGTCGACGTTTATGCACGAGACATGAAAATTATGAAGCTAAGCCGAAGGCTGAGTTTCATAACATGTCCCGTGCATAAACGACCTTTAGCACGCGTTGCATACAATATTTTATCTACGACCTTAATTTTACTGCTATTAATCCATAAATATCGATTTAACAAAGGTTTGCATCTACGACACTTCTAATTTATGTCATAATAAACAGTAGGCCATGCCGCGCGGGCGAATGTTTGCGAATGACAGTAGTCAAGGTCAGTTACGAAATGTAATTATTAATACTTCACATCTGACTGAATTCATTACATAACGCTTTAATTATTTTAAAAACACTTTACCTGTAACGCAAGAAGCAACTAGAATAACTTTACAACTTCACTTCCAGTTCGAAATTGTAGTTTTATAACCTCACTTCACTTTTAGCACATGGGCTAAAAGTAAACAGCTGATTTCTTTAAACACGGTAAACTGTAAAACCTCACTTTTAGTGAAACAAGCTAGCGCTGAAAAGCCTACTTTTAGTAGTGGTCGTAGATAATAGCTATTTATGCAACAAGTGCTAAAAGTCGACGTTTATGCACGAGACATGAAAATTATGAATCGAAGCCGAAGGCTGAGTTTCATAACATGTCTCGTGCATAAACGACTTTTAGCACGCGCTGCATACAATATTTTATCTACGACCTTAATTTTACTGTTATTAATCCATAAATATGGATTTAACAAAGGTTTGCATCTACGACACTTCTAATTTATCTCATAATAAACAGTAGGCCCTGGAGCTCGGGCGAATGTTTGTGAAGCCAGTACTGTCAAAGTCAGTTACCAAAGGTAATTATTAATACTACACATCTCACTGTATTCATTACATAACGCTTTAATTATTTCAAAAACACTTTACCTCTAACGCAAGAAGTAATTAGAATAAGTTTATAACTTCACTTCCAGTTCGAAATTGTTTTATAACCCTTTTAGCACATGGGCTAAAAGTAAACAGCTCATTTCTTTAAACACGCTAAATTATAAAACGTCACGTTTAGTGAAAAAAACTAGCGCTAAAAGGCCTACTTTTAGTGGTGGTCGTAGATAAAAACTATTATTGGATAAGTGTGTTGCCCTCGTTCATATTTTGAAGATTATTGCACGAGTTATGATTTAAAATAGAGCATTTCCACATACGTCACAGTGGCTTTGCGCGATGACGTCGAATCAGCTGTTCGGAGTCAACTTTTGTTAACGGGCTTATGGCAATTATCCGTATTTCGTGTTTTTATAGAGCTATTATTACGAAAAAAAGTGACCTTTTTTTATCTAATATAGTTGATTAAGTTCAGTTTAGTGTAGTACACTTTTAGATTTAGCAATCGTGGGCATTATAAATTGTGGTTAAGTTAGGTTAAGTTTATAAATGCCATTTTATTGGCGTTTTTTAGTTGTTTTCTGAATATTTCATAATTTTTGGTGAGAATTCGCAAGGACTAAGTAATTCGCGGCAGTAATTAAGTATGTTCAGACCTAATTTTACAATTAGCATAATTAATTTTCTTTAGTGTAGTGACAGTGATGTGGACATTACACTCACATTTCATTTGTTTTATTCGATTGTTGTGCTGTAAGGTGAGAATATACAAAAGCACTATTCATAAACAAGTTTATTACAAATGCTTTTGTTATGTTCCGGATTTCAGAAGTTGACAGATGATAAAAGCCACACATTTAGGGCAGGTTCATTCACCGGTTGTGAATCCATAACCTACAACATAAATATGTAATGCAGTTCTATCGCTTTTGTGAAAATACCTATTGTTTCCCAACACACAACAACAGTTATTAAATTGTTTTGCTCTAATGTCCTGAATCCATCTATGAACGAACTGGGTAAAGGCATCAAGGCTTTAAGTTCACGTTGAGTAACTAGACTAACTCGGAAGTTTAAGGGCCGGTTGCAGAAAGCAATGTTAAGTCTGGTGTTAGCTAGCATCGCGTTAAAGTGGACAAAATCGCATCAAATTTTGTTTACTAATGTATTAGTTACCATAGGCATTTGAGATTTGATTCGTTTTTGTTCACTTTGACGCGACGTTAGCTAACACCAGACTTAACATTGCTTTCTGCAACCGGCCCTAAGAGGTCTGTTAAAACTTCCCTTGTTATTTGGGGTAGATTATCTAGAGACATGTCGAAATCCTTCCCATCAATGCATAAGGATCTTGTCCTCCTAATACATTTAGTTTGTCCAAGTAGTGTTTCTTGTTTTTCTTGGATAACGAGCGTAATCACACATTTGAGCCATGTTAAGAGCTACCTTGTTTTGAGCAGTTAATTACTATCACGAATTAGTTAATCCTTGCTAATACTCACCAAAAATTATGAACATGTTCAGAAAACGACTAAAAAGCGCCAATAAAATGTCTCTTATAAACTTAACCTAACTTAACCACAATTTATAATGCCCACGAACGCTAAATCTAAAACTTTATTACACCAAACTAATCTTAATCAACTATACCTACTACATATAAAAACGGCTACGTTTTTTTTTGTAATAACAGCTCTGTAAACACATGAAAAACGGCTAATTGCCATAAGCCGGTTAACAAAAGTTGACCCCGAACAGCTGATGTGGTGACGTAACGTGGAAATGCTGTATTGATGGAATAAAGTTGAAAATTTCAAGTTGCTTGTTTCTTAGATTGCTATTTCTAATTATGGCAGGATGCTTATCAAGTAATTAGTTCAGGACTGGTGATTTTCATAAAATTTAATACTTCTCATTGGATGATATCAATCATGTGACAATTGAGCGTAATAATCATAATAAGTAACCATGGCCAGTTGTCTTGAGGTAAGGGGGCCTTCAATGTTGAAGTAATCACCTACTAAAGAGCGATGATTCGTAGGAATTTAATTGGACGGATAGAAAGAAGGCTTCAGGAGTGAAAACGAAATTCGGATTTTGAAATAGAATTTAGAAATGTCAACGCGAATAATTCAGTGGCCTCTGAGGTGTAAAATCCCTAGATATTTGTAGCCGTCTTCGTGATCAAGATCCGTTGGTTGATTTTTATAAGATAATCATCAGTCCTTAGTCAAATTGAATTGCTAAAAGCACTGTTAATATTTTGCAGTTCATGTCATGTCGTGAAGTTTGTATTGTAAAATATGTAAAACATGAGGTGGGTAGTGTAACTCTTGTAGTTGTATTAATAGCATAGACACACATTTAAAACCTCCGCGAATGTAGTACATAGGTGCCGGTTTTGAACGTGTGTATATGCATAGCTATTAGCTGGGTATAGACACACGTTCAAAACCGCCGCAAAAACTACATTAGTGACGGTTTTGATTGTGTGTCTATGCCTAGCTATTGATGTTAAATCCGCAACGGGTAGCATTCATTGTATGACTCAGGGCCGGTTGCAGAAAGCAATGTTAAGTCTCGTGTTAGCTAACATCGCGTCAAAGTGAACAAAATCGCATCAAATTTTGTTTACTAATGTATTAGTTACCATAAAGATTTGAGATTTGATGCGCTTTTGTTCACTTTGACGCGATGTTAGCTAACACGAGACTTAACATTGCTTTCTGCAACCGGCCCTTAGTGTGTTGAGAGCGTAACAAAACTACAACACACTTAATAAGTGACCTTGATAGATTCCATGGTTGAATTATTCAGGAGTTTTGTGTTTGTGTGTTGTCTGATATACAGTGTGGAAATAAAGTAACGGATAAATTCATTAACTTCGTTGATATTAATTTTTATGAAAAAATCTCGAAGTGGTGTAGCGATTTTGACCATAGGGAATATTTTCAGCTGATTTTCCGTTTCTTATGTAATTTTTTTTCATGATATGACGTCGTCGACTTTTTTTTAAATGACAACCTGTATTTTTATTATTAATTTTGGTAGTAGGTACTTTTTATGTTGTTTTCAATGATATATAATTTTCAATATGTTATATCTGAAAAAATCCAGAGAAATTGTCTTAAAATTTAAATATTAAAAACCAATGAAATGAATGAAAAAAATTACATAAGAAACTGAAAATCAGCTGAAAATATTCCTTATGTTCAAAATCCCTACACCCCTTCGAGATCTTTTCATAAAAATGAATATCAACGAAGTTAATGAATTTATCTGTTACTTTATTTCCACTCTATATAGAGCTGTGTGAACTATTGCATCGTTATGTGCTGCAGAAATGTTACGATTATAGGCTCCCGTTTGTATATTTTAAATGTTTTCATTAAATATGAATCTTCGTATAATCAATATATACCATACTTATATTTGTGTTGAGAACCCCTGATTTACAGTTAGTAGGAATTTTGAGGAGTAGAGTTGGCAACGATTTTCATAGTTTATTATTGTTGGTGATTCTGTAAAAACAAAATACTCGTGTGTAATATTTTTCGATTGAATTTATAAAACGACTTCTATAAGAATTGTGTATGTTTTATACGATTGTTACCTACTCCTAAATCACGACGTGAATAATAAAAGTTACACATGTAACAATTTGTTGGTTTTTGTATTATGTGATGTACAACATGGAGCCAATAATAATAATCGTTATTATTAGCCCTGGACTAGTCAAAAATACAGATCAACATGTGACATAAAACAGGTATCTATGGTATACAACTAACAAACATAATAAAATATAACAGTTAAGTATATAGACCTTTCAGTTTATATAGCAACAGCATCTCTAATATAAGTTTTACGTGCTTTTTTAAATTGCACTAAATTCTCTGAGTCCTTAATATGCTGAGGTAGTGTTTGAGGCCTTTATAATACAGACTATTCTGACTAAATCTGCTACTAACTCTACTTAAATAGAAATTATTTCTTGAACTGGTGTTGTGTTCATGAATATCTCTAACAAATGTACAATTATTGAGAAGATGCTCAGTTAACAACCCATTTAACATTTTGAAAATAAATATCGTAGTATTGTACGTTACAGTTTGCCTCACACTTAAAATATCAGTGGACTTTAACATATCAATTCTATGTGTATATCTATTAGGCCACGAGAGTCTCACCACAGTACTGAACATGGCCGTTAGATACGCTCGCGCATGCGCAAAGCAATTTAATAATGGTGCCAAATTTAAACGAGACCAAACAACTTGGCGCCAATTTTAAATCTGACAAACTAACTCCGTTTTCAATTAAAACATAAAGGTAGAGTAAGAAAATCTTTATTTAATTTTACTGAATATGGAAATTGAACAGCTCATAACAAAGTTTGCATTTGTATCATTTTTGGACTTTTCAGAACAAGCAGAGCATGGATAATAACGTGTAATATTATAACTATGCACTAATTCTTATTAAAGACTAATGAAGCATATGTTTTAGTAAATGTAATAAAATAGTATTTCACAATAACATAAAGAATAATAAAACAAAAGTCGTGACAGTAATTTTTAATCATAATAAAACATAGACGTTTCACATTACACAAGGTGCGTTTTTTCCAGATTATTCAGAGCAATTCAGAATATCATTTGATTCAACAGTTTAACCAAACACACTTATAATAAATAGCAACAAAACTCTATAAACTACGCTACATAAGTATGGTCAAATCTGCTGTGGATATTTAATGTCCGTTCAGATGTTTCTAGCAACGCTTGACTAATGCTATCAACTTCTTTTAAAGTTGGCTTTTGGAATTGAACATTTTTCATTTTTCGTTTCTTTGTGGAAAATAGGCCCACTTGTTTTTCAACATTTTGGTTAGGATTAACTTCTTCGGTATTTTTGAAATGTATTGTTCGATTGTTAAGGGTGTTTATAATTTTATCTAAGTCTTTCAAAATCGAGCGTGCTTGTTCATCATCTATGTTCGCTCTATCAGTTAACCCTATAATTAAGTCTGCTTTTCTTTTAATTGCATCAATGCTTGATGCAGGTGCGGAATTTTTTATAATACCAACTTCTAATATTTCACCGATTTCATTTGCATTACTAGTACGCGGGAAGTTATTAAGCAACAAATTTTCTTTATTAGTTAATTTGGAACATGCATGTATGTGCTTGCAAATAATTAATTTTATAACATTGTCCAAACATGAGCATTTAAAACTATGAATACATATGTTACAGTCGTTACACATTACAGGGCATTGCCAGCACTCGTTCTCTTGCCTTATTAGCAGACTAGCTGAAACCCGCGGCATATGCCGCATTTAAAAGGTACGACGAATCTAATAACTTTTGTTGCACTAAAGAAAGTTTTAAAAGCACGTTACAGATTGGAAATATTTGGATAGCCTCCAGGCCACTTTCCTCCTACATATTGATAACCGATACTGCTGCATTGAATAGTGTCTTCTTTTTTCTGTTCAGTATTAAATGCTAATTATTGTTACAATGCTGTAAATCCAGTTAGTGGAAATGTCACTGGGACAGTTTCCAAAAACTAAATTCCTGGAATTTGCTGATCTCTAAAAGCATTATATTTAGACAAACCTACAATTTTCTGAAAATAGGGACAATTAAGTACTTATCTGCTTTTGGAATATCCCAAATATAAAGGAAATATTATGTTTTATTGTTACGATGGATAATTTGTATACGTATTTAAGTGTCTACTTCCTATTCCAAAACCTGTAAAACTACCTGATATCAACAACATTATTGCTTAAAGTTCTTGGTGTGCAGTCGCTTTTGTAATTTTGTCTTGGTATATTGTTTATTTGGCTTGGTGTCTTGTTCTTATAAGTGGTGTGTGAATCAACATGGTAAGTAAAATGTCCATCATATATTACCTACTTTTTCTACAAAAAAATACGTAATTGGCTGAACTAATGTTATTACACATTTATATTTGTCAATAAATTTCCTGAACATATTCTACCCACGAGATTTAAAAAAGACTGCTAGTATTGTTGCAGTTTTTTTTCAATTGATAACTGTAAATCAGTTGGTTTCTGGCCTGCCCATGAAAGTAGATGTTGTATAAACAGTCATTTAAAATTTGTATTCCGTTAGTGATTTAAATTTTTTATTTCGCTAGCGCTTTAAAAATGTCAAATAAATGTCAACCAAAATAAATCAATAATTCATAAAAAAATTATACATAAGTACCGGGTGGCCAATTAAGAAGGGCACTCGGCCCTATCTCGAAAAGTAATTGTCGTAAAGACTTGGGGTAAAAAAATTTATGACTAAAGCGGCCAAGAGAAAATGCTGGAAATTATTTTTAAGTTTCTAGAATGGCCGCCAGGAGGCGTAATCGCATTCTTGAATTTTAAATCCCGATTTTTGAGAAATATTCTTATATTACAGATAGCTAAAATGGACACCGTTTTAAAGCTGAGATAAATTCGATTCTTTTTTGTTAAATGCTTTTTGCTCTATCTCTTAAGGGAAAGTGGTGGGGGGTATCCGAACATTTTCGGAAAGAAATGTCAATAACTTCAAAATGGCTGAACGGATTTTGTCAAACTTGGAGTCGTTGAAAAGGGCTTTTCTTAGGCTATCAATGTTGCCTTGAGCGGATTGATTTAGATTGCTTGTGTCGTCGCTAGAGGGCGTTTTGCGACAACACTACAAATGAAATGGATTTTCTCAAAAAAATTAAATGCAACGATATCACTTTTATTGGAACAAAAGATAGCCAAATAAGGGCCTAACACGCTAGTGAAAACTGCATTTCGATATTTGTTTCCTAACCTAAAATATCAGTAAAGGAAATTAAAAATCGAAATAATGTCGCATCTTTGGGAATATTATCAGTATACCTGCCATTATTAAATCCTAATTATCCTTCTTTTAGCAAAATATATATAAATTTACTGTTAAAATACCAACATTATATTTAAAATGTCAATAATAATTAATCCTTTATCTAATAGAGTTGTCTGTCCGGGACGCTGTTTTGTCTGTCCGGGACGCTGTTTCAGCAGCCAAACCGTAAGAGATAGAGAAAAAAGTTATGAAAGTTATGTTTGGAATGGTCATGTCAGGTCAGGAACCGAATTTCAGTCACGTGACACTTCCGGTTTTCAAATCACGTGATTTCTCGAAAACCGGAAGTGTCACGTGACTGAAATTCGGTTCCTGACCTGACACGACCATTCCAAACATATAACTTTCATAACTTTTTTCTCTATCTCTTACGGTTTGGCTGCTGAAACAGCGTCCCGGACAGACAAAACAGCGTCCCGGACAGACAACTCTATTAGATAAAGGATTAATTATTATTGACATTTTAAATATAATGTTGGTATTTTAACAGTAAATTTATATATATTTTGCTAAAAGAAGGATAATTAGGATTTAATAATGGCAGGTATACTGATAATATTCCCAAAGATGCGACATTATTTCGATTTGTAATTTCCTTTACTGATATTTTAGGTTAGGAAACAAATATCGAAATGCGGTTTTCACTAGCGTGTTAGGCCCTTATTTGGCTATCTTTTGTTCCAATAAAAGTGATATCGTTGCATTTAATTTTTTGAGAAAATCCATTTCATTTGTAGTGTTGTCGCAAAACGCCCTCTAGCGACGACACAAGCAATCTAAATCAATCCGCTCAAGGCAACATTGATAGCCTAAGAAAAGCCCTTTTCAACGACTCCAAGTTTGACAAAATCCGTTCAGCCATTTTGAAGTTATTGACATTTCTTTCCGAAAATGTTCGGACACCCCCCACCACTTTCCCTTAAGAGATAGAGCAAAAAGCATTTAACAAAAAAGAATCGAATTTATCTCAGCTTTAAAACGGTGTCCATTTTAGCTATCTGTAATATAAGAATATTTCTCAAAAATCGGGATTTAAAATTCAAGAATGCGATTACGCCTCCTGGCGGCCATTCTAGAAACTTAAAAATAATTTCCAGCATTTTCTCTTGGCCGCTTTAGTCATAAATTTTTTTACCCCAAGTCTTTACGACAATTACTTTTCGAGATAGGGCCGAGTGCCCTTCTTAATTGGCCACCCGGTACATTACAACTAAATTAACAAAACGACGTCCACGTCGTCAATTTTCATTTTGACCAGTTCTCCAATGCGACAACCGCCAGCAATACCCATAGTATAGTCTGCAATGTAATTTTACAATTAAAAGGAAACAAATGGATCAATAATGCTAACCTTTGCAAGTAAATACTTCTCGTCCGGTGAAGTACGAATGAACCTAAAAATTTCGTCGCGGCTAAGAACTTTCGACTTATTGGGCTTAAAGCCCTCTTGCGTTTTGCTTGGAAAATAGTAAGTTACTGGCTCCACACAAATAAAATTAAATTAAAACGATTTTCTTACCATATATGAATGTGGCCAGTAAGTGTATATATATATAGTGTGTCCTAGATCGAGTGGGATTGCATAGGTAACTTTTTTATCATTCAAGATGGAGATTTGGTTAAATTGACAATGTCCAACCAGTCAAAAGTTATAAAAAAAAAACTTTAATTTTCTTGTATGTCAAATATCTTTGTAAGTATAAGAGATACGACAAAAAGTTTTATATAAAAGTCGCTGTTTTCGATGAGACCCATTTAAAATTGGTGTCGAACAAAAATTCAAGATGGCTGCTTTTGAGGTACTCGTATCAACTTCTTTAGGTTATATGGGCGCCACATTTGGTTTTTAGGTTACTGAATAGAATTTTTTATTATCTTTTCAACGATGTAAAATAACGTATGATTGAATAAAAAAATACCAGTAAAATTAATTGTTTTTACATTTTAATCAAGTAGGCTTACATGGATCAAAACAAAAACAAACAACATTTATTTAAAAACAAAACATAACCCTGATAATCACATGAAATGATCAAAATGCTGGCGATTGTTAGCGAAACATAGTTGACACAATTTGACGACACGACTGGTTACTTTACGCAAACTTTCTTATTGTTTTTTATCATAGCTGGTTACCTACTTGATTATACATTTATAAAGTAATATCACGATGGTTTTTGTGGTTCAAGTACTCAGTACTGAATTAACATGTTACTAAGTGTTATAGAAATTACATACAAAGGTTTTCTAAAATAAATTTCACCTAATTTTGTTTTGATCCATGTAAGCCTACTTGATTAAAATGTAAAAACAATTAATTTTACTGGTATTTTTTATTCAGTCATACGTTATCTTACATCGTTGAAAAGAGAATAAAAATTCTATTCAGTAACCTAAAACTCAAATATTACTTTTTTTCTTACCTCTTATACTTACAGAGATATTTGACATACAAGAAAATGGCAGTTTTTAGTTTTGTTCTAATAACTTTTGACTGGTTCGACATTCTGAACTTTTTCAAACAGATATTAAATCAGCATATGAAACTGCAAAACATTGGCAATTTAACCAAATCTCCATCTTCAATGATAAGAAAGTTACCCATGCAATCCCAGTCGATCTGGGACACACTGTATGTAATTGCTTCATATGTGCCATTGGGATTTAAAGTATAATTAAATCGTAACACAAATTAAATCTTGATATCGAGTCCCAAACTTTTATTTTTATCTGTTAACACAAAAAATAAGCACACACATAATGAAATTCCACTAAATAACTTACAAACAAAATCTGATGCTTCCCGGATAGTTACGTTGGACATGAACCTTAAGCTTTGATTAAATTTTCCAGTTTTTAATAAATATTAGGTAGTTACTTTCAAAATATCCACTATTAATGCCCAATCGGCTACTGCCGATGCACTCTGAAATAAAATTTAAATAAAACACCATATACTACATTTACACGGTCTGCTAACACCGGTGTTACAATATCGGTTGTTGTTAACACCGGCGTAAATTGTCGTGTAAATGGGGTGCAACGCCGGTTTTATTAGAACCGGCTTACTAACGCTACACCACTTTGCCAAGAAGCGTGACATTAGTAAGCAGGTGTAAAATGTACGTGTAAATGGATACTTTTGACTTACACTGGCTTTGAAACAGGACTACCAACATAATTGTAAAAACGATTGGTTGTTATAAAACATGAACATTTAATAAATCGAGATAAAATGTTACCTGAGAAGTAGATGTGATGTATTAATCTTGTAGGTTATGGCGGTTATGTTCATAATTTTATAATAACATACAGCTTCTGACAGAGTGACAGATGGAAAATGTCGAAGCAGTTGGTCACACTGCGACAAGGTACATCGTACACTTTAACGCCTGTACAACACCCCTTGTGTAAACGCACGTTTTACACGAGTTTTAATAACACCGGTTTAAATAACACCAGCGTTAAATTACCGTGTAAATGTAGTCATAGAGTGATTCTAAAATACCAACAAAATACCTTGGCTGTGAACCGTTCTTTTAGCGTTGCTCATTATTCTACACTGTAGCCTTTCTTTTCTTCAACGTTTGGTAAGACTTTTTCTTGTAACCACTTGGAAAAATGCTTGTTATTCATATCGTCATGGTAGTCCCCAGTCTTAAGGCCCGATTTAAAAATAAGTAGCCCATTCGGAACAACACCTATTTTACCGCCAGCATGTACAATAATTAAGCGGTCTGTTTTCTGAATCAGCAATTGTCGATTATCTTGGCTTTTCTTCCAACGAAACCCTATTTTATGTACTAATCTTCTAAAAATACCTATCTTTCCAGTAAAATTAATGACATCATCTTTAACTGCTTCAAATACATCCTTGGTCTTCTTTTATGAATAGTTGCAAATCTATAAATAATTGTTCGCACAGTTTCTTCTTCAAACTCATCCAACGAAGACCGTGGGTGGCCTTTCTTAATGCTTTTCTTTGGGGAAGTAAATTTTCCGCCTGCAAAGATCTTAAATAACATAGTTGCAAATCTCAGGTACTTACAGCTCATTCTAACCTATAAACAATTTTCAATCTTAAACTTGGACACTTGTACTTACAGTTGCAATAAAATGCTGTAGCTCTATAGCGTTGAAAGAACTGTGTTTTTTAATAAATTGAAATATAAGTAGATACAGAACGCAAAAACTAACTTATAAGCACGAAAATACAAAAACGCAATGATGTTTTCATGTTGGTTTGTAGCCTTGCTTCTGACAAGTTGTAACCACCGTTCTTCCTAGAGGTAGTAAAATCCACCTGCATTAAAAAAGTTTATAACCATATTTTTGTACAAAGCTACGAATTTAGGTTATTTGCAGATTTAAGATTTGTGTGTACATAGTACAAACATTCCTATGTAATGTAAAAAATGTGTGTAGGCCCTAACAAGAGCATTAATTTTTCTCTCCTTCCATATTACTGGCTCTTAGAAAATATCAAGACCACGCCCAAAATGGTAACTACACATAGACCACGCGCATAAATGTTTGACCTTGGGAATTTTCTGCTTTATTATAAGGGTATGATACTGCTGAGCGGAATTTGATGATGAAGTTACCAACCACCCTCGGGTCGTGGCGGTTACACGACGGCCATGTTCTACACTGTGGCGAGACTCTCGTATTGTACATCCCAAAATTATTCTTAATGCGCTACTTAATTTTTCTAAATTGATTATAAATTATAAATTGATAATTTCGACTATTCATGTTTCTTGACATACATCCTAACATATTAGTTTTTCTTGCCATTTCATTTGTAATATATTTAAAGTGTTCTGCAAAAGTTAAATGTTCATCAGTTATATAACTGAGATACTTGAATTGAACAACGCTTTCCATCTCTTCATTATTATTTTAAATTTTATTATTTCCCATGTTGGCTGCGCAAGCACAAAAGGCGCGCTCCAACGTTGTAATCCGAATTCGGGGCAAATTGAGCAGTGTACCACCAAACGCAAGCACATAAAGCACCAGCCTCTACACCGCAAGGTAAAATAGGGTTACGAATAATACATACATATTTCCCATGTTGTTTGTTTTAGTAATATTCATTTAAGAGAATTAGTCTTGAACCAGTCCAACATATTATTTAGTTATGTCATTTATTTTATCACTTATTACATACAGCAATGTATCGTCAGCAGATAATTGGATCTTTTTACTCACTGTATAGAAAGTCGGCTTTTGCACCCTAGTTTTAGGAAACAAAACTGTCAATTTCCAAGCAACGGGAGCCAATTTTTATTAGCTCGTGGCGGGAGCGAATATTTTTACCTCCCGCATTTGTGTGTATGTCACCATGGATATCGCACGAAGGCTTCACAACGTTATGTTGATTTGGAAATTAGACAAAATGTCACTACAGAAATCTAGAATCACTATGATTTCCTAAAACATAATTTTTGAAATGTCGTGCTTTAGAACATGCGTTTGAAGAAAAAATCATATACAGGGTGTTAATTAAGTACGTAGACAAACTTTAAGGGGTGATTCCTTGATCAATTCTAAGATAAAAAGTTCATACAAACATGGGGCCTAAACGGCTTCGTTTTCGAGATACAGGGTGTTGAAGTTTAAACAAAAACAGTTTTTTTTCAAAAATTTGGAAAACGGATAGAGGTATTCTAATGAAACTTGGTGTATGTTAGTATTTCAGAAAGTGGCATTGTTTAGTCAAAATAAATTTAATTTATTTCCACCAGTGGCGTGCATCGGGGCGATCTCAGTTACATTATTTTAGAAAAATCTGATACGCCACTGTTTTGTAGAAAAAAGTTTTGTAGCTATTGTAAGATTGTGTTTTATTAAATAACATTTTTTAAAAGCTTCCTGAAACTGTATTTTGAAAACGAAGCCGTTTAGGTCCTATTAACGTCCAATGTACGAAATTGCTGTTACAGATTTTTCCATTTTTCTCGCAAAATGTTTATTCTATCAAAAAAACAAAAGATACATCTTTTGTATAGTTTCAATGGATAAAGCTAAAAAACTTGTCGTATTGACTAAAAAACAGTGGCGTACCAGATTTTTTTGAAATAAGGTAGCTGCGGTGGCCCCGATGCACGCCACTGGTGGAAATAAATTACATTTATTTTGACCAAACAATGCCACTTTATGAAATACTAATATACACCAAGTTTCATTACAATACCTCTAGGCGTTTTCCAGATTTTTGAAAAAAAAGTAATTTTTGTTTAAATTTCAACACCCTGTATCTTGAAAAGGAAGCCGTTTAGGCCCCATGTTTGTATAAACTTTTTATCTTAGAATTGATCAAGGAATCGGCTCTTAAAGTTTGTCTACGTACTTAATTAACACCCTGTATATACATGGTGTTTAAAAATACGTTCGGATATTTTACGCACTTATAGATCTCATCAATACAAACACAAAAAGTCCTAATAAACATGGGCCCGGAAATGCTTTGTTTTTGAGATACAGATTGTTGAAGTTTAAAAAAAATCCCAGCCGCTTCTGGAATAAATAATTTAAATCTGTGTGCCTAAATATTATCATTAATAACACCAGTAAACCTTCTAAGTTTCACTAAAATCGGCTAAGGGGTTTTTAGCTATTAAAGCATTTTAGTTTTTGTCTCAACATGTTCAGGAACGTGCAAAAATATGGGCTTTAATTTTTTTTATTGAAAACGAATCGAGATCCGAAAAAATCTCAGGAGACAAAAACATTTAATTTTTAGTTGCTTTATTAAAAAAATATGTAAAGATTGCAAAATATTTCGTGGGCGGTATTTTTTTGTGAAAAAGCGTAATCGATGTGCCCTGCGGGCACGCCCCTGGAATTATTACATCAACCCTAATAGGTCCAAAGCATACCTCATAAAGTTATAAACGAACTGTAAAAATTTCATTCAAATCGTTCTAAGCGTTTTTAGATAACATTTAAAAAAAGGATTAAAAAAATTTAACACCTTGTATCTCGAAAACGAAGCGTTTCCGGACCCATTTTTATTAAGACATTTTTCTTTGTATTGATGAGATCTATAAATGGGTAAAATATCCGAACGTATTTTTTAAACACCCTGTATATCACTGGAGCAAAGGTTCATTTCCTCACCACAAGGGGATAGATAGATATATAAATAGCTATTACATTTCCTGACAACCTTTACCACATTATTTATGTACAGTAAAATAAGTGTGCGCCCCAGGACAGTTCCAGGTACACCATAAATTATCCCACTAGCTGACGATATACAGGATGTTACGAAATTTGCGGATACGGACTGTACTAGGTTATTCTACATTAAAAACTTAATCAAAAATTCCTTTGTTATCTTATATTATAAGAGCCGATGCCGCCGGCCGTCCAGACCGTAACCACAAGTGGCGCCGGCACACGCAGCATGAAGGGCCTGCATCAGTGTTGCCGCTAGTAAATTTTGAATTGTACTGTAATATTCACAATAATTGTACTAGATTGTACTTAATTATGGTAACTCAAATTAACGATAATAGGGTTATTTTTATAGAGAACTTCAGCTAAGTTACATGTATATACTTGTAAGCAGGGTCGTAACTAGGTATAGGCTGAGTAGGCCTCCGCCTACAGGCGCATGCGGCAAGGGGCGCCACAATGGCACTGAAAAGAAAATTCCTCTCATATATAATAATGGTTAGGCCCATGAAGGAGCTTTGCCTGAAAGGCGGAAGGTCAGAACTTCCGTATCCTCGCTTATTAATAAAAAAATAACAAACAAATTCATTTGTAATAGTAACGATTTTAGCCTAAATAATGCGAATTGCACCCAGTCTGGGCGATACATTACATTGCCTTGTGCAGTTTGCAGACGGAATGTTATAAGTCTACCAGATTGCAACGGCGTTTGTTTTACTATTCCCACGTATATCAATCAAATCATTAGATTTATTAGCTTTTTAGCCGACTGCATGGGTGGCCTTATTCTAACTATAAAATGTTTTGCATTGTGAAAACTGACTGTAATACAGCAGTGGCGACAAACTAACTTAAATTTTAAACAACTGTTGGAACGGGTTGACTGCACATATTACATATAAATTACATTCACTGCTCTGGGCTCATCGCGGGTACAGTGGCTCATTGCAACAATCAGCAGAACACCACAGACCAATTTCGAGAGTTTACTTGTTCCACGAATATAGCATTTTTCGCTATAATCACTTGTCGCTAGAATTATACGATGGCAGGTTTTATTAAAAAAAGGGATGCTCGAAATCGGCATGATGCAAGGCTCATACCAGGTGCCGACAGAAAAATCTTCACGTTTTAAATATTATATTGATTACTACAAAACGGTGTGGCTGTGTGGCTGCGAGTAGAGAACCTTATTCTACGTTCATATGTTACTACGCATAATAATATGACATTATTTGTTAATATCGTATTATTATAACATATTGACATGTCTTTACTAGATTTTGAGCACACCACATAGGTGGCCTTATTCCAATTAAAATAATTTTTGCATTTTTAAAATTGACTTGTAGATAAAAAAGTTACCAAAGAAAATGTGTTCAACGTCTTTAATACAGAAAGCATGCTGCAAGGAAAATCTTTTGCTAGATTGAATTATCGTTGAAGAGTCTTCAAAATTATCTAGAGAAATAAGTAAAAAATAGCTTAATGCTGCTAATAATATTGAAACACTTAGCAATGCCAATTATATGAATTTGGAAATCTAAAAAAAAACATTGCAGCCAGAGGGATTCCAACTCGTGTTCACTGATATATACATTTATGCTTATCGTTGTGTTATAAATGACGCAGCGGCGTTCCGATTTTGGGCGAAATGCGCCCGATCGCTGCCGATGAAATGGTGACGCAGAGACGCAGGTACACCACATGTTTATATATCGGGATTTATAAAATGTTCTACTGACTACATAATAATATGTACTTTCAAATGACGAAGGAAGTATTGTAATCGCGAAAAAATCAGTTTTTCAGATCTTCACGTTTCAGGGTCCCTAGATGACGAAAAACAAGTTTTCTCAATTCCGTCTCTCTGCCTGTTAGCGGTATAACTCAAAAACTTAATTGTTGGAGGAAAATGATATTTTGCATGCAGATTATATGCCTTCCTGGCACGAAACCGAGAATATTTCGGTAAAATATATACAGGGTGAGCACTTTACAAAATAAAATTCTTTCAATTTTTGTTTTAACTCCGGAACTATTACTTATATGAGAGTAATATTCTGCACATAACTCAGGTTTTTACCCTTGCGAAAAAGGGCATATTGTGGACCCAACATAGGGTGAGCAACTTAAAAAAATACATTTTAATTTATTTTTGCTTTACATTAGAAATAGATAATCAGGCTCGACACTTGATGAAAATGGGACCCAACAGTTACAGGGTAAATGTAAAAAGAGTCAAAAAAGAGCAAGAGTAAGTGTGTCCAGTGGATAAGAGGGAAAGAAACGAAATAGCATTCGCATGCACTGTAGTTCGAATCCTACTACCGGTAATGGCTTTTATTTGAAAATTATTATAATTCGCATTAGCGAGTAGTTTATTGTTTCAGTATTATATTCTTCTTTGCTTTTTAAAATTGTTTAGTGTCACAACGTCCACTTGAAGGAAAGTTCTCAGTAAAGCAGTTTACAGATTTTTTTATTAGAATTGTATTTTATAATCTTGTGTTCTATTCCTATTTTATTTGGGTTGTATTTTGTTATGTTAACATTTAGTTGTTTATTTTTAAAGCCTTTGAATTAAAAACGTTGGATTTATTTTTGAATACCTACCTGTGTGTTTTGAATACATTACATCATATATCCGGAAAAAAAGTAGAAGTCATACAGTAACTTTAGTATTTTTGTCACCTCTATCGTTAGTCTACTGAGGGGCGGAAAAATGTTGGCTTGTCTACAATAAAAGTTTGTCTAGTTACGGCCCTGCTTGTAGGAGGGTTTTATAGTAAAATTGCTTCTACAAACATTGATTTTGTTGAACGGTCTTTATAGCGCTATACACTTCACCGATCACAGATTGATGAAAAGCTCATGAGTAGTTTTACCAACGCACAAATTGTACGCTGAGTACAAGTTAGAATAACAATAAAATATTAGAGGTTATAATTATTTATTTATAATGTTGTAATAAACCTTTTATTTATTAAAAGTTATTTAATACACATATCCACCTAAACATAACCCCAAAACTTATTAATAATGGAATATAAAATATCTTATACGTAAGTTACAGAGCGTTAGTTTAACGCAAAATCGTGAAAAAACAGAGAAGCTACGATGTAATTTTCAGATTTCGCGAATTCTGTATATCTAGTCTTATATTATATATGAACTTGCACGCCAAGTACACTGATTATGTCAGGGGAAGTACCGACAAAAATTCTTATATTTGCAAATGTGACATGAAATGTTAAACAGAATGAAAATTAAATGTAATTAAGTGTGCAGAACCGGGAAGAATAATGATTACTATATCAACAAAAATTGTACTAGATATTGTCTAATTTTATAAAAGGAGTACTAGCAAGCGATTTAACTGAAAATGTACTAGACCTAGTACAATTGTACTAGAACGGCAACACTGGCCTGCATACTACTACCACACGCGCGCTTGCTATATCGGTTTCTATAAGCGCAGGTTTCTGTAAGCGCACATGCCGACCGTAAGCACGTGGCGCCGCCACACGCAGCCAGACGTAGGCTGGCTACGCGCGTTCTAGTTTTTCAATAAAACCCTTACTTTTGTAACTACAGCGATTCTTAATGTTGAATCAAGTGGCCTCAATAAATTTCAGATGTCGAGAAACTAATAATTGTTTAGAATAATTCATTGACAGCAGCTTTGTTGTGTTCATATTTTCATGTTTATTTTCGAAAAATGGCTGCAAATTTTTCTAATCGAGAATATTATAACATGCTAATGGCTCTCGGAGCTTCTAATAATCGAGCAGGGCAAGCAGTCCGATTATATGTTGAGAGATTTCCTTTGCGGCGACGACCAAGCATTCACGTTTTTAGAAGATTGTAGGATCGCATTCTGTTCAATGGTAGTGTTGCTGTGCCACCACGTTTAAATGCTGGTCATCAGCGTCTTCATGACGATGCTGTTCTTAAATTGATAAACAATAATCCCGAACGAAGCACTAGATCTGTGGCCAGGGAATTGGGAATTAACACCACTCGCATGTGGGTGGCGTGCTCTAGACCGTGATCGACAACATCCATACCACTATACGCAGGTGCAACATCTGCAAAACCCGATTATCTACTTCGAATGGAGTTTTGTGAATGGTACCTTGCTCATCGCGATTTTAAAGATTCAATTCTTTGGATAGACGAATGTCTTTTCACACGTGATGTTGTTTTTAACATGCACAATGAACACCAATGGAATCATGCAAATCCGCGTGCAGTTAGAATAAGAAATCACCAGCAACGTTTTAGCTTAAATGTATGGGGTGGATTGTTGGGTAACCATCTGGTAAGACATTTTAGTACAAACTTCCTATTCCGTTATTACTGAAAACAATCTAATTTTTCCTTTTAATTTATTCAGTTTTTACCAAATCTCTTAAAGGGGCAAACGTATCCCAATTTTCTCCAACAAGATCTTTCCGAGTTATTAGAAGACGTTGCTTTAAATGTTCATCAAAATCTGGTATTTATGCATTTTGCGTTAAATGTACAAGAATACCGTAATCATACCTACTTACAATGCTGGATTGGCAGAGGCGGTCCAATTAGTTGGCCGCCTCGTTCGCCAGATTTAAATCGTCATTTCTTTTTGTAGGGTCATTTAGAATCGTTGGTTTACAGAACACCGGTACCCAACCTAAATGAGCTTTAAAACCGCCGTTTTGATGACACTTGATTAGTGGATATATCCCGAAAATTGCACATAATCCGGTGCGGGCTTGAATTTTGTAATTCGTTATTTTACCCGCACCTCTCTGGGAATACATGATTGAATGCTAATTTCGGAAGCAGAAGTCTTCAGGCTGCTCAAATTCGTAAGGTAGACTGATAGTTTTTATTGTCTACGAGCTGACGTTTACAGTCCCTTTCAGGCCTTTGCTTGTTGTAATTTTTGTTTACTTGAACTGGTTTTCGGCCTCTAACTGTCTTACGCGGTTGCCCCTGGTGTCGCAACTCATTCTTGTCGCCGTATCCGAATTCATCGTGGACTCCTTGGCTGCAATCTTTAGGAACCCTACGCTGCCTGCTGAGCACCACGTGGGGGAAACCATACTGTTGCCGTCGCCGTTAGTTGCCAACGCTTCTGGGAAACGCATAAAGGTCAGGTCGTTTTGCGCCCAATTATCGAACATTTGAATGGCAATAGCGTCCCGCCTGACTTGTGAAGGCAATACGATATTCCGAGCCCCAGCTGGTGAACGTAGTTCAAGATAGAAATGCCGATAGCCTTTGTATTTGGCCTTTCGTGCTTACAAGATTCTTGTGTACATTTCATATGTTTTATTAAGCAACCTTCAGTTGCTAACTGGCGCTAATTGCCTCTGCATTGCCGCAGTGTCCTGCCGCCTTGTTAATTGAGTATAAAGACACGCGAAGCGGTTCACGCCGAATCATCGGCCTAGTCGGCAGCCGATTCGGCCTTAGATTCAATGTATTTAAAGCGGACTAAACGCATGATGCGTCATACAGCCCATACGCTGCGCGTACCCTTGTCCAAACCATGTGCTAAGCGCATTTTTATTGCTTCGAGCGTACTGTCAATCTGTGCTGTCTTATGGCAGTGTACACACTACAAGCAGTTGCCAAATGTCTTTGTTTTATATGAAAATATTTTACTTAGATGAGTAGTACCTGATTGATCATTTGTTTTGAAGGTTATATATGTACTACAGTCGAACTTCCATATATCGAACATCTATATATCAAATTTCTCTATATAACGAATTACTTTCCAGAACCTTGACCCTGACAGCACTTTTGTCTCCATATATTGAAGTTTGAATTTCTACATAACGTAGAATTCCCTAACAAAACGGTATACTTCTTCCTTTAGAGAGTAGAACGTTGTTTGCAAATTCCAATGCCAGGTAGCTTATCCCGTACCAGGAATTTGACAGGGTCATTAGAGATTTACCAACCTGTTTACGCCCGGATTAAGAAAGTTTCACAAATTCCTGAGTGCTTAGATTTGTGTTTAAACTTGTACATACAATTTTAAAAATTTAGTTTTACTGTAAATTACACTACGACCTCTGAGTTGGCACGTTATACGCAAAAATTCCGCAGATCCAAAACAATTCATTTTTTTCGGCTCGAAATAATAGGGTCTCGTTCGCGCCTGCCGCCGTTACTTACTACAACAAATTCACCGGCATTAAACGTAACAGTGGGGTTGTGCCCTTTTTCGCGGCCGAATCGTACTTACGGCCGAGGAACGGCCGCAAACAATCACTTTTTCAATTAAAGCGTGCGTATTTAAGGCTCTAGTGTATTTCGCGACCGTGATGTACTAGCTCGACCATAAATGCTTAGCTACCGGTCTAATGTAAATATGTAGCTATGTGTGTACATGTATAATGTGTTACGGTATTAAATGAATCTTACGACACCCGCGGATGGGCGAGTATCGAATGCTAAACAAATCCGGGGAATGGGGCACGCTCACCCTGAGAAATCGTTAAAACAGGCTAAAGGCCTCGGCCGGAATGCGCCCAGGGAGGTGGGTGTGGTTCAAAACGGTACGCCACAGGGCAAGCGTGTCAAGACATATACGGGTTATTGTCAAAGAAATGGGCGCCATCAGATCCAACTCGGAATTCCCATGTATAACCGGACCTGGAGGGTTAAGCGGGGCGAGAAGTACTCGAATAACTATTTTGAAAGAATGCTCAAGTACCTATTCCGGGAAAATACCCAAATAACTATTTCAAAATAAATGCGATGCAGCGACAGTCACAGACACCTACTTGGAGTGCTTATCCGCCACGTCCTGGCCTCGCCTTACAATGGTAGTAACACAGTGACACAGTCACCCTGTAAGCAAACAGTCACAAACCCCAAAGGGGCAGAGAACAAGACAATATGGTTAATACATACTATCCGTGACCGAACAGATAACTTACACAGGTTACAAAGTCATACGGCATGTAAGACGGCACGTAGGGTTGGTTTCTAGGGTACGCCCAGCTGGGGAAGCGCTTTAGCTACAGCTAGTGGAGCGCAGTTGAGCCGAACACCAATTCGAGGCTGAGTAATGCGAAACGTCGATCTAGGCCCCAACGGGCATGACACGCGAGTGTAAAACCTGAACTTGGGCTCGAGTCACCAGAACGTCCTGTCTTACAGAAATACGGCCGCCTTGCAGCTTAACTCGTTCGCATACAACGATAATTTTTAATTAGAGTCTACTCTACGGTTATTGATTTATTTACAGAAGTACGCGTCGCTTCGCAACACAAAAATGTTCACATTTAACGATAATTTTCACACAGAGTGTACTCTATGGTTATTGATTTATTTACAGGAATACACGTCGCTTCGCAGCACAAAAATGTCCCATTTAACGATAGTTTTTGCACAGAGTGTACTCTGGTATTGTTAATGAATAAAGCACGCGATCACAGTAGGCGATCGACACAAAATGTTAGCTCACCGCGTGATATTTTAAACAGAGTGTACTCTGGCGTCATTGAGTAATTTGGCAAAAGGGGCATGCAAATACAACTAGCTTATTACACAACTGGTACCTGTCCAACGGCTTAGCCTGCAGCGACGCGACGGTGACTCCTCCGCAGTTACTATGACTGGCTTGCACCTGGACACACATGACATGAATCGGAAAACTACGTAGCCTCTCTGGAGTCCGCTTATGAAATGCGAATAGCGTGTCGGGTCACCTTGACCATCACGCGTTGAGCGACGAAACCATTGTTTGGGAAAGTTTTAGAAATCGAATCCCACCCCACGTTCAAATGACCGCGGAAAAATTGGTTATGACTAACCCACATATAGTCTGACTTCCTACAAGGATTCGCGACGGGTTTCTACCTTTCTACATCACACAGCGTGTACTACCGCTGGACTAGCCCGTGTCACATTGCCGACTGCCGACTCCTCGTCAATGTTCGGGAAAACACAGAATTAACTGGAAAAGTCAAAATCAGGAAAAACACGGTACTCAATCGGCACAAAGAAGCGGTAGCCGCATTAACCAACGGGCGCCGTGCCCATCAGGCAGACGGCGTCAAGCTCCAAAAGCACTCGCAGAAGCGTGCTTATGCACCTCCGACTCGTGACTGACTGCTAAATCGGCCGCTAGCGACCACCTGCAGAATCCGCGCGAACAACCGTCCAATCAGGGCATCGCGCGCGAAGACAGACGCTTCCCCGCTCGCCGGCGAAAAATAAGCAAGCTGTCCTTGTCGCTCTCGCAGGCTGAATTTTAAAATGTTCGCTACTCGATGCGTTTTTACCTGCGGAAGCCTACGGTTACGATTAGAAGGGATGCCCAAAATGATACAAATTAGAGACAACGCCACCAGGGGCGTACAAAATCATTATTGCTATATTATGCGATGAAAAATACCTAAAACGGATTTGAAGTACAGTCAGGACTGCTCTGAAGGCTTAAGTGGTTAATTAAGTTGCTGGAGACTGCAAAATGGCCTGACAAATGTCTAAACGTTTCTAAATGACTGCATTTCAGATTTTATCTGGTTTAAGTAGAATTGGTAACTAAAAAAATTTTAACTCTCTATATATCGAAGTTTGTATGTAACGTAGTTTTTTTCGCGCGGTTCCTTGGAACTTTGATATATGGAAGTTCGACTGTAATTTAATTTTAGTGATAAATATGTGTTCCAATATCCAAACGGAAAATTTAATACTGGAAATCCAGGCAAGACCAGCCATATGGGACATGCAGCATGTGGATTATGGAAATAAAATAAAACGAAAACGTAGTTGGGAGGAGATCGTTAATTTATTTGCAACTGAAGATGATTCTACGGAGGAGAAAAAAGAGATGGGTAAGTTTTTATCTCTAATCATACATACATGTACTTAATAGTAATGTGTATATATATATACAGTGTCCCTCAAAAAGTCGACATATGGAAGAAAAAATATTTTAGATTTTCCAACAAAACTTTTTATGACAATAATCTGTGCTTGTCTGAAAACCTATTTAACCCCTATCATATACAGGGTGCCCGGATTTCGTAGGGACAACATGGGTAACTTTTGTATTTGAAGAGATAAAAACTTTAAAAAAACAAAATCTCTTAATTTCTTTTATATGCCGTAACTTTTTTGTTACTTAAGATATTGAGATGCGATTTGAACTAATTTTGCATGGTAATTTAAATACATTTATTGGCACTTAATAAAACCAATTTTATTTGCGAAAATTTGTAGTAATCTAACCTAACCTCAAAATTTTAAATTGGTACCGTTCAATTTTTTTGGTTCTTTTAAGAGAGGATTTTTTTCTGAATGCAATGATGTATTACATGATATAGAAACTTCTTCAAAATTTTTAAAAACTAAGCTTATTCTTTTTACAGGCAGAAATCGCTAGTGGCATGATCACAATAATTTTGTTTTTTATTTATTGCGTTATCTGTGAAATTATGTTTCGAAACAAAAAGCACGCTTATCATCATACGTGCCTTCCAGTAGTGTCAGTGTGTTCCGTATGTTTGACGTGTAAGTTCTACGTTCTTGTAGCACTTGATATACACACAAAATACATCATATTTTCAAAATTTTCCATTATAAGTTGAAGTAATAACACTCACATTACTGACAGGCACGTATGATGATAAGCCTGCTTTTTGTTTCGAAACATAATTTCACAGATAACGTGATAAACAAAAACAAAGTTATTGTGATCATAGCACTAGTGATTTCTGCCTGTAAAAAGAATAAGCTCAGTTTTTTAAAATTTTGAAAAAGTTTCCATATCATGTAATACATCATTGCGTTCAGAAATAAATCCTCTCTTAAAAGGACCATAAAAATTGCATGGTACCAATTTAAAATTTTGAGGTTACACAAATAAAATTGGTTTTATTAAGTGCCAATAAAAGTATTTAAATTACCATGCAAATTAGTTCAAATCGCATGTCAATATCTGAAGCAACAAAAAAGTTACGGCATATAAAATAAATGAGGAGATTTTGTTTTTTTTTTAAATTTTAGACAAGTGGGCCATGACAACTAAAATTTGAAGATGGATTCTTAATGAGCTCTCAAACCTGCACCTTTTTGCTAATTTAACCATCTCTCTATCTCTTCAAATACAAAAGTTACCCATGTTGTCCCTACGAAATCCGGGCACCCTGTATACAGACTGATTTTTACTTAATTAGAAAATGACATTTTTCGAAATTGTCAAAATCCAAAAAGTGCTAATTTTTGAAATTAAGTGAGATTTTGATGAGATTTTTTAGCGTTTGTTAGTTTTAGCTAACTGAACAATCTCAAAGCCAGAAAACACCTATTTTTCTTTAGCTAAAATTAAATTTTTCAATTCCCTAATTATTTTTCAAAATTACACATACCAACACTTAAGGCTGGTTTATACAGCTTTTTTAGCCCTAAAATTAGTATTAGCCCTAGCAAAGATGAATCATTCAGTTGGCACTGACGCGTTCATACAGTCTTAACTTAGTGTTAGTCCCAGCTGATCCGAAGACCTGACCGTGAGAGTTCCCCAACTTTTAACTTAATCTTAAGGATTTCTTAAGATAGAATTAAATTTCAGAGGGGTGCATGCGGTAGTAGCCGATGAGACAAAATGTGAATAGTTCAATACCTAGAATATTTTTGAAGAACATTTGTTAAAATTTTGTGAAAACTTTAAAGGTTTATCATTGGCAAAAATAATATACAATATTAATTACTCCCTTCAATTTTTTATTATTTACCGAAAAGTTATATGTTGACATAATTGGTACGTTTCTGATGCATGGCGCTTGTTAGGAAATATCATCTGAGTCGCAACATCCTTAAGGATGCGTCGTGACACTATATGGATGGAGAATGATTAATTGTTGTAAACTTTATCATGCCAAATTTGTCTATTTTCAGCTGTGTGCATAGCTTGTTGTAGATTTAATCCAGTTCTACGGTTAATCAAGTCTGACTATCTCGTTGGTGAGTTCTAAATTATCATTTTCTTTCTAGCTGTGTCCAAAAACCGACATCATATTATTTTCTATGATGGTGGATAGACGTTGTTTTATACCTAGTTCAAGTATTGATGCATTTGTTCTTCTCTGTGTCCATGGTATTGTCAGACTCCTGCGCCATATAAACATTTCTAGCACATCAATTTTGCATTTATCTTGCTCTCTGATTGCCCATGTTTCTGCTGCATATAGGAATAGTGGATGGATTTTAGCTTTAACCAAACGGACTTTAGTTGATTTACTAATATGGTTGTCCTTCCATATTTTTTGAAGTTTTCTAGTAGCTCTTTAGGAGATATACCGGGTGTTAATTAATTACTTAGACAAACTTTAAGCGGCGATTCTTTGATCAATTCTAAGATAAAAAGTTGATACAAACATGGAACCTAAACGGCTTCGTTTTCAACATACAGGATGTTGAAGTTTAAACATTTTTTTTTTCATCTGGAAAACGATTAGAGGTATGCTAATGAAACTTGGTGTAGGTTAGTATTTCATAAAGTGGCATTGTTCGGTAAAAATAAATTAATTTATTTCCACCAGTGGCGTGCATCGAGGCCACCTCAGTTACCTTATTTTAGAAAAATCTGGTACGCCATGGTTTTTTACCCAATACGACAAGTTTTTTTAGCTTCATCCATTGAAACTATACAAAAGATGTATCTTATATTTTTTGATAAACCATTATCGATAAAAACGGAAAAATCTGTAACAACAATTTCGTTCATTGGACGTTAATGGGACCTAAACGGCTTTGATTTCAAAATACAGTTTAAAGAAGTTTTCAAAAAATATTATTTAGCAATAGCTACAAAACTTTTGGCTAAAAAACAGTGGCGTACCAGATTTTTTTAAAATAAGGTAACTGAGGTCGCCCCAATGCAAGTCACTGATGGAAATAAATTAAATTTATCCGCAAACGTCACAAAAGTGACAACTTATTTGTCTTTATTGACAAGGTAAAAGTGTCACTTTATCTGCCTAAGCAGATAAAATAGCGACTTTTGCGTACTTTATCTGCCTAAGCACACAAAATCGTTGCTCTCTTTCTTTCTTTCTATGTTTGTTCGCTATCTCCTCCGAAGATACTGGACCGATTAAATTGTATGATGGCTTAAAATTTTGCTAATTTTTAGACTTAGATCGTAGGCCGGTTTTTATTTTCAAAGTGAGCACGAAAAAGTTTTAATTTAAATAAACCTTTAAGCAGCTGATCGGAGCATCTGTCGCCGTGGGTTATGGTGTAACAGCTGCTGTGGCCGTGTGCTATTAGCTCGCGTGATTTAGTATGTTCATATATCATTACAGTAGCGCGTTATTTGAACAACAGAGGTGCTCGCCTGATGAAATTTACCTGAATACGTTTGCGGATAAAATAGTATATGTTATTCGGAGTAAAAGTGACTTTATGTGGCTTAGCTGAATTATTTGCTTCACTAACGTTCGGCTAAATAAACTTTAGCTTCGCCACATAAAGTATCACTTTTACTCCTAATAACATAATCTACTATTATTTTGACCGAACAATGCCACTTTATGAAATACTAACCTACGCCAAGTTTCATTGGAATACCTCCAGCCGTTTTCCAAATTTAAAAATAAAAATATGTTTGTTTAAACATCCTGTATTTTGAAAACGAAGCCGTTTAGATCCCGTATTTATATGAACTGCATCTCTCGTCGCCTCGTGGTACGGCTATCACGGAAAAAAGTTGGTCCCGGCGGTCATACAACATCATGACAGTCGTTAGTGGGGTTGGAAGTCCTCATAACTGCACAGCGATGCCTATAATTGGCCTAACGGCTGTTGGCTGAGTGCAAATTAAATAAATAAATAAATAAACTTTTTATCTTAGAATTGACCAAGGAATCACCCCTTAAAGTTTGTCTACGTACTTAATTAACACCCTTTATTTTTCAATTCTAATTAATATCCATTTAAATGGCTTCCAAAAGACTCTAATCTAGCTCTGTTAATGAATTACTGTTACGAAAATCCTGTAAATGTTCTTTTACAGTTGTCTAAATGAAGAGATTTTTTAGAAGGTGTAAACTGGATAACGAAAAATCTTCTCGTTTAGACAACTGTAAAAGAATATTTACAGGATTTTTGTAACAGTAATTCATTAACCAGGCTAGATTAGAGTTTTTAGAAGTCATTTATAGCTATTAAGGCAACTAGTGTTTTACAGAGGGTTTAAAAATCGAGGTCGATCATGTTAAAATTCGAGCTAAGCGAGAATATTATTTTCGACCGAGATTTTTAAACTGTAAAACATGAGTTGGCTTCAATATTTTTTGTACAGCCGAGGAGTTTGTTAGCTTAAATGCCCTCGGGGCTCGGCCCCTCTCCAAGGGGGCTCTTGGAGCTCCACCCCTCTCCAAGGGTGCCCTCGGGGCTCCGCCCCTCTCCAGGGGGGCCATCGGGCTCCGCCTCTCTCCAAGAGGGCCCTCGGGACTCGGCCCCTCTCCAAGGGGGTCCTCAGGGCTCGGCCCCTCTCCAAGGGGGTTATTGGAGCTCCACCCCTCTCCAAGGGTGCCCTCGGGGCTCCGCCCCTCTCCAAGGGGGCCATCGGGCTCCGCCCCTCTCCAATCGGGCACTAGGGGCTCCGCATACAAATCGGTCCGATATAATAACTGTACTTTTAATCTTCACAAATAAGGTTTTATAAACTCTTAAAGTACTCCGTGCTTTAAATGGAATGGCGTGTTTTATAGACAACATAAAGCACGCCGCATATGACCCTTCGAAACAGTTTAAAATCACGGCTGTAGAAAAAATAGATATTAATTATCATTGAAAATATTTCACCTGATAGGCGCCTTTCATCAAAAATGTAAAAATTATGCGAACATATTACTTACATCTTGGCGGTTGTACGCCCCTTGAAGGCCCATAGTCTCTCTTTCGAGCTCCCAAACTGATTGATTTCTACCAAGGTAAGTTAGTTAGACTTACGCCTGGTAATCGGCCTTGCTCACTTTTTCTTTCACTTCCTGCCACTTTTTTCTATCTTTAGTTGATCGTCTCCAATTGCTCGCTCCCGCTTTTTCAATTTCTACGTTATATAGTCACCTTTTCCGCGGTCTGCTTTTAGGCCTTTTACCTTCGAAGCTCCCGTTGAAAATAATTTTACACCCCCTGGATTCGTCCATTCTATCCAAGTGACCTAACCACCCTACTCTACTACTTTTAATCGTATTCACTATGCTTGGCTGTTTGTACAATTGCTTTAGCTCGAAATTGTATCTTATTTGCCATGAACCGTTTTCCATCACGGCACCGTATATTCTTCTTAGAATTTTCCTTTCCCAGGTTTCCAATGCACTTTCTTCTTTTTTATTAAGCGCCCATGTATCTGCTCCATACGTTACGACTGACATCACAGCAATTTTATACACTATGACTTTTGAATACCTTGAGATGATTTTCGATTGAAAGACTTATGTTAGTGCGTAAAAACACCTATTACCGGTTGCTATTCTAATTTCAATATTGTCTTGTATTATATTCTTTTCAGTCACTACTGCTCCTAGATATTTAAGTGCCCCTACCTTCTCAAACACATTTTGGTTAATTATCAGGCCATGCGCTTCTCTTCCTCCTCTTGATGTTACCGTAAACTTGGACTTGTTTTGTTTATGCTGAGTCCTACTTTATTTGCGGCTACTTCCAACTGTATAAACACTTTTTGTAATTCTATCTTATTTTTCGATATGATGACTAAGTCGTCTGCATAAGCAAGGATTTGCGTGGTTCTGTTTAGTATACAGTATAGTCCCTTGTCTTACTGCTGTTACTTGTCTTATTATCCATTCTAGTATTAAATTTAAAAAAACTTGTTGATAGCGGGTCCCCATGCCGCAGCCCTTCTTTGATTTCGAATGTTTCTGATAAATGCCCTTGGACTGTTACTTTTTCCTGCGAATCTTTTAGACACAGTTTGATTAGCCTTATTAGTTTTGACGCCACCTGCAACATGTTTAATATTTCATATCTTAGGTCTTTGAACAGGTCGTATGCCTGCCTAAAATCTATAAGTAGGTAAAATAAATCCAGGTCCTTTTCATGCGAACATATTACGTACTTTTCGGTAAATAATAAAAAACCTAAAAGAGTAATTAACATTATATATTATTTTTTCAAATTATAAATCTTTCAAGTCTTCTCTAAAAAAATTAATTTTAAAATTAAGGGCTAGTTTATACAACAAATGAAGTGTATTTGTGTGCAATCGCGAATGAATCATTAACTTTCCAAATTAAATGTGCTTAGTCTTATTGCAGCCAAGGAAGAATGTTAAGTTTCTTCTTCTTTGGTGGTGTGTCAAGTCCATTTTTGTATATATGCCTCTCCCAGTTCTGACTTCCATTTTTGTCATATTTGTTTTCTTCCCAGGTTTGGTCGTAAGCTCTTCATATTTATGTTCTTCTCTATAGTTTCTTGTATTATTTATCGTCTTTCTTTCTTCTATTCTCTTTTAGTTGTTTATTTATGTTTGCTTATTTCTGTGTACTCGATTGTTTCCTTTTTATTTTCGCTGTTCATCTATCTTCGCCTTTCTAAAACTTTCCTGATATCATCGTCAATTTTTTCAGTTGTTCTTGTTTTGTTCTTGGTTACTTTTTCGAGACTTTCCTTAATGGTTGTGACAATTTTTTTATTAATATGTTCTATGTTTGAGCTTGATTGATTGATTGATTTGTGTGTTAATTGAGTGTTTTTGTGTTTATGGATGTGTTTTCTTTGTTGTTTTTTTATTAATTACTACTTTTGTTCCAACCATTCAGTGTATTATGTATCGTTTAGCACATACTACATAGTCTATTTCATTTTTTGTTCTTTTGTTTGGGCTGACTCATGTCCATTTTCTTGACTTTGGTGTCTTTCAAAATGAATTCATATATAGATTAAATTCACCTAGGAAGTTCATCATCATATCCTCTCTCATTTTGATCTCCGTATCCATATTCCCGTATTGCCGTTTGTATATTTTCTTTGAGCCTATCTTGACGTTAAAATCGCCCATTATGATTTCATAGGTACATGTGTTGTTTCGAAGTACCGATCTAATGTTGTCTATAATATAACTCCACAGTGCGGTGTTATTTGTAATAATGCTGTACGTTCAGACGTGAAATGTAATATAACTCAAGCCCCACTTGCGGTACCAACTGAAATATACCCTTTAGTTTTAACAAATATGTCGTATTTGTTTGTAAATATACAGATTAACAACATGCTATAAAGAAATACTATCATTTTCAAAAGTTTTTTTTATCTACCTACCTTATATTTCAATAAGAATTGTGAAAACTTGACGTATTTCAGAAAATTAATATGGTATTTAAAATTATGTCATAGCTAATTATTGTTTATACCTTGGCTAGACAGTTTTTTGAACAATAAGACCCCTCACTCTCAGCTGATGGTTTTGTCTTCAATTAATAAATTCTCTGTGTAAATTATAATGAATGAATATCTTTTTAAAGAAGAATATTATTTGATTTTATGAATTAAATTCACAATTCAGGTACCTCATGTACTTAACGTTTATATTCAGTTGATTAATACTAAATAGAATTTTGGTCTGACATTACAAAATAAAATTGCGAATTGTCAAAAGAGAATTTAATTGATTGTTAATTTTATCCAATCTTGATTAATAACATGTAGATTCTAAAATTAGCCTAACTATTTGAATTTCAAAATATAATTATCGAAACCGTTGACTACTCAAACCACATACTAATTTAGAAAAATAATTCTTCTAAAATTTAATCCTAAATATAATTAAAATTACAATAGTTTATTTACAAGAGTTGTCGCACCAAACTCACTTTTAAGTCTTATTTATTATTGTTTGATAAGAATTTCCACTACCTTACTGTGGTTTAGTTCGATACCTGATTGCTTTAACTTCACCTCCTGACTGCTCAAACTGGAGTCAGCAAACCCCTATTTGTTCCCGACTAACTCTAAGCTCGTTGCAGCTCTTTCAATATCCATTCATTGAATAGACAGCAAACCAAAACACACACTTTCACTGCTTCTATTAGACTAGTTGTATTCTATTATTATCAATAGAATATATAATTTGAAACTAATTCAAATAACCTTGAATTATATATATTTATAACAATAGTGTTTCGAAATCACGTTTGATTGTAGAGAATGAAAAGTAAAATATTTTTGACCCAGTTTTAAAGGCAGCAATTGGTTCTTTCATAGCCATACTAGATGAGTTTAATTTTTGATTATACTTTATATCAGCCGTCCCTTTGGGAGCAGACGCTGTTTGCAGCTGCCCATTCTGAGTCGGACGCTATATCACCATATCTGGTTACCCTCACTTGGTTTACCTGTGGGTCAACACAGTGTACCAAGGTGTGGAACTTGGACCCATCAAGTGAGAGTTGGGTGTCTCGGGAGGACCAGTTATCCAAAACTACCGTCCGTCTATGACGCTTGGAATGACCGATCGGTATAAAAGGTACTACCTTTCCGACACAACCCCTACACGCCTTCTTCTTCTTCAGGTGCCATCTCCTAACGAAGGTCGGCTATCATCGTGGCAATCCTAACTCTGTTAACTGCTGCTCTAAACAATTCGACGGAACTGCAACTGTACCACTCTCTGAGATTCTTCAACCAAGAGCCTCGTCTCCGCCCTGCGTTTCTCTTTCCGCAAATCTTTCCCTGCATGATTATATGGAGTAACGAGTACTTTTTTCCTCTTATGACATGTGCAAGGTATTCTAGTTTTCTTCTTTTTATGGTGTTAATAACTTCTATCTGTTTGCTCGTACGATTGAATACTGCTACGTTGGTGACTATCCGTCCAGGGTATTTTTAATATGCGTCTATAAGTCCACATTTCGAAAGCCTCAATTCTCCTCTCATCTGTCTTTTCATCGTCCAGGCTTGCATTCCATACAGTAATGTTGAGAAAACATAACATCTTGCCATTCTCATTCTAAGCGAAAGATTTAAATTCTTACTAGTTTTTTTCATTTTTATAAAGGCATTTCTGGGACTATTTCTATACGAATTCGTATTTCTAAAGTTTGCTCTCCTGAATACGTGAGCCATGTGCCTAAATATTTGTACTTATATATTCTTTCTATCTGTATATTATTAATGGTGAGGTTGGCTTGCATGTTCGGATTTTTGGTGAATATCATGAATCTGTTGTTTTGTAAATTCATTTTTAGACCATACTCTTTACTCGCGTTGTTCACTCTTTCTGTCATTATTTGTAAGTCTCCAATGTTGTCTGCAATTATCACCGTGTCATCGGCGTAGCGTATATTATTCACTGGTTGTCCATTTATAGTGACTCCTGCTTGTACATCGTTCAGTATCCTTAACTGTGTTTTAATAATACAGATACCTCAGTACTTCCCTAATTACTTTTGCAGATGCTCACAATGATGCACTTTTAACAAATGTTGTTCTTCAAAACTATTCTAAGTATCAAACTGTAACATTTCAAAAAGTTTCTGCGAAGGGCGCTTTGGATTTATATCTGAAGTAAACTCAATCGGAGACAGGATTCGCTTTAATCCAAATATGTATGGTCAGGAAAACACAATTATAAACTAACAGTATATTTTTTAACTATATGTACAAAATAATCGGTAATTCTTAGTAAAATGAACTCACTCAGCACGTAGGTACTGATGGCGACGGCATTTGACCTGGAGCGAAGTATGTATTCTGCCCTGTATGTCGGACGTCCGGAACGTTACTTGTGAGATAAGCGCGGTTAGTTTACCTTTTCCAACTGTGAAAATATACTCAGAATTAGAGATTATGAGATACCTGCGGCTCTGGGTATGTGTGTGTATGTGGTTGAAGCGTGAATGTGCCTTGTGGCGAAAACACGCGACTCCCAACGTAACTGCGATGTGAATTTGTACCTGGTGAAATTCGCTTATTTATCGGGCGAAGAATTTGACAGCTCCGACAGTCGCTTGTAGCGGAAGCAGGAAGATGTCGTTGGACGCACATTTCTGACCCTCCAGGTAACTTAATTAATGTGGTTATATTGTTCGTGCCGCCTTCATGCGGAACGTGCAATATGATTCGTACAGGTACAGTTATTAATAGGTTTTAATATTCTTGCCGCCTACGGTCGTGTTGGGGACGTGGGGCTTTGAATTAGTAGGAAATGCGCTAGGGAACAGATATACGCTATCACATTCTAACGCATAAGTTGGGTTCTGGTGGAGACGTTAGGAGACAGATAAACACTCACATTCTACCGCCTAGGTTGAGTTCTGGTGGAGACGTTAGGAGACAGATAAACGCTATTACATTCGAACGCCAAGAGAAGATGTGGAGGAAAGTCCAGGGACTCAAGTCGGACTGGTCAGGATCGGTGGGCTCAAGTGATTTTAAATGGTCGCGAAACCTGCTTTTATACTTTCTGGGCGGCTTTATCGGTAAAGCCGCTCCGGATGTCATGAAGTGGGAGGCGGCGCCGGGGTTGCTTCTTCGTGTCTTCGCGCATAGCGGGCGCGTGATTTGTTATCATCCGTTCGAGCGCCGAATAGATGTAATAACGCTTGATTATGCGATGTACAAATTAAATAAATTTTTAATGTATCAATAAAATTTGCTGCAGAAGCCAGAGTTGTCAGAACCATTCGCATTTTGTCTCATCGGCTACTACCGCATGCGTCCCTGTGAAATTTAATTTTATCTTAAGAAATTCTTAGGATTAAGTCAAAAGTTGGGGAACTCTCAAGGTCAGGTCTTAGGATTAGCTGGGATTAAGGACTAAGTTAAGACTGTATAAACGCGTCAGTGGCAACTGAATGATTCATTTTTGTTAGGGCTAATACTAATACTAATGGCTAAGAAAGCTGTAGAAACCAGCCTTAAGTCTTGGCATTTGAAATTTTGAAAAATAATTAGGGAACTGAAAAATAGCACTTTTTGGATTTTGACAATTTCGAAAAACGCCATTTTCTAAATAAGTAAAAATCACTTGAGTATATGATAGGGGCTAAATAGGTTTTTAGACAAGCACACATAATTGCCGTAAATAGGTTTTTTGAAAAATACACAAAAAAAATCCCATATAATGCCGACTTTTTGGCGGTCACTGTATGTACGGTCTTCTGATTTTATTTTTAAGGGGTGATTAAACACCTTAAAAGAAGGCCATTAACGCTAAAATGCCTTAACAAAAGTTGTATAGTAAGAGAGACATGACTTTTTAAAATTTACTTTTAGATTTTATTTTTTTATTTTAAGGGGCGATAAGCATATTAATTGAAGTTAAACAAATGCACATTTTATTTTAATTCTTATTTTTTCAAGAAAACCACCTTACACTAGATGTTTGAAGTTATCGTCGTGTTGTAGAACGCAAAGTGTCGCTCGGCGTATCCATGAGTTGGCATAACTTACAAGGCCTAGATCTTGCCGTCGAATTATTTGTCGCAGCTGCTTCAACGCGGTTACGAAAATCTTCTAAATCAATTATTTCATTGGTGTATACCATGGTCTTCATAAGGCTCGATAAATGAAAGTCTAGGGAGTTCAGGTTGGGTGACCGAGGAGGCCATGGAACAGGACCACCTCTGCCAATCCATTTATTTTCGAAAACATTGTCCAGATGTTGGCGAACTAAACGATTAAAATGCGGCGGTGCGCCATCTTAAAGAAACCACATTTGTTGACGTACATTCAAAGGTACTTCTTCTAGCAGTTCTAGCAAATGATTTTGCAAAGAAAAAGAGATAATCATTTCAGTCAATCGGTTTGGCAACACAAAGGGCCAATAAGTTGTCCGTTGACCAATCCGGCCCAAACGCAAATCGCAAACCTGTGCTGAAAATGATAACGACGAACAGCATGCGGATTTTCAACTGCCCACATATGAGTATTATGACAGTTGTTGATGCCGTTACGTGTAAACGTTGCTTCATCAGTTGCCAACACAATGGAAGAAAAGTTTGGAATTTCAGCATGTTTTTGCAGAAACCATTGGTAAAAATGCAAACGTAAAGGATGATCTGCAGGTTGTAATGCTTGTACTTTTTGTACATCGAAAGGATACAATTGATTTTCGCGCAGTGTTCGCCAGACAATTCGATTTGAAACGCCTAGTTGCCGAGATATTTCTAGAGTACTACTGGAAGGATCTTCTTCAACAAGGTTTAATATTTCTTCTTCGTTGGTGTCGGCCAGGCCCACCATCCCGACTTTGACGTGTTTGCAGTACACCAGTTTCTCGTGCACGGAGTACTAGAGCAGTGAATTTTTGTGGAATCGGAGTTAGCTTGTTAGGAAACCGCTCAGCATACAATCGCCTTGTAGCAGCAGAATTCTGGTGTACTTTCCCATTCATTAACAAGACGTCAACGTATTCACTGTTAGTGCAATAGACTATTTTTACGTTCCTTATTAGGATTTATTTGGAAGAATTTATGCCAAACAAACAGTGCAGTGACAACTACTGAAATAGCTTGACAGATGCGAAAAGTTATTGGCATCAGCCTATTTAGTAAAAAATTCACTGATAGCTTATCGTTTGAATTTATGTTTACTTTGCACAATTTTTTGATCAATTGTTTTTGCGTTAATCGTTTTAATGTTATCGACAATCATTTTAGCATTAATAACCTTCTTTTAAAGTGTTTAACCACCCCTTAAAAATTAAAAAAACAAAAACTAAAAAAAAAATTATATCATATATCTCTCTTATTATAAAACTTTTATTAAGACATTTTAACGTTAATAACTTATTTTAAGATGTTTAAGAGCCTCTTGAAAATAAAGTCCGTAAACACCCTTTATATATACCGGGTGACAATGAGACCAGGACCATGCCTCTATCTCCGTTACTTATAAATGAATTTAGATGAAATTTGATACATAATTTCGGATTGACTAACAAGTATAATCAAAATGGCCGATTTCCAGTTTCACCGTAAATAACTATAACTTTGATTTTTTAAATGGATTAACCTACATATTTTTTTTTCGAAATCTACGACTCAAATTACATACAACAGTGGTGGAATCCGCTTAGGTATTACACAGAAATATTAAAAAATACCTATATTAGTTAATTATTCTTCAATTTTAGATAAAGTAGTGCATGATGCATATCGTTACATTGGTAATTAAATTTGCTGTTTAATGGCAAGATGCCCCTTTGTAGGTGCCATTTTAAAAAAGTAACTTTTTCTAAAAAAGGCGTTTAGCAAATTTTGTTCTTTTATTAAGGGTTTGTTATTGACTTCATTGATAAAATAGCTATTATTATTAGTTGCTAGAGCCAATTAGAACATATTTTTTCAAGTTATAGCCTTCTATCGTAAAAAATTAAAGTTGAAAAAACTATTTTTTTGTCTAAAAAAGGAACATTTGGCGCGAGTAGTTTATGTAATTTGACTTGTAAATTCCGAAAAACATAAAATATACAGGGTGATCCATTTAAAAAATCAAAGTTGATATCATTTTCGGTGAGACTGTCAATCAGAAATTATCTCTAGTATTTTCATATAGAATTTTATCTAAATCGATTCATAAATAAAGAAGATATAAGCATGGCCCTGTTCTCATTGTCACCCGTTATATACAGTGTGTCCCAGGATTGATGTTACAAGAGATGAGATGGACTAACAATTTTTGAATTGTATTTTAAGATTGTGGGATTGGATCCTGCTTGGTCTGAAGAGAATTTTAAGAATATTTTTAGTTTTGAAAAAACAAGTTGGCCTTGACAGTGAAGCGAAAACGATTTTCTTTTCAGCTAAACTACCCTTTCTGTTTATGATACGTCAAAATTTTATCAAGAAAGATGTTCAGAATGATAAATTATGGCCCTATACAAAATTTCAGGAAGATCTACCTACTTAAATTAAATACTTTGTGGATAGCTACTTTAACTTAGAGGCTATTTCCTCTCTTACAAAATTTTAGTTGGGTAAACGGTTTAGCCACAAAATAATATTTTCTAAATCTCTACAAGCCTGTAGCAGTAATTGTAACTTAACACTACGTTTGTAGGGATTTAGAATTTTTTTTTGTGGCTAAACTGTTCACCCAACTAACATTTTGCAAGAGAGGAAATAGCTTCTAAATTAAAGTAACTATTCAGAAAAACAAATTGGTAGTGATTATACAGGGGGGTTAAAAAAATTAAAAAGTTAATCACCTTTAAAGCCCTCTAGCGGCTAAACTAAGCAACTTTGTATATAGGTACGTTGAGTTAAAACATCATATTTTGGGCCAAGGAACTTGTGGTCTTCCGTTGTACACGTATTTTTCGGACACCCTGTATAATATTTAGTTTTTATTATAGTTTATATATTCACCACAATACTGTCACTCTTATATTTATAGGTATAAATCCTATTTACAGGAAATACGCTTCAAAAAAAGTGGAAAAATATAAGAGACCGGTATTGCCGAGATCTAATTAAAAGAAAACCCAAATCTGGAGATGCAGCCAAAACAAGGGCACCATATAGGTATTCCCTACAGCTTTCTTTTTTGGAAGACGTGGTAAAACCTCAACCGTCGACTAGTTCTATGGATGACGAATTGGAAGACTCTGAACCAAATGAAGATATCCAGAATGCTCCATCTACATCAAGTGAACATGAGACACCGTCCACTGAAACGCAAAGGCCAAAAAGGACAGAACTCAGGAAGAAAAGAAAATTACCGACGGTGGAGGCAAAGCGTGAGCACAAAGAGAAAATCGAAGATGACGACGATCGACTTTTCTTGTTGTCATTGCTGCCACAACTAAAGTTGCTTCCCCCGCATCTAAAATTGAGCGCCAGAATAGACATTTTACAGGCTGTTCAAAAATATGTAGATCAACTTCCACTATTCGCACCTATTCCATCATTCCAATATCAACCATCCCCATAGCAATATCAATATAATTATTAACAGCACACGTATCCGCAATCATATATCCAACAGATCGAGCCACAGTTCAAGCAAGAGCAACACCAGCAAAGGCAACAGCAAACATCACACTGGCAAACTCATACCCCAGTTGAAACAATGATTCAAATGTTACTTACCTTTATTTTAATTTAATTTAATGTATGTATGTATGTATTATCTGTAACCTCATTTACCTTGTGGTGTAGAGGCTGGTGCTTTATGCGCTGGTATCTGGCGGTACGTGTAACATCACCAAGTTATTACATGTTTGTTGCATGTAAGTTGTAATTTCCCACTCAGGGTCATTTTTAAGTTGATTCTTTCCTTTCACCAGGAATAAAGCTTAAAAAATAAGCATTTTTTTGATTTACCACTTTTCCGAAATATCAAAACTTACGGAGGTACAGGGTGTTCAAGTTTCAAGTTAAAAACTAAACTTTGACGAAAAAGCAGCTGGACAATTTTATTTTTGTTTATCTCTGTTGTCAAGCAATGACCTGTCAACTAGTTTTCCATCGTAATTTTATTAATGTTATTGTTACAATAATGGCTCATGTTCATGAAATAAATGAATTAGTGAGTATGCTTATTATTTACTGGGAGTGTTGTCAAAATGCTGCTGCCGCATCGCTCTTATATGCGGAACGTATGTGTAGAAGCGAATGGTGATAATTTTGAACATATCATTTAAATTGGATTAAGTTTAGTTTAATTTTTGTAAAGTAATTTTAGTTCTTAATTTGAAACTTTAACACCCTGTATCGCTATACCTCCGTTAGTTTTGATATTTCGCAAAAGTGGTACTTAAATGAAAAAAATGTCATTTTTTTAAGCTTTATGTCCTGGTAAAAGGAAAGAATCAACTTAAAAATCACTCTTATATCTGTAACAGTACAGGTATATCACTGTTATGTAACTGTTTCAACAAATAACATTGCTGCTATGTGTTTGTTATGCAACCTTATTATTGTCATTATGTAACATTATATTACAGACTAGTGAATCACCCAAGCTATGCTTCGTTGGGAAAGGGTGCTATATGTCACAATCAGAAACACATACAACCTTACCAATTATACATACAAAATGTTGATAGATGAACCTTTTTTCACCTGCTCTCCACCACCCACTCTCTCTCCTGAGTTTGCTCTTTATTTTGCCCGGTAAGGTTTGATTTAAAATTACACGATTTAATTACATTAAATGTAATTTAATTTTACTTTACTTTTTCGTACTTTTGTAATAAAAATTTTTCGTATTTTTTTTTTTCGTTTTTTTTAAATAAGAACCGAACTACGATGTAAGTCTAGAAATTAGCAAAATTTTAAACTATCATACAATTTAACTGGTCCAGTATATTCGGAGGAGAGAGCGAATAATAGTAATTAACGTATTTAGATGGGTTACCCAGTCTTAACATTCGAACATATTTTTACAACTCGAGCGAGCATAGCAATAATTTTGAATCAATAATAATTACTAAAAACTGCTAAATCGAAATCGGACTATCATGAATATGTGTGATGTTGCTATAATGCCTGTCGTAAACAAAATAAAAATCTTAAAATGTAAATACAAAACGAGTTCCTTGTTATCCCGGATGAAATTAAAAAGATTGCCGCCTCCGCCACGGAGGAAATTGTCCCTTTGAGTGGATGCATGTTAAATGTATCTTAACATTCGAGGACACGATCATGTTAAACACTGTTTAACATTTCAATGAACAATAAACATACATACATAGGTACATACAAACAAAGAGACCACCAATTTTAATGTATTGATTTATAACTCTTATATTTATGCATAGTGCATGTAATTTTATAGTTGTTAGGAGTTATAATACTGTTATATCCTTATTATTTCCAATTATTTATCGACCAGATATTGTAGTCATGTAACGTACTCGATAATTCAAGTTTGAGCCACATGGTTGACATTCTGCTTATTATATGAGCAATGTTTGATTTAAGTAGGCAACCTGAAAACCTTTTCCATTCCTTAAAAATTCTTATTTGATTGTTAGATATGCAGCTTTGCCAAATATTAAGCTAAACCTGTATATTTTACAAAACAAGCACGATACCAATGACGAGGCTCTGATAGAAATCATCTTATACTTAACATTGCTGTACAAACTGTAGCCATAAGATGGAAAAACAAAAACACATTTATTATATGCGTATTTTATTTTACTACAAAACTATTACACTACTACATTGCACTTCAAACAATGAAAATTACTCAAATATAAAATTACGTTTCCGTTTTTTATTCACGTGCATAGGACTGTTTTGCAAATCAAAACCACTCACTTCCTGTTTTCTAATTAGTTTTCGTTTAATTATGCTTCTGAAATTACAAATAAAATATAGATGTTCCTCATTTTTAGCATTTGGCATTTTATTATCTGTAATATTACAACAATGCAATGATAATCAATTGTTTAAAACAATGATGGAGACCGAAGCCAGACGCAATTTATATTTAACTCAATTTTACATTTTTTGTAGTGCATTTGGCCCTTTATGAATGTATCAGTGCTGCAGTGTTTCCTTGGTAATTTTGGCTTTTACTTTTATAATACATTCCAACAAATACTTGCCTTTTCTTTTAAAACGCTATAAAATGTGCCTGGGATATTTTTAAAGCCCCTATCCCACTTAACATTTGTATAAACAATTTTATCAACAGGATTTTTGATAGTGTGACAGCTCACAGTTTTATAAAAGTAACATCACCAAATTAACTGTTTAAGGCTCTGTATTTTGATGATGTCATGTAAAAGGTTTTAATAAAAACTTTCGGAACAGAACTATTTCTATTATTAATTTCTATTATTAATTTCTATGAAAGTTTTGTTGAATGTTAATGGCTAAGCCCAACCTACTAGGGATTTAAAACTGCTCTGCGAACGCTCTACACTTAATCTCTGTGAAGGGCGCTCTTGTAATGATTGTAAATTTATATAAAAATTGAAGATCCACTTTACGTTATTTTGCCCCTGAGGGTAGCTCTGGTCGAGGGTTCTTGATCAGCTGAAGTAAGAAATAAACGGGAGTTGAGAACATATATTTATGTTTACCTATGATACAAACTTAAAGCAGATATTCCAAATTGATATGTACTGTCATGGATAAATGTATTTGCCAGTCTGGTGTTTGCAAAACTCTCTGATAGATGTCGCTAGAGCGAAGAGTAGCAAAGCGTTGTGTTTATAAATTTTAATCGGTTTTCATCGAAGTTGGTAAAACTGTAGCAAGTCCTTGAAATTCCAGCAGAAACCGCACGAAGTTTGAGTAGGCGTTGCGTCTCCAAATGCTTCCCTGTGTTATTCAGCATTTTACATTTTACCAAGATAAGTGTAATTTCGTTTTGAACATAGGAAATTAATGAGTGCGACAAGGAAGACATAAACAAAATTAATAGCAGGACAGAGATGGAATGTAATCATGGCTAGGTAAATTTTTTAACTAAAATTAAGTCAATGAAACAAACAAACACGTCTGTCACATATTTTTTCTGCCATGAAGAGTATAAAGTGAGGTTTAAACATACCATTGTTTACTAAAGTCTACACATTACCCTTTTTCTGTGACGTCAGAAATAACAAAACATAGCGTTTAAAACGTATGTCTTTTATTGCATTGAAATTCAAAGATATCATATAGATTGCATGTAGTAGACTTTAGAAAGAATTTGACATATTGTAATAGTCTTAGGCCCTAGAACTCAACTCTGATAGCGTTGACAATTTAATGGACATTTCAATAAGCGCAGGGTTGAGGTGTTTTATATAACTTCAAGGCTAAAACTTGAATTTCACAGAATAAATGCATTGTTAAAGAGATGCCAGTAATAGAGTAGTAATTAAATAAGAAACGCATAAGGCAAAGCTCATTTCTCACAGGGGTCTAAGTTGACTGTCTGATCAATTTAAATAATAGGTTTGTGCAAAAGCCATAGCCGAACCAAAAGAAATTATTAATTACAAAAAGGTTTGCTATGTGCAAGAAAATGAAGCGTAGAATTCAATTAAACGAGACAGTGAAATTTTGTGAGGGTACTAAAAAGGTATAAGCCAGAATAAACTAATTACACGTTGCATAGAGGAATTAGAAGGCAGGCAAAAAGGCATCAAATAACAATTGTGAGGAGCAGACAAGACATTATAAAGCAAGGGGAAAAGCAAACAGCAAAACAGGAGAAAATACGGGTGAAAATCAAACAGATCGACATCGAAAAACAACTGTGCAGGAAGTGAACTCTAAATAACTTAATCAGTGCAATTACGCGTGTGAACAGAGAAAAGCAATTAATATAACGTGTGATGGCGCCAAGAGACATTTTAATAATTAAAAATTTAGACAATATTTGGATATAAGAAATTTGTAAATATAATAGTTTATAAGCAGATTTATTTTAAGATGTAATTGATTTAAACTGGGTTAATTTCCGTTTATATTAATATTAGATTAGCTTTTCTTTAGAACGGATAAGAGGAGAGAACAAATGAATAAATTATAAGAAATGACAATGTAAATTGTGCTCCACTTTAAATCATATTTTTATATAATAAATGAGCAATTTTCGACATAAAAAGTGTACTATTTTAATAAGTGCATATCCCAGTTGGTGTGATATCGTTTACAAGAGTTTCCGACACAAAAAAATAGAAAGTTCCATAAACGGGGGCCCCTTTCGAGAAGTTAGCAGTCGTTCAGCTCGAATTTTCGATCACTGCGTGTAGCCAAGGACATCATCGCAGCATAGAGGGGAAGATTCCGGGATGTAGAGCAGCCCTGTAGTAACGTCTCCAAGAGGTTTCACCACGAGGGGGTCCGTAGCAGCTTCAGAATTTCAACGGCGTCACTCAAGCGAGACGAGGAGTTCGGCGAAGTATCAGAAGATCCAAGCATTTCCCCGGCTATAGAGGAGGTGCAGCTCGCAAAACAAGTAGATTCCATTATTTGAGGTTATGCGAAGGTGAAACCGGATACGGCCGAAAACCAATTGCTAATTTCCGCCAGCAGCGTCTCTTCTGACGTCATAAACAATTAATTGCCTGAAACAGAAGATAATAAATGCCGCCAAAGCGCGAAAATTCAAATAAATACCTGTACGAACTTTGATAATTTCACGATTTTAAAACGTCAACCACGCAATCTTGCATACAGAATCCATTTTGTGTAATATTTGACCTACTTTCAAATATTTTGCTTATGCGTATTGGAACTAAAGCGGTAAACAGAACCGTACTCAAATAATCTGTAAAATTACCCAAACAACCAGGAACCCAACTGAGTTAGAGTGATTGCTTTACTTGAGAGCTAGCGTTTATTTATTATTATTTGCAGGTAGATAAAATATAAAAACGGGCATATAACCATTCATTTAGGCATTTATATAAATACAGCTTACTTTTAATCTGCCTGAGAATTTTAGTTCAAACAAAATATTATGTGGAGGCTCTAACAATTTAATATTTAATTTAATAAAAGAGCTATCCATCGTAATTTTTTTGGCTCCGCAATGTGGGGCGAAAGCGAATTAATAAACAAATAAGGAGCCACTGCAATTTTCTGGCACCCAACGTCGAGGCAACGGCGAATATTTAAATAAATCAAACTGCCTATTACAAAATAAAACTAGGAGCCATTGCAATATACCTAACCTTTAATGTAAGGGATGCTCTAAATAGCACATTATGCAAACCAAGACATTCTTAACCTCTGTAATCCGACGTTTCTCTTCATCGAAGAAGTCTAACGCTTAAAATAAGATTTTAGGCTATCGCAGTTGCTTATAATTGCGCGTTATTTTACTGTCATTTTGGACAAATGTCACACTGACAGTATTATAAAACAAGCCATACTTAAAGCGGACCTGACCAAAAACTGCTGATTTTTTGTTTCGTCCAGTTCCTCATAGTTAAATAAAAAGAGAAAATTGTTACGTTACAGCAAAAGGGTAATGTGTAGACCTTATTCATATAATTATTTTAATAATTTAAACTTCACTTTATACTCTTAATGACAGATAAAATATTTGACAGAAGTGTGTGTTTGTTTGATTGACTTAATTTTAGTTTAAAAATGTACCTAGCTATGATTATGTAACAAACCGCAATAAATTGCGTTTACATATAGATTTTAAGTCAGCTAATATGTCAAAAAGGAAAGAATAAATCGAAAGCCGGCCCTGAAACATTTCATGTACTAAGAACGTAAAAGCTACATTGTCGTAATCAGAAGAAGCGGTTGAATTACATCCGGTGCTCATCAAGCAAAAGCTTTCTTAGAATAGAGAATGTCGATTTGACACTTAGTGCAAACCCGCGTGGAATATGTCGAATTCGCAATCCCAGAGCAAGCGATGTATAAGTCAAAAATGCAATTTTGCGAAACGATAAATTACGACTCGGCGGCGGCTAGATACGAGGGGGCGGGAAAAAAGCTATCTCGATGGGCCGCGGCGAGGGAGGAGTCAGTTCGTGCTCCGGTCCCGTGAACGCCAACGATTTTCGGTGCTAATTTAACTAAGTCCTAAATTCAAAATTTTTATTTATAATATACGTGCTTGTGTAGTGCCAAAAGTTCCAGCCGAACTCACTTTAATATTCATAACTAAATACGCTAAATTACTAAATAGTAAACAGCCAACGGTTGGTCGCCAGCTCTGGAAACAGGTCAGGAAAATGTTGGTATCTTTTTAACCCACAATATAAAGGGGCTGCTTCGATTGTTCTTTCCTTGCAGGGTGAATGTCATGCCATAAAATTAAGCCTAAATAAGCAAGTCATTTACGAAGCTACTGTTAAACCTACGTATAGCAGATTGAGCGAAATTTAATTGTAAAGAGTCCAAATTTTAATTTTCTTTAAATATAAGTTTAATTATCTTTGGTGGGTGTTTTATTTAACCGTAAACTAGGCCTGACAACCCCTAAATTAAGTTACAGTGATCAGCAGACGAGTTAAACTCCTTAGGTGTAACTAGTGGTCTAAGGGGGAAAACTACCCCTAGATCACACACACAGGGTTGCAACCCCTTACACAAGGGTTGCCAATCATTACACTGGTGGCAGCGGTCTACAAAGAACCCCTATACAACCCCCGTACCTTCAGGGACCCTTAAAAACCACTCCTAAAGACTTAGAACATTTTTTTTCGCTTTTATAAAAATTTAAACACCTAATTAACATCTGCTAATCATCACACTGGTGGCAGAGGTCTACAAAGAACCCCTATAATTTGATTTTTCAACCCCTAAAGGGTTCGAAACTTCCAAAATTTGTTTTTTTAAATCCAAATTTCAATTTTCTTTAAATATCAGTGTAATTATCTTTGGTGTTTCATTTAACCGTAAACTAGGCCTTACAACCCCTAAATTAAGATACAGTGATCAGCAGACGAGTTAAACTCGTTCAGTGTAAATAGTGGTCTAAGGGGGAAAACTACCCCTAGATCACACACAGGGGTGCAACCCCTTACACAAGGGTTGCCAATCATCACAATTACATTCTATCTTTGTCTTGCTACTCATTTTGTTTATGTCTTTCTTGTTGCACTCATTAATTTTCTATGTTCAAAACGGATTTCGGTCAATCTGTATCTTATATAAACGGAAGTCAAAAACCTGACTAATCAACGCAGAGCCGTAACCACTGGCACTAAAAACCTGAAATTTGGGTGGAAGGTTTAATTTATTACTACGCAAGGTAGTGCTAAGAAGAATTTAAAATCAAAATAAGGATTGATTTAAGAATTTAAAGATGTCTTCAAATTTCAACTGTATCAACGTTGGAACTAATAATTACAAATTATTTAATGAATTTAAGAAATACAGCCTCTCACATGTTTGGCGCATGTGCAAATTGATTGAACAGCACAATTTATCAGTCATTTGTATTAAATTAATCCTCCATGAGATGTGTGGAAGAGATGTTCACAGTAAATTGCTAACACATTTTCAATTTTTCGCAATGAATTATATTTTCCATAAAAAATATTAACATTGCACCTGGTTTTCAGACGTGAAAATGGAGTCTCTATTTTAACAATTTTCCATTTATAAATATATTCAATTAATTAATTAAATGAGAAGCCATTGATAAGATAAATAAAATAAATCAGCTCTCACATACTTTTCAACTTTTCACCTTGAGATATTTAAACATGGAGCTTCAAATATGGCTTCATTGCTTTACTTGGGGAAGATTTCCTTAGTTGAACCTTTTAACTTAACACTACATACTTTTTCAAAATACCCAGATATTTTATTATTCTTCTCAATTAGAGATGTTCTTAATTTGAAAAGTAGGAAAAATGGTACAAACTTTATAACTGAAACAACCCTTCTAATTGCAAGATTTTAATATCTTATTATTTTTTAAACATGTAGACTGAAGAAGACACAAAAGTGTTGAAATATATTTCTACAATTGTATTTTTAAACAATTCTTTTATTTCAAGATGGAATTTTCAACAAATATTTAGCTGAGAATATCCCTTATGCAAATTTAGTTCGAAATTTTCCATGGTAATCGCGAAAATTTACCGGAAAATTTCCACTTCTGTCACTGTCACTGTCATCACAAAAAACCGTAAACTATTAGTACTTAGATATTAGTTTCGTAATTTTTTAAATAAAAATGTTTTCTTTACTGTGTTTTTCATTCGTGATATTCTCTATCAAAATATAACGCGTGCTTAAAAAATTTCCTCATGGAAATATTTGGAAATATGTTATGCAGCTATTTTTTTTTCAACAAAAGCATTCGTGCATGCCAGCTGAAAAAATAGCTGCAGAGCATATTTCCAAATATTTCCGGAAATTTTTCAAGCACTTGTTATATTTCTACTGAAAATATCCTTAACAATTGAATATAACATTGAATGTATGTTTGTAGGTCCAAAAATCCTGGCCACTTCCAGACGACGCGACGTAGATACCTACTTGATATTTTGTACAATTATAGGCTTTAGGGGCCCAATAGAAGAAAGAAATGTAAAAATGTAACCCACCGCCTAAGGGTCAAAAATTATAGTTTTCAAATAGAAACTTGCAATTCTAAGTTTTAATATTGAAATAAAGAAAGAAATTGGAAAATCAGAAAATCATCCTCCAACCCATTAAGGGCCAAAAGTTGAAGTAAGGGAGTAAGACTATATTTATTACAGTTTATAAGTTTTGAGATTTTAATTTCTAAAATTATTTCTAACCCCTTGGGATACAAAATTCACTTACGTCATGTAAGGAAAATACCACATTGTTTATTTTAAAAAAATAGATATTTTCCCTTGCTAAGAACGAGATTCTCTGCTTGGAATTGAAGCCCATATTACACAATACTGCTTGTGGTATCAACTTGCAATGGGTGTGCTAAAGAATGTTGGCTAAATACCTTCAACTAAGTTAGAAAGTTTGCATTCCAAATACTGCCCTTCGTGCTTTGCTTATGCTGTTTTGGCAATTTTTTTAAAGCACAAAATTTCACTCTTTTGTACAACGTGTTCAATGTCTTTTAAATGTTTAATTAAATTGTTGCAAAGTAGCAGTTACAAAATACACCATCTAAATCGTTCTACGTTACATAAGAAGTCAAATGTGTAGTATTCAATATCATAATATTGCAAGGGTGGCTTGGCTTATTGTATTTTACAAGCCATTCAGTTAATTGCTTTAATATTATGTACGTATTATATTATAACGTTGAGACACCTTATATTTAATTCGAAATTTTATATCATTCTGTTTAATAACTGTAATGCATTTGAGACTCTTAATAGGGTGTGGGTCGTTAATCTAGTTATCTGTTCTTTGATATTCTAATTTTATATGGATTTTTAATTATTGACTGCTACTAAATGTCAGTTTGACTTTAAAGAACTATCAAACTATAATCAAATCAAAATTGACAAATATTCTTCTATTCACAAATCAATGACTTAAATCACCAAAGTAAGTACTGTGTTATTTTTATTTCACTCATTTAATTGTTTTTCTTATTCAATATTCTTTTATACAACTAATTAAGACCAACCTGATTTCCTCTTATTTCACTGCTATTCACATTAAACACTACTGCTTCTGACGTTCACAGCTAAGCTCATTAACAGCACAACCTCTATGCTCCTCCTACCACGCAACCAACTCCAATACGACAAAACCCTGGGTTCGTGTTGATACAGTCTCGCTCTTTACACTTCTGTACGCGTCCGTCAATCTAACAGCTTCCTGGTAAGTTCCCACTAACAGATGGTACCCAAACTAATTTTCCATTGTCCTCAGCTCCTACCTTGTAGTAACCAAGTTAAAACAGAACAATCCAAATCAATCAGTCACGTCAGCAACCCCAGCAAAACGATTGACTAGTCATCCGTAGAATCTCCAACTCCAGTAATTAACACCAATTATACCTTGCATGTGCCAAACAATCCAAATCCACTCAAATATTGTTATCTTCTTCTTACTTGTAACTATTTAAACCGTATTCCATGATCTCTTCAATAATTGTATGCTTGTAATATCCGTTAATTATATTTTCACTTATCTTGACCTCGTAAATTTGTTAATACCCTTTTTATTTGTATAAGACCAAATTATTCACACAAATAAAGGCATCATTTCTAGTTTTTATTAATTCTAAATGGATTTTTCAAAAATGTGTTTACATAATTTCAGTTTGTTATTTTATACTCTTATTTAAACAAAATTACTCTATATAGTTACAATTATTACTGCACACTTTTAAAATTTAAATAATCTGATCTATACCTACTACACTTCTTTATTCTCATAGTAAGCATACTTGTCCCATAATAACATTATCTTATCTTTCATATCAACTTCCACCACCATTACTGAATACTCAATTGCTATAACTTTTAAAATAAATTTCAATTTGTCTCAAATTTAATTTCTATTACTCAATTCAACTTAACCAACAATCTTTTTCAAAATTTTCGAAATTTGATTGTATTAATCTACCAAATTTATTTCTTTTAATTTTTATTTAATATCTGATCTTTATGTATCATAATAATATATAAAGTAATTTGCTTTTCGTATGTGTCTAAATATTAATTTAAAATTGTGGTTAAAGGTTAAAATAATTAAAAATAGCTATTTATGCAACAAGTGCTAAAAGTTAAGGTTTATGCACGAGACATGAAAATTATGAAACGAACCGAAGGCTGAGTTTCATAACATGTCGAGTGGAATAACACTTTTAGTACGAGTTTGGATACAATATTTTTTCTACGACCTTAAATTTACTGTTATTAATCCATAAATGTCGATTTAACCAAGGTTTGCATCTACGACGGTTATAATTTATGTCATACTAAACAGTAGCCCTTGACGCGCAGGTGAATGTTGGTGGAGCCAGTACTGTCAAAGTCAGTTATCAAAGGTAATTATTAATACTACACATCTGACTGTATTCATTACATAACGCTTTAATTGTTTAAAAAACACTTTATCTCTAATGCAAGAAGTAACTAGAATAACTTTACAACTTCACTTCCAGTTCGAAATTGTGGTTTATAACCTCACTTCACTTTATACCACACATGCGCTAAAAGTAAACAGCTGATCTCTTTAAACACGCTAAATTATAAAACATCACTTTTAGTGAAACAAGCTAGTGCTAAAAGGCCTACTTTTATTAGTCGTAGAAAAAAGAAATTACGCCAATATGTTTAAAACACTGGTGTAAAAAAGGTAGCCAAATCCACTCTGGAACTTAGCACTTTTTTATATTTTGTAAACAACCCAGGTTAGTTGTTTGACAGGAGATGGAGTCTATTTTGTTGTTATAAGAGATAGGGTGAAAGAGTCAGGCCTAAGCCTTTCGTTATGAACATTTGAAGCCTGTGTTCACCCCCATTAATGAATATACGATCACAGTTAAAGGTATATTGAATTAACTTCGACATTACAGAACTATATATACAAAAAATGTGTGCCGTGTTTTCACGACCTAGTATTAAAAATTACATTTTCCGACGACCACTACGAAAAATGCCAAAAATGGCATGGCTTGGTGTTACTGAAAGTGACACATTGCACAGGTCACCTGAAAAGGTCACGTGGAGCGTGCGTTTTCCATCTTGAAACACTAGTGCGACATGGTCTCCCGTAGCAACTAAAATGCGCGAGAGCGTCACGGCCAATTTGGCATAAAACAGCTCGCAAGTCGCGAAACAAGCCGGTTCAAAAATCTAGTAAGCTAATGTCACAGAAATAGTATGACAATTTAAGTTGATGTTTAAACAATAATTGTTTCATTTTGCGGTTAAAAGTGGTAAATTTGGTTTATATTATAAAGAATCAAATATTAATTTATTTGATTTTAGGTGGTCGTCGGAAAAGTATAGTGTATAACACGTGCTGATTGAATATTTCACACTCCTGCGAATGAGCCACTTGCCCTCGGCTCGTGGCTCAACTATCGCATTCTTGTGAAATATCCAACTTTCAGCACTAGTTAGACAATATACTATTGTATGCGTTTAACTAACGTAATTCTAAACACTTGGTTTGTCATTTGACCCACTAGCGCAAATTTGCACTGCTTGTACGCGGCGTGCTTCGTAATGGGACCCACTGCACTTGTAAAAGTGCAGTGTTTGTTTATAAACACGGAACTGACACTTGATTACATGTGTTCCTTGCATTAATTTGTAATATGATACAGAAACTTGACGCAAACTGCCGAGTGTTTATTTACAAATATCTTATCTAGCACGCGTTATGCAGCTCTTGTGGCCTAATTGCGCGTACTTCTGTGTTTACACGATTTTAGTTCAGTTTGCACTTTTTACTTCAAATTCGTGGTCAAACAAAAAGTTTGAACACTGCAAAGAAAGTGAATCATTACTACAACAAAAATACATTTTTTTATATTCTAATATAATGTTCAGTGATTGGCCAATTGAAATTGTGTGTTCCGTGTGTATCTAGAGTGGGGTTAAAACATACGAGTTAAGTGGGAGCCGGAGAGTAGGAATGCGTAGATCGGGCGAAGCTTGCGCAACCGGCCGGCTTCGCACCTGCCCGGCACTGTCTTATCAGCTGGATCTCTATTCAAGTTTTTGTCAGCCTCCACGTGGCTCTAAGGCCCTGAACACACGGGATTCCGTTTCCCAGATTCGGTATGCGGGATACAGAATCTGAGTCTGTTCAGACACGGCGACTGAATCTCAGACGCGGGCCTTCAGTCAATTGCAGTGCCGTACTGTTATGGACCTAGCATTGCTGTTCTTTGTTTCTGTCGAATTAGTCTAGAAGTGCTGTATTTAAAGTCAGGGATTGGGCTCTACTAAGCTAATAAATTTTTCATTGTCAAATAATGTACGCTCTATGATCGTTGTATAGTAAGGAACGCCTTGCTTATTCGATTTAAATAGAAGTTGAAGAAAATCTGCTACGCCTATGATATGATATCATATGTTCTAGCTGGAAAAAGTAGGCGAGCCCAGGCCGTGGTACACGTGGACTCATATCGTCTATATGCTCCAATGGTAAATCGGTATCCGAGATACAGAATTTGTAGCCGGCGGCCGAAATGGAGAGATAAGGAAAATCGGCCGCCGGCGACAAATTCTGTATCTCGGATACCGATTTACCATTGGAGCATATAGACGATATGAGTCCACGTGTACCACGGCCTGGGCTCGCCTACTTTTGCCAGCCAGAACATATAATATCATATCATTGGCGTAGCAGATTTTCTTCAACTTCTATTTAAATCGAATAAGCAAGGCGTTCATTACTATACAACGATCATAGAGCGTACGTTATTTGACAATGAAAAATTTATTAGCTTAGTAGAGCCCAATCCCTGACTTTAAATACAGCACTTCTAGACTAATTCGACAGAAACAAAGAACAGCAATGCTAGGTCCATAACAGCACGGCACTGCAAGTGACTGGAGGCCCGCGTCTGAGATTCAGTCGCCGTGTCTGAACAGACTCAGATTCTGTATCCCGCATACCGAATCTGGGAAACGGAATCCCGTGTGTTCAGGGCCTAAATGTTCGCGCGGCACACATTTTTGTGGCGTGATAGCGTCTACAAATTGACAACGTAACTAAACGTTTTGAAAACAATTTGGAGGCACACGATTTGATTTTTAGTAATTAAAAATTACAGGCATGTCATCTAAAGAACAAACCACCACATCAATGGAATTATGTGATTAATAATATAATAATAATAATAATGTCTTTATTGAACTATTTACAATAAAATATCATATCTACAGTAAATATGCAGCAACAGGGCGGAGTTCAGCATGGAGCGCAAGGCAGATGTTGCTCTGCCACCCAACCCTGTGCCTATTAATTACATAAATAAAGAAAAATTGAGCCAGTTTGGTACTGTTGACGAGCCAGATGAACTCTCCAGGTGCAGAGGTTACTGCAATTAATATAATAGTAAGAATTATTATTAACAGTGAGTAAATAACTAAAATTACAAATTAAAAATTAGAAATGAGCTGTAAATGAAAGATTTCCGGATAATAATAAATTCCTTAAACGTGTTTTAAATATTTTCTGCGATAAAGATTTTAAATCATAAGGAAGTGTATTATAAATGCTTACAATATTAAAAGAGAACGACCTCTTAAACATTTCTGTGGAGCGGATAGGAGGTGTTAAACGCCCCTTATGACGTAGATTTAAATTATGAACGTCTGTACGGAAGCTTAGTTTGTTGTATAAATAAGGCGGACAACAACTTAGAATAATCCTGTGGTACAAACACGTGGCATGAAATAGCCTACGTTGGCTCATATTTAGCCAATTAACATCTTTTAATTTGTATGAAATACGTTCGTATTTTCTGACACCAAAAATTAATCGCAAACATGCATTTTGTAAAGTTTGGATCTTTGCGGAATCAACAAAGAACAAACATAAAGTACATCGCAATAGTTAAATTTCGACAATACAAGAGTTTCACACAAATTAACCTTTAACTTTTGGCTAAACAATTGCCTATTTTGAAAAATGAGTTTCAAACTTGCGTAAGCTGCCTGGATGCATTTTGACACATGACGATCAAACCGAAATTCTTGATCTACAAAAATGCCTAAACTTTTTACAGTTTTAGATACGGCAGGCGATTGTCTTGAATTTTGATAATTAATTTCTGCAGAAACTCGAGCAATGTCACTACGCCTTCCTAATAATATGACAGCAGATTTGGAAGCATTTATTTGTAGACAATGTTCCGCAGAGATATGAAATATAGCTTCAAGGTCTTTATTTACAAGTTCACAGGCTAGATGTACATTGCTAAGATTAAATGAATGATATATCTGCGTATCATCGGCATAAAGATGATATGAGCATGATTGTAGAACAGAAGGAAGATTAGATGTATAAATAATGTACAACAAAGGGCCAAGGATAAACCCTGTGGTACTCCACCACTTACATCACGGAAGCTAGAAACCTGTCCTGCGTATCTCACTGCTTGTTTGCGATTCTTCAAGTAATTAGCGAGTAGTGCAATTGAACTATCACTTAAACCAGTAAAATGCAATATAGCGAGAATAATTTTATGGCTTAAAGTATCAAAGGCCTTAGAATAATCCAAAAGCACTAACAGTGTGAGTTGACCCCTATCAGTAGACTCAAACACATCGTCAGCTACTTTAAGTAACGCTGTGCAACAACTGTAACCTGATCTAAAACCGGATTGCATATCAGGTAAAATGCTATTACTGTGTAAGTGAACTTTTAGTTGTGTTGCAACAACTTTTTCAAAGATTTTTCACATAGTGGGCAGAATACTGATAAGGCGCAGATCTTTAAAATTATTAGGTGTAGAAATTTTAGGAATAGGAGTCACATAAGACATGCGCCAGAGATCTGGAAAAACTGAATTAACTAAACAAAAAAATTATTATGTGAGTGATATGAGGAAGTAAGTACGGTAGAACTAGTTTGATCATTTGTATATCAATCTGGTCAACACCTGTAGCACGAGTTTTAATGGAAGTAATGATTTTTAAAATTACTTCATCGACAGGCTGAAATTCGAGTATTGAATTAACAGATTGCTTAATACTAGTATTGTAGAAATTCAACAAGTTCTGATTTTTAGAAACGATATTTGGAGTAGATTCAATAAAGAAGTTATTGATTTTTTCTGGGTCTGCCAATTGCTGGGGTAACAGTAATTGGTTTTTATTTTTAGTTATATTTAACTGTTTAAGTTGCTTCCATATGAACTTTGAATCAGCACTGCGAAAACGCTTTTCATAAAAGACTTTTTGTTCTCTGCGTATGGCATTTGTTTATAGAAATTCTAGTGTTGAGGGGCTTTAGTTCGTTTAAAACGGCGTAATGCATTATCACGCTCGGACATCATACATTTGATGTTGTAAGTAAGCCAGGGAGCAGGAGATTTGGTAATTCTAGACGTGACAACAGGTGCAAACAAATTAAATACGATAGTCAAACTAGTGTTAAAAAAGTTCAATTTATCGTCTATATTATCAAGAGAATATATATATTGTTGCAAGGAATTGAACGTAAGTGCTGATTAAACGAGTCATAGTCAAAATCTTTGCAATCTCGATAGGATATTACACGAGGTTTACTTACAGGCGTATTAACTCTCAGTTCCAGAGTTGATAATCAGGTCATTATTACTACATAAAATAAGATCCAAAAGAGTTGCATTTGTGGCAGAAGTACGCGTAGGTTCGTTGATGACTTGATACAGACCAGTTCTGTCTAGGAGATTATATAAAGCTTTAGAATCACACGAGTCAAAATTTAGTAAGTTTATATTAAAATCGCCTAGACAGAATAGTTCATCATGTGTGGGTATAATGATAGACAAAGTAGTGTCAAAAACATCCAGGAAGTTAGCATAATAATAATTAGGAGGCTTGTAGACAACTCCTACAGCAAATTGTTGTTTACCAATACTCACAGTTAACCAAAGCTGCTCGATCATGCGACTCGTTTGCAGCACATGAAATCTAATTGTAGACCTTACATAAATACCAACTCCACCTCCTATTGCTTCACGGTCTTGTCGTACAAAATGATAACCATGTATAGCTACCGAGTCTGAAGAATGATTCTTTTTCAACCAGGTTTCGGTGACGCCAATTACATCAAATTTTTTGTGTAAAACCAGCTCTCTAAAATTCAAAAAGTTTGCAGTTAAAGATCTTGCATTTAAGTGTGCACAGTTTAAGGAGAAATTCATGTAGCTCAACAACATACTGTAATAATTTTAAAAAAATAGGGTAAATTAAATATGAAAAAATCTAAATTAATAATAACAAATAACAAATAAATTATCAGAAACAAAGTAGCAGCAGTGAGCAGTATAATTATCTAACAATTCAAAAATACATCTCACTCAACTGGTAGTGTAGGTAACTCAGCGTCACTTTCAATTTTAAATATTCTGCCAAGGTGTTTGATAACGATTAGGCCCTGTACACACGGGATTCCGTATCCCAGATTCTGTATGCGGGATACAGAATCTGAGTCTGTTCAGACACGGCGACTGAATCTCAGAGGCGGGCCTTCAGTCACTTGCAGTGCCGTGCTGTTATGGACCTAGCATTGCTGTTCTTTGTTTCTGTCGAATTAGTCTAGAAGTGCTGTATTTAAAGTCGGGGATTGGGCTCTACTAAGCTAATGCATTTTTCATTATCAAATAATGTACGCTCTATGATCGTTGTATAGTAAGGAACGCCTTACTTATTCGATTTAAATAGAAGTTGAAGAAAATCTGCTACGCCTATGATATGATATCATATGTTCTGGCCGGCAAAAGTAGGCGTGCCCAGGCCGTGGTACACGTGGACTCATATCCTCTATATGCTCCAATGGTAAATCGGTATCCGAGATACAGAATTTGTCGCCGGCGGCCGAAATGGAGAGATCAGGAAAATCGGCCGCCGGCGACACATTCTGTATCTCGGATACCGATATACCATTGGAGCATATAGAGGAGTCCACGTGTACCACGGCCTGGACACGCCTACTTTTGCCAGCCAGAACATATGATATCATGTCATAGGCGTAGCAGATTTTCTTCAACTTCTATTTAAATCGAATAAGTAAGGCGTTCCTTACTATACAACGATCATAGAGCGTACATTATTTGACAATGAAAACTTTATTAGCTTTGTAGAGCCCAATCCCTGACTTTAAATACAGCACTTCTAGACTAATTTGACAGAAACAAAGAACAGCAATGCTAGGTCCATAACAGCACGGCACTGCAAGTGACTGAAGGCCCGCATCTGAGATTCAGTCGCCGTGTCTGAACAGACTCAGATTGTGTATCCCGCATACAGAATCTGGGATACGGAATCCCGTGTGTTCAGGGCCTTAGACCGTCTCAAGTCCATACGTTTCTTGTTCCATGTTTCTGATAAGCGGGCCGGAGGGTGTTCAGTCTTGCATATGTTAAATCCTCTTTAATGGAAAATTTAGAACCTTTCAGCTATGATTTCGATCTAAAAACCTGCTGCCGGACATTATAAGAAGTAAATTTAAGTATAAGCGGATTGGGCTGCCCTTGTTTTCTTCCCTTCACTCGATGACTTCGATCTATCGCGGTTTTAGGCACCTCAATATCAAGGTGGTCCAGAAAAAACTTGATTAAGACTTCATCGCTGTTTTCATTTACGGCCTCTTCGATTCTGAGATCCTTCGATTATTCCGCCGGGAATACTGCTCGAGTCTATCAATTTTCAATTTATGATTAATAAGAGTTTTTGAAAATACTTGCGTTTTTTCTTCAACTGCACACATCCGGTCATTATGTTCAGCGAATTTCTTGTCCATAAGTTCCTGGATTTTAGATAAAAACGAGTCCATACATGTGCCAGACAGAAGGACCTTTTCTACAACGCGTTGCACCAACTTATCTTCACTATCTTTTCCATCGTCGGATTGTGATTGTGTTCGACACACGACCACGCAGATTATACTCGCCGCCCGCCATGATTAACAATTAATGTATAATGGTTTACGATTTATAGGATTACAATGAGATTGTAACTTCACAATACTGCACGCTGCACGCTACAATACATCTAACCGCGGCAACAGCCCATACTAGACTCCACCTGCATATATACCTAACTGTAACCCTAACCCAACATTTACGTGTATTTTTGTTTTATTTGAAGACTAGCATATTATATCAAACGTGTAAGTCCTGTAAGTAGTACTTTTTTATTCACAAATAAGTTTTCTATTGTAAGGCGAAAAAGACAAGCATAAAAACGGCTTGCAAAAGGGGCGGCAACCGCAAACCAAAACACTGCAATCTAACTTTACTTTACAAATTTGCTGCTGATCACGTTTTTATAAAATCTTTGGACAAAATTTTGGCACTGCGACATGCTTTAAAAATATTTTATGGGACGTGACGTCACTTCGTCTTTATATAAACTTTTTCTAAATATTTTTACAATGGGACAAGGACTTAAAAGTTAGCTGCAAAGGCAAATAACGCAAGCTCACCTACTCAAAACAGAGTAAAGGGTTCAGGTTCCAAAGGTTAATTAATATGTATAGAACATTAAATACTTACATTTATTTAATATTTACCTTAAGTAAAACCACGTGCAAATACAAGTAACGAAATACCACATTGTTCTTTTGTCGGCCTGTTGCCAAAAAGTGACAAAGAGAAAACCGTTAGGAATTGGTAGCAATGTCATAATATGGATAGAGGTGATATTAATCAACATTATTATATAACAGTAAAATAATAATGTTATATATATGTAAGTTCGTAAGTTATAAACCTGTTACATGAAAAATATGTAACCATGTTATATTTTTGCTATAAAATAAGTTATATAACAGCAATATAAGCAAAAATTACATAACATTAATTCCATATTTGTTATGTTACAGTTATGTACCACAAGCATAACAAATGTTAGTTAACATTGTTACTTTTGTGATGCATAACAGCAATATAACATATTTGTTAGTTATTAACGGCTGTTATAAATTATGAAAAAATAAAACAAATTTGTTTTATTTTTCATAAATATATCGGCGCCTTCTTAAAGTAGTGGATAAATTCGTTAAAAATTCGAGGAATAATTTGGAAAAAACGCTGGGACCTGTCGATTTTTATTTTTATCTGCGCATTCTTTTAAGTAAAATCTATACATACAGGGTGGGAGGTATGACATCATCGATATTTTTTTAATGGCAGCTTCCTTTTTTATTATGCAATTTGAAAAAACACATTTTTTTACTTACTCTAAGCTGATTTTTGAGTATAGGTCACATGGCCAAAAATTAAGAAAAATAATTTTAAAATTGCAAAATACTAAATGTAATTGCAAATGATAACTTCAACTAAATTAAATGTTCAAATTGTGCACCGTTGGCAGCCTGACAGTAGTCAAGATTGCTGTCATACATAAATCTTTAATATTTGGAATGCTGTCGTTCAATTCTAAAATTGGTTTTAAATGTGCCCAAACGGATGCTGGTGAATGCTTTGTAAAACGAGAAACTGCGCAGAAAGTTATTATGACAAGCTTTTTTGTATGAAAGTAATAGAAGGCACCAGTATGCAGAGTAATCTGTAGTTAGAAGTACCGAGGTGCACGCTTAGTATCACGCTGTGATATTTTGCCACATAATATTCAGAAAAATCTACTACCACAATTACTTCATTGAATATTAAGTTTGTCATAGTAATTTGTTGATGGTAAATATTATACACGTGTTTTGAATATTCTGGTAACATCTTGAGCAATGTATTGGTATCATAAAATATCACTTCCAGTTGCATTGCGGTTTTTATTTCGCCCCTATCTTATGATACTTTGAATTTTAATTGTCCTTTGTTTACTAGCTAACGCAGTCGTCAATGCACAAGACCCGTTTCTTACTTTAATATGGCTATGGGAATGTCAATACAGCTTTGCTCTGAGCCTGCAGCGTTTATACCTGTACTCCTGAAAATAAACACTAACCCCACTAGAAATAAAAGCCAGGTTGATATATAAACGCAATGCACTCTAGATGATGATATACATACATACGTATAAATGAAACAGAAACGACAATATACAAATGCTATACGCCATTAATAATAAACGAGAGAATCTAATCAAATGGCTACGTGCTAAAGGCTACATTCTACACGCAGTTACAACTTGTTCGGAGTACAAAGAATAAAGTATCAAGTATTAATACTAACAAGACAGTCCGTATGGTTTATGCGCAACTACTACTCCCGTTTAACACTACCCACTTAATGCGGTTGCGTAAGTTGAATCACTACCAACTACTCGACGCCACGTTCAAAGATGATGCAATATTGCACAATCAGTTGCTATGTTCCAAGTATTTAGCAATACAGCCCCCCGGGATTGTGTTCTTGATGAAATAACTTACTTTTACATAAACTAATCCATTTTCACAATAGTTACTTGCAAAAATCTGGATCGGACTCCTCGAATTGCGTTCGGTCTAGGACATTTGGGTGCGGCCGTTTGGGCGCGGCCGTCTGGGCGCGGCCGTTTGGGCGCGGGGACACTTGGGCGCGAGACACTTGGGCGCGAGAAAGGGTCAACAATGGGATTTAGGAACCCATTAAATGTGAATAATTTCAATTTGACATAAATAAACAAACATTCATTAAATCATTATTTATCCTGAGAAGTTAATGTAATTAATCAAACAATATTAAAAGAATAATCCAATTATTTATTGAAACCGTTATGAGATTAATTTTAAATAAGGTGGTAGTATGTAACTATATTAGATAAATTTTGAAATAAATCCGAATAGAAATAAAGAAGGTAGAATGTTAGATTAGTTTTGAAATAATTCTGAATACTTAAAAAAGGCGGTACCTATGTTAGATATGAAATAATAATTCTGAATTGAAATAAAGATTTCAATAAATTATATATAGGTGTTGAAAGTAATTTTAAATAGAAATACATTTATTGTACTGGTAAATGAATAATGCTGTGCTATCGATTGATGGTTCTAATGTTTAATATGTTTCTAATATGTGTTCTGTTTTGACGGAAACTAGTCGACTTCGAGTTTTGTTTATAATGATAATACTTAACAATAAACTTTAAATTTTAAAGTAATCAATTATTTTCGTTACGTTATGAACCGACTAACTGAAGATAAGAACAGAAATAAGAATAATAATAATAAATAATAATATAAAAAGATTTATTCTAATAATCAAAATTTATTTTTGACATTATTACCATTATAATACATATTATTCTTAAAGTAAATATATACAATTTTTTAAATATAAACAAGAATCATCTACGCATTTATTTCATAATTGTACGAAATGCCTCTTAAAAATTCTAGAATGTCCCTATTGTTTACGCCGTCTACATGATTATATTGATTATTATAATCTTCAACCAAATTTTTAATTTTCTATCAGCCTGGATACATTGTTGTTTTTTCTTCAGTGGGCTCATTTCCCGCAAGCAACTGTTCATAAGCAACATCTCTCCCTCGTCGAACAGTTTTCAGGCTGTCGACGAATCTCTAAATGGTTGGATGGTTCATCAATAGCTCTGTTTATTCCCAATCTCTATTCATTTATTCTTTGTTACTTATTATTTTAATGTAATAAACCTCCGCAAAAATTTTTTTAGTATTTACCGGAAAGTTAAAATTTGTAACTTGTTTTCGTCAAACCTACTTGCATTAATAATATTCTAATTTTTGACAATTAATATTTCTATACTAAATGTTTGCCGCCCGCCACCTCCTTGGACGTGCTTTAGGTAATTATCGATATTTAAAATAAATTTTCAGACCTATGAATAGTAAAGCTAGCTAATATATACGTTAATTAATTTCCTCGCGCCCAAATGTCTCGCGCCCAAGTGGCTCTGCGCCCAAGTGTCTTCGCGCCCAAACGGCCGCGCCCAAATGTCCGGCTCCGAATTGCGTTTCTGCAGTCGCCTTTTGCAAAGAATTATCAGGACCTCAGTGTTGATTTCCATGGTTGCACTGCGCTCTTGAAGCTTTAAGAAAACAAATCATTGACTGCTATTTTAAGTACGCCCCCGCATACGCTCACAATTTCACTTCAAGACCTTACGCGTCGCCCCTAGCTTGCAGGCTTCCGCGCACTGTTGCAACCTGCAGGCGACTGTCTTCTCCCTGCACGCATTCTTTAGGTTTGCTTTTTAAGCGCACCAATACATTTTAGCGCGTATTTGAAATATATTATTAACCTATATTGTTACAATATAAAAAGTTACAGTTCAGCTTCACTCTAGCGTGTTTAATTATTAACTAGCAAAGGTAATACGAATCAGGCCCGTCACACAGTTCTGTTTTTCTTTTCCCATTGTGAATAGAGCGTGTTGCTAATAGTTTCTGGCTTAGTGATAAAGTTGTTTACTCAGTCAGAACACAGTCTATCCATTCACCTGTAATTCTCAGTATTGCCGTTAAGTTTCTTAAGATTTTCTGGAGGGTTTGGAAAATCAACAATTGTAAACAGATTAAGCTTTTGGAAAATGAATTTTGTTTATGAACATTTCTTACACAAACAAGTACGTCTTTGAGATATATTTTGTTTAACAAACCAGAATGGTTTGAGCGTGCAAAAATAAGAAAAAGAGCATTTGGTTGAAGTTGTTACAATTTTTTGTTTGACTGGCAATATTCGATATACAGACTGCAAACGGTAGGAATAGACGTGAATGTCTTTCTTTAATATTTTGTGGCAGGTGCCAAATGCCAACTAAACTTGTTGACAAATGGCGTACAGAGGTTCGAGGGGCATCTTCCATAATCTGTCTTACATTTTCAGTTACTTATGACATTCTTTTTGGAGGATGGCCGCTGCCTTCTTTGCGTGAAACGGATCCAGTCCCACGAAAACGTCGACGCAGTGATTCAAAGAAAAACGAAACGGCCGTTACGAAAATAGGATTCGATCATAAACATTTTATGTTCTTGTAGCAAAACCATTTTAATTTAAGAGGTTATATTACCAAACACAAATAACTGACCGGTTGAGATTACAGAATATGTTTTTCTGTCTAGAGAAGCTGATATTCTGTAAAGTAAGATTCTGTTTTAGTTAAAATTATTGAAACAAACTGTACTGCTCTGACGTAGACATTTTGCTAACGGAATACACAATTTACTAAATGACAACAAACGTAAAGTGACGTTCGGTTGAAACAGCTGACGTGGTACGTTCACAATGAACTCTTCAGCGCCGACTTTGACGTAAAATTTAAAAGAACGCTCTACCTATACCATATTGTTTTCATCGTATTAACATTTAATTTTAATTTATTTATCTCAAACTGTTCACTTATATTCTTTTCATTTCCTATTAATCACACTAATCAGTTTTTCTACATTGTTGCCCTCCAAGTGAATAATTGTATCATCCGTAGCACAATGATATTTACATTGTTTCAAGTGTTCTTCTAAATCATTTAAGTAAATAGAACAATAATGGCCACATAACACTTCCCTGTGGAACTCCTATGTTAACTTCATGTCGATTCCTTATTTTCACAAGAAATATTTTGTTTTCTATTTTCAAGATAATTCCGAAACAACTCCATAAATCCTTCTTGATTCCGCATGCGTGTAATTTATCAATTAAACTTTTCCCCTGACTATTGATGCTTTTTTGTCTCTATATTGTTTCCATTCTGCAATAATGCACTGTAAAGCAGTTTTTTAACTGTACTTTTCTACGAATCCAGGTTGAAGATGTATTTTTTTACTATTCCCCCAATTGTGTATAGATTACTTTCTTCAAAATCTTTTTGGCAGCTGGTATTCTGTTGACGGGTGTAAATTTCACGCAGAGTGTTGTTCTCGTTACCTTTCTCAAAGGTATTACCACTAAAATTTTCAACCCCTCTGGAGTTCTACATTTTTCTATTGATGAATTAACAACTTGGATTATTGGATTTTTAATTCTTCCCAATATTTTTTTATAAATGCAATAGTAATTCTATCTGGGCTACTCTTATTGGAACTAAATACAGTTTTTTCAATTCTTCCTCTTTAAATCTGACCTCTGTTAGACTACAGTTCTGATTAACTAAAAAAATTTAATTGTAATTGAACAGATTTGTTTATCATATCACCTTCCATATTTCGACAATCAACCTCCTTATGGTGGAAACCTAGACACTTAAAACAACGCATAACGTCTACACGCACAAAAACTGGACATGTACTCCATTTTATTTTTAGTTTGCCACAGTCTATTATCTTCTGGAACAATTACACATTTACCTTTATAATCGCCATAAATCCGTTTCTCTTCAATAAATACTGTTACAGCTCCACGTTGCGTTGCGAAATTAATCTTATGTATTGTATACATGCAACGTAGTTTTATTTATTATTAACTAATTCTCTTTTAAGATGAATTGAGGTAATTCATATGCCCTTACTTAAATAATTAATTATTAGTGTTATCGAATATTTCTAGCTCCGGCAGAAACAAGTACTCTTAAAAACAGGTAGGTTGACACATTATCAAGACTGTTACTATTCCTGAAAGATCGTTTTGTTTAATGAAATCTTACTATAAAATTATGTGACAATTTTTACAAACGTCAATGTCACTTCAAATTATGCAAGTGGAATATCAATCAAAAATACCCATTCGTTACACTGCTTTGTCATTCAATAAACATAAAATAGTAAGTAATCTTTTTGTAATTACCTCGCTTCACTCTTTTAATGTTTTACTTCAGATAGCTCAATAAATACCTGCAGCTGTCACCTATTTAAGGACCCCAGTCTGCTCTTTCACCAATCCAACTGTATCCACACACTCACAGAAGCTTCCCAACGTCTCATCTGCACAAATTCCAGTATAGATGTAATCAATTACCAGCAACCGCATACACTCCCAGCCAAATATGTCAGGATACTTGCTACTTTCACCAACAAAATTGTCAAGATTGACCAGAAGCAACTGCTATGCTTTCTTTCCAAAATTCATAAGCTATTTGTTGATAACCCAGTACCACGAACCTTGACTAAATGCAAGTCACAAGGCGTCACTTCAATAACTAGCTTGTCAAAGTACAATATCACAAGATGTCCACTCTGCTAATAAACTTGACGCAAGCTACTTTCAGGAAAGTCAGCTCCTGTTATCCAATTCTTATGATGTAATTAATTGACAATAAACTCAGTCTTGCACGCAATTCCAGAAATTGCTTATGTAGATTCAGAGTGAAAGTCTTTCACTCTGAAGATGCAAGCTGCAAGGTCTTGCGAAACGTTAGTGAATATGGATGCACAAACAGCAAAACGGCCAAATCTGCCTAAGTATCCTCGTTCTCAAGATACTCAAACAACACGAGCCACCAAAGAGCATGGCCATCGAGCGGGTTTTTGCTCGACTTCACAAGGTGCAAGGCACATTAAGCCAGAAAATGCTGGGTGTTCATATACAAATACTACGCGGTCTAAGCCGAAATTCTATGCTAAGGAGAATAATTCGAGTAACCGCGAAAGCCTCAAACAATACATAGATTATAACTGTTTAACATATGGCACTCTCACCATATCCATTCGCCTCGTTAACATCACCACATCGGCTTGTTTTTAAAATTTCATTTTTAACTTTTCTTGACAATTTTATTATAATGTATAACCCATTTACATACCAAATAGAATCAAAATCATCTTATAAAGGGTTTATTTCAAAATTTTCAGCCGCATACAAAATTATGACATCTTTTGTAGTCAAAATTATTTGTGTACCTCTTAATCAATTTCTCCATAGTGATATATCATGCATATATTTAAAGTTTTTAACAATCTATATATTGAATGATATTTTTCAAATAACTATTTTATATTAATTTTCCACTTTACTTCAGTTAATATTTAAATCATGTTAGAACCTTTCTGTTTCGTATTTTGCATTGTTCAACTGGATTTATATTTAAATCCACTATTTTCGAATTACACATGTTCTCTTTACATATATAAGTTCATCTTTGTACCTAATTCGATAATAAAATATTTTAATAATTTTTTTTAATAGAATATCAAACCTTTGCACTATTTTTATCAAATAAATTAACCTTATATGCAACCATTACGATACGTTGAATTCGTTATGCATTGTTTTAACTCCTCGTTTTTATCAATCCCAAAAATCTTTAGTCTTTGTTTCCACTTATTTACTTTTTTAACTTTATATGTTTGACCTGTTTTCTTTTCCACTTCATTCTTCCATATTTGTCTTATCATTTTTATTTTCACAGCATACTGCTATTCCACCGTCTTTAAAAATTTTCAATTTTTCTATGCCAATTTCGAGCTTAGATGAGTCTACCACTTTCTTCACTTCTTTCCTCGTCTTTATTACTTCCTATTAACCTTTTTTTGCTCTTGGTTTTATAACCAGAGTTCGAGAATTCACATTATTTAGTTCATCTGTGTATTTATCCATCGTTTTTAGTTCCTGATTTCTACCTCCAGTTATTGTCTTAATTTCACCAATTTTTTTCGTTTAATATGAATCGGTTAAACAGAGCAATCAACAAGTTTGAGTCGCCAAGCAGGCGGCAACAAACAAAGAATAAAACGCATCTGTTTAACAATACGCCACGATACTATACAAATTTCCAAATAAAAACCTCTGCCGAAAATAAAACAATAAATTACGGCATGCCAGTTTCTAATAGTACCTAAATAAAAGTCTGCAAGAAAATAATACAATAAATTGCAAACAGCCTGCCAGTTTATAAGATGCCGCAGAACACCCCCATAAAACTCCAAGGCAAGCCCTGAGCGGAAGCCTCTACTAACAGCCGAAACTCACGCCGAATTAAAATCTAATTTTAATTACCTAAGGCACTCCTAATCAATAGTACGCCCAATAGAAACCACACATGCATAGGAAAAATTAGCCGCTACCTAATCAAATTATCCTCCAATCGCTAACAAGCATACAGGCCGATTAAAAACGATTTGTTCCCCCAGCAGGCGAAATCATCGCAGTAGGGCGTGCTGGCAAATTTGCCCAGAAATTCGAAACAAGCGGAGACCTAACCAAAGATGCACTCTCTAACGGCTAAAAATCGGGACAAAGGAAAAATACAGCAGGCGAATGCACAATTATTACAAATTGAATTTTAATTAGCGCTGGGAAGAATCAAACGCAGGGGTATTGGGTATCAAAAAGCAGATAAAATCAGCGCGCAAATAATAAAAACAAGGAGAACGTTTCAACACACTCAGTAACAATAATGAGTAAGCAATTTTATACGCAGAGCTCGAGGGAAACAAAACCTTATTTTGATTAAAGCTAACAAAACATAGCAAATGGGGTATCATTAGAATCGGCATTTCGACGGCCATCCATTGAGACACCCCTCAACACGCTAATATGTCGCGCCGCGAAAAAAACCGCGGAATTATTAAATGCGAGGAAAATAAGCAGTCCTCCCTTCTCCTCGGACCAATGAGCGGCCAAGAAGCTCAACACAAAGGACGGGGTTCCTTTAAATAGACAAGCCCAGGCCAGAAGAAATCACTCAACCCAGGAGAGTCCACCAGGAACCATCCAGCCTTCCAAGGATCAGCCTCTTCAGGACCATCCAGCCTTCCAAGGATCAGCCTCATCATGACCACCCAGCCGCCTCCAGCCTTCCAGAAGTTCCAGGACTCCAGCCCGAAGGAAGCCACCAAGGGTCCGTTACTCAGCCCCGAGTCCAACTAGCCGCCGTCCGCTCCGCTTTAGGTACTTCGAACGCCGAGGAGGCCGAGCTCGAAGCTCTGTGGCGAGCCACCTGCCCAGGCAGCAGCCCACGTCGCGGCCCCCGCTGGCGACGGACCACCCGTCCCCGGACTCCCCTAGCGGAAGCCCGACCCCGTGCCCCAACAACGCCTCGTTCCAGCCGCCGTTCTCGAGAGGGTTACTCGCGCCGCCGACGCCCCAAGAGAACGTCGCCGCCCCGTTCGACGCGCCACCTAGAGCGCCACCAGCAGCCCCGACGACCCCTGCCCCGTACCGCTCCCCGGGCGGATCGGACCGCATCCAGGCCGCGTTCCCCGCCTCCGACAACCGGGAAAGGCCGCCCCATCACCTCCCGCGCCACCGGCGTCAGAGACTAGGCGCCTGCTTTGTACATATTTCTTTTCTTGTTTTTCTTTGTTTCCCTCTTGTATATATATAGTCATAAGTTTTTTGTATGTAGCATCCAAACCCATAGCAATAAACGTATTAAAAGTTACACCAATTATTTAGCAGCCTCAATAAGGGTAACGCCTACACCCCTCCTTCAGCTGACGCCATTGTAGAACCTACCGACTGAGCAAAGAACGAGGCGTGTTACGTTATTTACTCATTATTTGTCATTGAAGGATAATTACATTTTTCAGTAAATTTCCCCAATTTACACAAGTAACTCGAGGCTCTATCTTTCTTCAACTCCAATAGCCTGACTTCAGTCACAGAAAATCTATCACCTGAACACTTTTCGCATACTAATGATCTATTTATAACCAGAATTTTGTTTTTGAAGCACAATAACTAAGTGTGAAAAAATAAAGCTGTTTAAATTTACAATAAAATAAAAATCTTACTATTGAGTGCCATATTGCTAATTTCATCGTAGGTTAATGACAATCTCTCTTTGTTGTAGGTGTGAACATATTCAAACTCCGATTGCTGACATATCATTAAAAGGAACTCTGCGGTTCGAGCAAACATAATGAATATCACACAAGAGACTCCAGATAGTGAACCTTGTAGTTCAACAGGAACAGCATCGACCATATCGTCGAACATGGATAACAATGAAAATGTTGATATGTTATACATCGCACTAGAAAGCAGCGAAAGTACTGATTTAGTTACACAGAAAAGAACTGATAGAAAAGGAAAGCCTTATAGTTGCTCTGTTTGTGGATACAAAACAATGTATAAAAGTACTTCAGTTAGACATATGAGGACACATACAGGAGAAAAGCCTTACAGTTGCTCAGTTTGTGGATACAAAGCAACACGAAAAGATCATTTAGTTACACATGTGAAGACACATACAGGGGAGAAGCCTTACAGTTGCTCTGTTTGTGAATTCAGAGCAACACAAAAAATTCATTTAATTACACATATGAGTACTCATGCATAAACTTTACGTTACACATTTATTTTTTCAATATTAATGCTTGTTATGTAATACTAGTTGTAAAGTTATAACAAAAACGTAACCAAGTATGTTATAACTTTATAAGAGTGAATATGTGCATATTTTATTAATTGTTGGTTACGGCTGTATTATCCAAAATATTAAAATGTGAAAAAACACGACATTGCATGCTATATTTCTTCGGTAGTAGAGTTTTTTTCAGCTAATTTTGTTGTTTAAATTTACGTTACTGTTCGTATTTTTTCTTCTGCATAGACCGTAATAAAACGCTTTTTTGAAATACAGTAACTGAGGTTTATTAACCACAAGGAAGCAAAATCAAACCGATCTTGACAAACGCACATTTAGCAGCCATACTGATTCGTAAGCGAACGCTTCTTAAAACATTCTTATTTTTAGGCAAATTCTTAGAGCCATTTTATGACCCTAAAACAACATAACTTTTATGTAGCAGCAGGCAAGAAATTATGTAGCGGCAAGAAATTCCTCTGCTAATCAGAGGCGGACTTAAATATCTCAAATTATAAAATCTAATAAAAGTAAATTGTCTGTATCTCGAATGGTATTTCGAACATGCCCCCCTGCTTGGAAAGCCGAAGGGCACTTGCAACCCTGAAACCACACTTGTTAACTTTCCGAAGACGGAAGCGGGCACAACTTGGCGAAGGACCGCTTGGTTTTACCGCTGGCGGTACGAATGGTGGCAACCCTAGGAACACCATCCTTTCCTGGATGTAGCTGCATAATACGCCCAAGCTTCCAACGCAGAGGGGGCGCTCTGTCTTCCTTTAACAGCACGAGCGAGCCTAACTGCAACTCGCCCTGGTTCTTCCTCCATTTTGCTCTTTGTTGTAGCTCCGAGATGTACTCGCGGTGCCAACGGTTCCAAAAATGCTGTTGGTATTGCTGAATATGCTGATATCTGGACAGTCTTCCGGTAGGGACCTCCTTTAGGTCTGCATCCGAAACTGTTGTCAGCGGCCTACCCACGAGGAAGTTCGCCGGGGTAATAGGGAGCAAGTCATCTGGATGGTCAGATAAAGGAAAGAGGGGACGCGAGTTTAGCACAGCCTCAATCTGCACAAGTAAAGTATTGAGCTCCTCAAAGGTTAAATGAGCTTCTCCCATGACCCTTTTGATGTGTTTTTTGCTGGATTTTATTTCAGCTTCCCACAAGCCCCCAAAGTGGGGTGAGTACGGTGGAATAAATTTCTAAGAGATGCCCTCACTGGTGGGAAAATCAGTGAATACCCCCTTATTAAGAAATTGGCCCAATTCTTTTAATTCAGACTTAGCTGCTATGAAATTTTTGCCGTTATCTGAGTATATACGAGTTGGCCTTCCTCGACGCGACACAAATCGCCTTAAGGCCATTATAAAGGCATATTTCGTCAAATCTGAAATTAACTCTAGGTGGATCGCTTTTGTAGTGAAACAAATAAACAGCCCGATATAGCATTTATTAATCTTTCCGCCTCGCCCCTTCCTGTCTTTTATCAGAAGCGGACCTGCATAATTCAATCCAGTTGTATGGAATGGAGGCCCGGGTTCCAGACGTGACTCGGGTAGCTGACCCATTTTTGGTTGAATTATTTTTGGGTTATTTCGAAAGCATGGAATACATTGCCTGACCACTTTTTTCGCTAAATTCCTACCCAATACCGGCCAAAACTGCTCACGCACCGACGCCAAGAGCTGCTGCGGACCTGCATGAAGTAAGCGAATGTGTTCATTTTCAAAAATAAGGCGCACAAAATGGCTTTTTGCTTCCAATACAATCGGATGTCTTTTGTTGATTGAAAATTTTGAATTTTTTAATCGCTCACCGACTCTTAAGACACCATCCTGATCTAAAAATGGATCCAGGTTAATGATGCGGCTTTTGGACTGGAGGGAATTTTGAGTGTTGAGTTTACGAATTTCCTCAGAAAATGAAGTTTTCTGCGAGGCCTTTAAGAGAGCTTTATACGCATACTCTAACTCGCTTACCGAAAGCTTCTCATATCTTCTAGCCGTATTTGTTCGTTCTGCCTGGCAGTTAGTTTTAAACCGAAAAATCCACGCTGTGACGCGTTTTAGCTTTCGCAACGTCGAGTACCTATCGAATGGAAATTCTACTGAAGCTTGAGAAACGAATGCCCGAGTATCTTTGCGCACGTCGGGTAGTTCGGGAATTTTGCTAGTTTTTGGAACTTGTTTAGGCCAATTTTCAGAACCCTTGACCAGCTAATTCGGGCCGTGCCACCATAAGTCGAGACTTTGAATTTCGCTTGGTTTCACTCCACGTGACAAAATGTCCGCTGGATTATCCTTACTGCGTACATGACGCCAAGTATCGTCACTCGTCAATTCCTGGATTTCGGCCACTCTGTTACTTACAAAGGTTTTTAGATTGCAACTTCACAGCGGCTGCTTCGTCCGGCGAACGGTATTTCTCAGTTCGCGCGAGCACGTGTAGTCAAGATAATAATCGATGGATATTTTACTTTGCCGGCACTTCGGTCAGTTTCTATATTTCCCTTGCACTTGAGTTATGGAAACCACGCTCTGCTACCAAATTATGTTCGTATTTTCTCTTCTGCATAGACCGTAATAAAACGCTCTTTTGAAATACAGTAACTGAGGTTTATTAACAACAAGGAAGCAAAATCAAACCGATCTTGACAAACGCACATTTAGCAGTCATACTGATTCGTAAGCGAACGCTTCTTAAAACATTCTTATTTTTAGGCAAATTCTTAGAGCCATTTTATGACCCTAAAACAACATAACTTTTATGTAGCAGCAGGCAAGAAATTATGTAGCGGCAAGAAATTCCCATGCTAATCAGAGGCGGACTTAAATATCTCAAATTACAAAATCTAATAAAAGTAAATTGTCTGTATCTCGAATGGTATTTCGAACAGTTACTAATAGTTGTAAGTAAGCCTATTTGTTGTGTCAAAACATGTCGAACATAATTTTCAAATAAAACAAATCATTTCAAAGTTACGTTTCGCTATTTTAATATAGCTTCTTCAGACTTAAAAACAGTTTTTTATGACAAATTAAAAATTTGGGACAAACACAGTTACAAGGCACATGAAATCTCTTATCTCTTTTTTTTTAATTTTTAAGCAACGAATTGGTACGGCATTATGTTGTTAATATCTGTTTTGGTTGGTTCATGGAAGGTGTAAGTTGGATTTCACCATTTATTGTTTTTTGTAGTTGATAGGTAAAAATATATTTTAAAGTCTTCTTTCTTTACCTATTTCTTTTTTTTTCCTTGCCCTCTCAGGTATGTAGCAGAATATGTTACTTAGGAATGGAACGGTTAATGTTTTTTGTTTTACTTGTGTATTATTATATATTTATATCTTTTTGGATCTCTGATGTTATTAAACAAGTAGTACTTTTGGTTGAAGTGGTTTTTTCTTAAATTGATATTATTTTTCAAAATAGAATCCTCTTATTTTTTATGGTGTGGGTCCAACACAACAAACAGGAATAAATTTTTTTGGCGAATTAAAACGGACGTTTCAGTAAACAGCCCCAATATAATTTACAACAAGTACACTAAAATACCAATAATCAGAAAACCTTACTTCCAATACCAAAAACCGTTTTGACTTTTGTGCATTTAAGGATAGTTGTATCGGCGCTATTTTAATAACGTGTTATTGATGTTTTATATGCGCTTGACATGTGTTTAAACGTACATGTGCCTAGATCCAGCTATCTCGCACGTAGGGTTTTCTAGGAACCACTCCTAGTTTTCTGTTTTTCTTTCTGTTTGTATGTGTCTTGAAGAAAATAGATCAATGTAAACCAACTGGCTTTGCTTGTGCATTGTTTGAAGCCAGTTTCAGCCCGAGAACAGTGCAACCACGACTGGGGTATTAAGGGGTTTCATTGAGGTACCGAACCGCGCAAACAGGAAAAATAATTATTTAAGTATTAAGGCGTACGAGACACCTTATTAAAATTTAAAGTAACACGTGAGGGGCTAAACTGTTACATGGTTGGCGATCATATTGGCTGTAGTCATTTTGGAAGTGCTGACACAGAACGGTTTGATGGACGAACTTCTGTGCTATTCTCGTAAAATTTCCAGCATCCAGGAAGTAGTACGCTTTTCAACGCTACGTTTCCCTTGGATGTTTCTCTAAATCAGTTGTAACATTTGATATGTTTGATCCCGTAAGACATGTCCTATTGGAATTTTATGCCTTTTCATTGTGAATATAGGAAGGCTAAACGTTTAATGTGAACAATGTATCAACTACGACCGCGGCCTAGTTTTACTAAATTTGTAATGTGTAAACAGATTTGAATTGGTTAAAAGTTGTGGAAGAAGTGAGACAAGGTTTTAAGTCCAAAATATGAGATAGTTCGACGCCTGAACATTATAAATATTCGGGTATATCGCTATATGAGTTGCACAAAAGGCATGGACTAGTGGTCTTTTAGAGAAACTAAAACTATTACAAAGGTCACGTAATAATATGGAGTAAGCCAGCAGCCTAGACACAACACAAATTCCTAACTATCTAAGAACTTGCATAGCTAAAGCAACACATAAAAATGCAAAATACTAAAAAATGGAGCAAATGCTAGATGATCTTCAAAAATTGGGGAAAATTATAGAAGCAGCATACATGTAGAGGAAAACTTGGATACATTACATAAAGGGATTGAGAATCTTAAAACAGCAAATGTACAATGGCAGAATACGGAACTTAAAGAGCATCTCCTAGAACATAAATCAGAGCGAAGAACTTAAAAGGACACAAAAATATTTATAACTGAAGATTACCAAATTTTATCTTTAGTACTTACCTTAATCTTCCTTACAGCTGTCCATTTACGACAGAATAATTTGTACTGGATATCAAGAAATCTAACAATAACGCTTGGGGTGTTGATTATGTTCAGATAATCTTTATTACACATCTTTCCCAAAAACTAAAACATTGTCTTTTGAAACTGTAACGCAGCGGGGTGGTTTGTTCTGATTTTTCCCGTTGTGTTTGATGCCCTAGATAGCTCATGTCAAGGTCTGAGGACTACACCCAAGGAAAGCAGTCAAAATAAAACATCTATTGATTCTAAGTTTACAACTCAAAATAATTCTTAAAGTTTAATAATTGACAAAATATAATGTATCTGTACAGTATAAAATCAATAATTCAAATTTATATACGAATTTATTGGCTTGGTTGCAACCAATTTGACACGGAAAGCTTAAGGTATTTCTCGGTAGATGACGCTGCCCTTCTCAAGCTCGTCTGCGGGGTGTTCTAGATGGCCGCTTTTATGCTGAAATTAAAACAAAATTAATTGTGTTAAACTTGGTGTCGTACAGGTTTATTTGCGAATTTAGAGAGGCGGTTATTTAGCCCAAGAACCGCAGGAGGACTGAATTACGCAGGTTTGGACGCTACCTTTGCCAAGCATATTTCGAGCTCCGCGATTATGACGGGCTCGATTGTAGATTACTTTCGAATTGTAGCAGCCCCTCGGATGTCGCTTGGTACTGGTGCGTTTGTTTTTCAGGCGGGGAAAGCATATATAAAAGGCCCTTCGGGGGCGTATCCTAGACTAGCAGTACGGCGGAATTCGGAGTTATTACGAGTGATTATTGTATACGGGGGACTTTCAGAAGGATAACTATCTAGTATATCGAGACGGCATCACCTTGACACTACAGACTGTCTTCAGGGTTTTAGAAGCGTAGGTTTCGTACTGGGATATCAGAAAAATCGGAAAGGGACGTTTAGGCGCCGCAACTTTAGGCGCGGGGACAGTTATTAGTCGCCACATGGAGGAAATTCACATTATTCTTGATTTTAAATTTTTTTGTTGGGTAATTATTGCAGTCATTAATGTTGAAGAAAAATTCAAACCTTTATAAACAATATATATTCAGCTTTTTACGAGTCTTCTTCAGTGTTAAAGTTTTACATATTTACATAGTGAATTTACATTTTATCGATTACGGACAATTAGTTATTTACATTTTGATTTTGGATAGTTTAACGTAGTGAAATTATATGGTGTGTAGAATTCCACCACGTTAAACTATCCATATACAAAATGTAAATAACTTATATTCCGCTGTCCACGCGCCTAAAGTTGCGGCGCCTAAACGTCCTAGACCGCAGAAAAATATAGCTAGTGCACCGAGGCGGCGCCATCTAGATCTTACGGGAAGGTTCGCGCGGTGATAGGCACGTCACTGAGCCAGCGCCGGTGCGTAATCAAGACAAATTTATTTGGTCTGCGAGGAGGTTTGGACTAGGTGAGGCGGGATTTGCAAGTTGCTTTTCCTGGCCTAACCGCGTGCGTTATATGGTTTTTGAGTCTCTATCGAGGGAACCGGCTGGGGGAAGAACAGAGGGAAAATTATAACTGCATCGTGAACGCCAGCTATATAGCTTTGCCTATCACGTGAACCCCATCTTAATCATTCAAAATACAAAGGACTAGAATGAAATGTAGCAAGACGGTGATATGCAAATTAGAAGTATTTGAGATTATTTGTATGCAAAATTCGCCTGGCAGCAATCTCCACAAAACTATTGAATAATATCTGGCATGTGGAGACTTACTTATCTTGGAATAGAGCTAATTCCAATTCATAAGGTGGACAATCCTACAGAACCAACACTCTTCAAACCGATATTACGTACTAATTGAATCGGCAAACTGCTAACAATGATGATCAACTATAGATTAAACTGGCCATTAGAACAGCGTACTTTATATCTTGCTATTAGGAAATCTGTATGATGCTGTATATATGCGGACGATGTAGTTTTAGTCAAGGTGAGCAATTCAAATTATGTTACTCAAACAATCTTGCATTCCAGCTTGAACCAACTATCACATGCGCTAACTGGGTGCAATCTGTCTACATCTGTCATCAAATCTAAATCGATGCACCTCTGCAGAAAGAAATCAACCTGTACGGACATTCTTATATTTAGATTAGTAGAACGAGAGATAAGAATGTAGACAGATTTAAATATCTGGGAGTCCTATTGAACAAAAAACTCACTTGGAAAGCCCATATTGATTAGTCTCTTTGTGCAAGGGAATACTTAATATTATAAATAGTAGAGACCATTCCAATTGGGGTTTAGACACAAAGATATTCACTACTTGCTTCAGTGCAAGTTTATAGGGAGACTCTGGGGTACTACTGTTAACATTAAGGCGTAAACTGACTGTTGCAGTATACCGAACCCGATTACATGCATAAGCATATCTCACACATCCTGTTCTAGCTCTCTTCAAAGATAGCACTTTTTCTAGTCGGTACCAAGAAGAAAGCACAATACATCATCATTTCAGTTGACAATGATCCATTTATCTGAGTTAAAGAATAATTTATTAAGGTCAGTCCAAGAATTGGTTTATATCGTTTGGTGTTTGAACATGATCAGAAGTTTTACACACGTTCAGACACGAAAAATAAATAGCCACACAAATATGCTATCAGATTTGGAGTTCGGGATCCGGTGTTCTCAAAAGGTTCTCTAGTTGGGTTTCGAAACTCAAGTGTTTTACGGTTTTTGGGCAAGTCTAGATCTCGGACTAACGACTTCGCTTAGACTCAAAGGGTGTGGCAGCTCTTCCAGCTAGAGGATGGCTTGATCGGTGGATCGAAGTGTCTTTCGCAGCCTAGGGGCTTTCGTTTTATACCTTTCTTGGTCTTTATATCTGGATTATTTTCTAGTGGAATTGAGAAAGATTGCGCTAAACTATGCTGTATGCGTCGTCGCGTATCTCTGGGCTGCTTGGTTTATCTTCAATCCGTGCACACAAGAGATGCAAGTGCTGATATGGCGTATTAGCGGCGTACAAATTTTAACGCATTATTATGCGTAGAAATACTAATTTGGGGTGGCGCTAACGTCTCAAGCTGAATAGGGATACAAAACGAAGTCACCACTATGAAAACACTCATACTAAGCCGGACATAAAAGATGTATTTATTTAATTTACGGGCTGCAATGTACTGAAAATATATTTAACGGCTTAGTTAGATATTGATATCATATAAACAAATACAATAGGTTTAGCGAACGAATGGTACACGCGGAGTTATTGTAAGCACAAAAGGATTTAATTAAATAAAAGTGTTTTATACCGATTAGACGAAGCGTAGAACCTTAATTAAAAGCTAATAATTAGACCACAATGGATTTCTTATTTCATTGTGTGTTAAAAAAACTCATTTAGAGCAGGCCTTGGAAAGAAAGATAGAAAATTTAGTTATGTCTTAACGTAAGTCTGTAAGTGAATGACACATTGCATTTTGTTTAATAAAACATTGGTCACCGTGACAGGCAAAAGTTTATACTGCATAAGTTTACTTGTATCAAGCAAAAGGAAAAATAAGATGGCATTTACACAACAACAACGAGTGTATTAATCATAACAGTAAACATTGTTTCTATAGAAAACTAGTTCAAGGTTAAAATATAATTTAGTTCCCTCTGACTTATGGTAGTTCATTTGCTTCAATGGATATGTATCAAGTTATGCCAAACTTCAATTTAATCATGGCATGCTACGAATAGGTTTTTTAAACACACGACAGTTACGCGATGAATCTCATCGAATAAACTCCATTAATAGCGCAATTTAACAACTTACACAGTTTTTGTTAAAGCGCGCAATGCAACTCAGTAAAATACCTCCGACCTGCTACACTCGCTGACCACGAATGTTAAAAAGCTGAAAGACCCTTCTACATAAGTGTTGACCAAGGGGGTGCGAACAGACAAGAAAAGATCCGGAAATACCAAATCTCAGTTTTTCCCCAGCCTGAGTTTTGCAGTCGAATAGGTAAAAGGTATGTAGAGCAATACCTATTGAAGCTTATGCAAGATTACTCGAATTTTACTCGTTATTATTAGAAACAAATAAAGAAGTAAATTGAGTAGGGTAAAGGGTAGCACACGGTTCTTACCGAAAATTTAGTACGGGCGAAAAAGTAAATTACTTCTGGGATACCTTCAACCTTGGATCAACTACAGCATCAAAACTGAAGAGTAAAGAACTTTCAAAATAGACACAGGAATACCAATCACATATTCAAAATTAACAAAACTACATAGGCAACCCATGTGCCCAAAGGATAATTAAAAATTGTGGAGCGAAGGCAGAAATTTAGGCAACTTAAATTGCCAGAAATACTGTAACAACGAACGAGCACAGGGAAAATATGGATTTTGAAACTTAACGAATGTAACACCACCAAGTTCAGGAGGTCGTCAATTAAGATTGCTCAATAGAATCAGATAGTTGTTTTGTTTTCTTGACTAACGCTAGCAGTTTATAGGTTATTTTTTGACACAGGTAATTGTTGGTATAGTATAGTCACAGAATGAAGGAATCCGAATTGAACAATTACTTGATTTGCATTTATCCAACATTTTTCAGTCTATGTTGTTGATATTATTTTAGGACTGATCATGCTAGTTTTTTTGTTATTTCGCCACACTACAAATTGAAAAATATTAAAACATGAACGTTTCGGAGGACAAATCTACTTCCGTTATCAACATTTGCGAGACTTCATGATTATAATTACTGGAACATAGAAGTAACTAGCTGAAACCCGCGGCATATGCCGCATTTAAAATATACGACGAATTTTATTACTTTTGTTGCACTAAAGAAAGTTTTAAAAGTACGCTAAGGAAAAGTTCCAAAAAATATGTTTTCAAATGGAAAGTCTCTGGAAAGGAAACTCTCGGCTCTGGAAGGCGTCCTAATTAATACGACGTTGTTGAAACGCAGTAAAAAAAATGCGGAAAGAATTGTTCTACAAGTTAAGAAAAGTGAGAGTTTTCCAGTGAATGTAAAAGTTTTACGTGAGCATGGAAGAATGACGTTGTAGCCCACGGCACATGCCGCATTTAAAGTTTTGCGCGTTAGATAGATATACTTTGTTTGTGACATTACAAAAAAAAATTCTTTTACACACGCCTACTATGGCAAATGCTACACCAAATACATACAATATATACAGTTCACATTTAATTATATATATTTATTCCTAATTCAGTAAGTAAAACATGCTTAGAGTCATGTTTTTGATAACGGTGATAAAACTTAGAATACATTTAGATTTTAGTTTATTGGCATACATGTTTAACGTCAGCGTACAAACAATTTCCAGAATATTTTATACCACATTGAATATTATGTATCATCGGATGAAAAATTTTATTATTTGGCCTGAACGAGATCAGCTGATTAAATCAATGCCAGAATGCTTCAAGGTAGCATTTGGCAACAAGATTTCAGTAATAATCGATTGTTTTGAGATGAGAGTGGAAAAATCAAGTAGCCTTGAAGTACAATGTACTACATGGTCTACGTACAAACAACATAATACGGTAAAGGTACTAATAGGCATCACTCCTCCTGGATCAATATCATTTGTATCACATGGATATGGTGGCAGAATAAGCGATAAAGGTCTAACAGAGGATTGTGGGATTTTAAACAATCTCTTGCCAGAAGATTTTGTATTGGCAGATCTTGGCTTTTTAATAAAAGACTCCGTAGGACTACATATGGCCACAGTGATTACGCCTGCTTTTCTAAAACGGAAACGGCAGCTCGATCCAAGGGATATAGAATCAACCAGGAATATAGCAAGCGTGAGGTAGTGCAAGTATATTGTTACAATAATTATCTTAATTATATTTTTTTTTCAGAATACACGTCAAACGCGTTCAGTGTTGAATTCAGACTGATTACTCCGGGGGGGAAAATGAAACGTCTGGGGGGTATTTTTACCTATTCCACCGCAATCCGCCCATTATTTTATAGATTTAAAGAAACATGAATATGAATGGTAATGTTTCCGGGGGGGAATTTTGTTCTGCCCGGGGGGGAATTTCACCCCCGGTCACCCCCCTGGATTCAACACTGAACGCGTTATTGGAGTCCTTCGTCAAAAAAATACAGTTCTTCACGAAACGATGCCTATGTTCCTGGCGAAAAAGAAAACTGACGATGTTGCCGTGGTAGATCAGATATTAACAGTTTCTTGTGCACTCGTAAATTTATGCCCTCCTATAATTGTATAATTATGAAATAAATTGTATTAACAAAGTTAATCTAATTATTTTTACTTTAATAATAATAATATCTACAAAATTATTAAAATTAGTTAATTAAGGATCTAACGTTAATACTATCTACCACCATTTATTATATAATGTAAAATTATTTGATTATCTTTTTCTGCATGTGGCCAATTAATAAAAAGCAAAATTACGATATCACATAGCAAAAATTATTAAATAGTACCTATATGATAAGAAACATAAGGATATTTCGAAACTATGTAAGCTACATTAACAATCAATAAAATTACACATGCTGTCTACACAACATAAAAGAATAATTAATGTCTAAATTAAGTATGAAAAATAATTTTTTCGTTGACCGCTTCTTAATTTCAATATTAATGAATTATTTTTCCTAAAAAAGGATATATTAATAGAAGTCATTAATACACTGTTTTTGATTAATACACTCTTTTTCATTAATTAACTGTTTTAAAAAAAAGGATAGATTAAGAGATCTATTAATACACTGTTTTTGATTAATCCACTCTTTTTCATTAATTATCTGTTTTTGTGATTTTGAGGTTTTGATATTTTGCATGGGGGTTAGTTGTATTAATCAAATTTTTCACCACAAAAAAAGATTTTGCGGTTAACAAAACAATTTTGTAATTAACTCGTTTGTTAATGGGCGATTAATAATCTCAACTATTAAAGGCACTCACTCGCTATCGCTTGTTCGTGCTTTAAACAGTTTCGATTATTAATCGTCTTCATTAACACACTTGTTGGTTAAATAACTATTAATGCATAAAGCATAACGGATATTTTGAAGCTATTTAATATTTATTTATTGTGACATCTCTAACAGGTGTTACCCTTATTACAAGAGATGCAGTGTAGATATATTCTGCTATATGCAGGTATGCATGCGTTATAGCATGTAAATTAAAATTAAAATAATCATCCTAACTAAAATAAACTTTAATCATGGTTGCAGGAGATGGATCGACGCCGTAACTTGCTACTATGACTTCCCGTATTGATTGGTAAATTTAAGTCTTAAAAATTTGTTACATCAATAGTTCGTTTTGTTTCATTTTAGTTATAATAATACTTTTTTACAACAGAATCAAACATACTGTATGGAGCTGACAAATCAATGTTGAGCAGTATGTAAATTTGATTCTCAAGCTTTAATATATCAGTAATCGGAATTCTGGTATAAAAAGAAGGTACAAAGAATAACGGTGAGAAACAAACAGGCCTAGCGGGTACTCTTAAAGTTAATAGCGAAAGCAGCTTGCTATCGTTAATCTTATTATTCCATAATTTATAACAAAATTTTAATGAATTTAAGGTACATAAACAATCAAAATATTTACATAACAGTACAAAATAATAGAATAACTAATGTCTAAATTAAGTATGAAAAAGAATTGCAATGGATAAAGTATAAAGAATATTTCGAAGCCATTTATGCTAAATAAACAATCAACATATATACAAATTCTGTCAACACAGAATAACAAAATAATTCTATTTATATACTGCTCCACAAATGTACTGGACCACCCATAAAAAATGTATTTATTACATTACGTCACAATATATATATATATATATATATATATATATTTCTTGACTGGGATAGGGTTTGGAAAAACTCCAATCTCAGTGCTACGCACAGGTACCAAGCTTTAATGGTTAGATTGAATTAAAACCACTTGTATGTTACGCCTGACGTTTCGTTTTTTATTTTAAAACATTATCAAAAGCTAACACCTTGTGGACCAAAACACATGTTTTATTAAAAGCATGTGAAGATTTTCAAATTTGAACAAATTCATAAACAGGGGCAGTAGGCCACCAAGATTACAGACCTGGGCTGCACATGATATAAATACACTTAGTCTTACATCTAGTCAGTTACACATTAAAAATTACTAGCACATTTAAAATTTGATTTACAATAATTTTATTAGCTATTTGGCCAACATGGCCGTCAAATTTAGATAAAATCGTGGTATTCCACGATTTTATCTAAATTTGACGGCCATGTTGGCCAAATAGCTAATAAAATTATTGTAAATCAAATTTTAAATGTGCTAGTAATTTTTAATGTGTAACTGACTAGATGTAAGACTAAGTGTATTTATATCATGTGCAGCCCAGGTCTGTAATCTTGGTGGCCTACTGCCCCTGTTTATGAATTTGTTCAAATTTGAAAATCTTCACATGCTTTTAATAAAACATGTGTTTTGGTCCACAAGGTGTTAGCTTTTGATAATGTTTTAAAATAAAAAACGAAACGTCAGGCGTAACATACAAGTGGTTTTAATTCAATCTAACCATTAAAGCTTGGTACCTGTGCGTAGCACTGAGATTGGAGTTTTTCCAAACCCTATCCCAGTCAAGAAATAACATTTTACTGTGTATGTAACCACACAAGCTGTGAGAGGGACTATCTTTATATATATATATATATATATAAAAGCTTTTGTTTTATAGTATACTCATATTAAGCATATTTAATTTCACTATTCTCAAATATCAACTGAAGAATTAACAAAATCATATTAATAAAATTAAAAAATTATGAAACTATGAAAAAACTATATTTCACAAAAATAAGAGGAATCACAAAAAAAGGTTAATTAATAGTTCTTTGAGTCTCTCCAGAACGTTTAAAAATCTTTGGCAACAATTCAGCATACTTTGTATGCAATGTGCTATCAATATTTGGGCAAAATTCAAAATTTTAAAATGATAATATTTTATTAATGGACTTAGTTTTCTTTAAACAGAATTATGAAAAGAAATGCTTTTTATAGTGACACAATCATGAAAGGTTACCAAACATTTCATGACTGCCCTTTTGGAAAATATTTTTAAAAATTGCACCAATATATGCAAATGGTCCAGTTCATTTGTGGAGCAGTATATTTACAGAGTTCACTTAACCACTTTCCTTTAGGAATTTTTTTAATTGTAGGCATGCTGAATGGTACCATTTTATTCTACATTTTCTGTCATAACATTTTACCATTTGTTCGCCGTCGTCTGGTTTCCTACAGTGACACCATAGCTGCAATCCATAATTAAAATAGGTACATAACATTGTAACATATAATTCACAAAAATACAAACCTCTTCATCATCAGTGCCTATTACGATGTCACTGGAAATTGAACCAACACCTATAGCTCGAATGTCCATGGGGATGTCGTCTGAACTTGGACCAGCACTCGTAGATGGCATATCCATGGCGATGTCACTACAACTTGAATCCAAACCAGTGGTCATAGATGGCAGAACTAATGTTAGAATCTAGTAATTTCCAAGTTTTGTATTGGTAACACTTTTGACATCTATCATATTGACATTAAATTGTTAACCTTATTTAAGCTAAACGACACAATAAATCGGAGGCGTACTCAACATTGTGGTATGGCGCATTTCAAAACAGAATTAACACACAAAAATAGCGACAATAGCAATAACAAAATCAACAGCAATTTTCACACTTTGACTTGCACAATATCGCAAGATAGTTCAGTTACATTAGACGGACAACCGCAGCATTTGCCGAAAAAATCCAAGTGAGCTGAAATTTTGCATACACCTTTATTTTGACATTACAAATAATGTCTCAAAAGTCCCCATCGATATCGCGCTTGCGTTTTGAGTTATTCAAGGTCAAATGTCACAGAAATAAGTTTTTCGCAAATATCTCGCTTTCTATGGGTCGTATGACTTTTTTAGTTATTACAAAAAATGAAGGCTAGGAAATTCTCTACAAAAAATAATATAAAGCTTTTTTACATACAACTAACCGTTCAGTAAATAACACACTATTAAGTTTTGCAGACGGGTTTTACTTCTTTTTACGATAAAGAAAGTATTGGATTCACCCCAAAAATTCGAAAAGTGGGTTTTCAACAGATCTTCACGTTTTAGAGTCCCCTGAACCCAAAAAACATGTTTTTGCTCATTGGTCTGTGTGTCCGTCCGTCGATCTGTCTGTGAACAGAATAACTCATAAATGAAAAGAGGTTGAAACTTCATATATAAGTTTTTTGTGCTATCTAAATGCGACAGCAAGCTTCTGAAGAAAATCGCATAACCGGTGTGTATTGATGTGAGATAAGTGATTTTTCAGTTGAATACCTCTAAAATTCAACTTGAAAATCACTCATCTCAATCAATCCACATTAAAAATGTAATAAAAATGTAAAGTTTCAAAAAAATCGTTGGAGCCGTTTTTGAAACACAAGAGTAAACATCAAACTTCCGGTTATGCGATTTTCTTCAAAAGATAGCTGTCGCATTGAGATAGTACACAAAACTTATATATAAAGTTTCAACACCATACTTTTTTTCATTTTTGAGATATTCTGTTCGCAGACAGACAGACACACAGACAGACAGACCAATGAACAAAAACACGTTTTTTTGGGTTCAGGGGACTCTAAAACGTGAAGATCTGTTGAAAATGCAATTTAGAATTTTTGGGGTGAATGCAATACTTCCTTTATCGTAAAAGGAAGTAAAACCCGTCTGCAAAACTTAACAGTATGTTATTTACTGAATGGTTAGTTGTACGTAAAGCACCTGTATAATCTTTTTTGTAGAGAATTTTTTTAGCCTTCATTTTTTGTAATAACTAAAAAAGTCATACGACCCATAGAAAGCGAGATATTTGCGAAAAACTTATTTCTGTGACCTTTGACGTTGAATAAGTCAAATCGCAAGCGCCATATCGATGGGGACTTTTGAGACATTATTTGTAATGTCAAAGGTGTATGCAAAATCTCAGCTCACTTGGATTTTTTCGGCAGGCCGATCCTACTGTAGCTGGGTTAAGAGATTTTTGTAGCTATAGATTATAGTACAAAACGCCACCATAACGATGCAATAAGCGTAAAATTGTGGGTTGAAGATACGAAAAGTCTATGTAACGAGTGTCCAGTATTGTTATACCGGGTGGCCATAAATATCTGAGATCTCGGTAGCCATGGAATTAGCTACTTATAAATGTTGGGTTAGTACTATATTTCAATTACAATAAGTATTGGTACCTATGTAATGTAATAAAATGCAAGAGGAGGAGAATGTGCCATGGATTCTGCAGATTAGCCTACGACTCGATTATAAAAATCTCCTGTTCTAACTTCATTACTTATTGCAATCTGTAATAATTTTTGACAGATAGGAATTTTAGTTGTCATGACATTTAGTTTAGTTGTATTCATCGCTTTAATAAAGCGGTGTTGATTCCAAAGGTAATGTGATATCAGATACTTATGGCCACCCGGTATAAAAAACAAGGTGTTGAAAGTGATTTAGGGCTTCTTGATATCAACGATTTTGCTTTGATGATAATGACGTCTTTTCAAATTCAACAGTTGCTACAATTTGGTTACAACAAAATAGAAGCAAATTAAAGACGTATCAAAATGTAATAAACCAACAATTGTTGAAGAAAAAAATATAATGGATGGCCTTTTGAATAAAACCGATGCTACTGAAAACATTAGCACGAGGTTTGACCACACATACACTTCGTAATTCGTTTTTATTAAAATTTGTAATAATTTGTAATTTGTTTTATATAATAATAATAATAATAAATCCATTTATTGAATACCAAAGAGGTATACAAAGCCAGTCTTCCACCCTCCCGGGGCATCACACAAATATAAGCAAATGCTGTACACACACAAACTTAATATAATACAATACAGTACATGCTAGCAACATAACAAGACTATCTTAAATCGTGTTACTAACTAATTCTAACAAGGCACTCTTAATAGAAAGTGGCTGCTCTGGAAACATATCAAAGAACTTATTTAACAATGTGGGAGCCATATATAGAAAACAGCCCTCAAATTTAGCTGTTCGATGTTGTGGTATTGTATATAAGCCGTTCACGATCTTTTTGGGTCAGGTGAGGCTATGACCATCTAGTAATTTTGTTGGCAGTACCTCTGTTGCAACTAAACTCCCTCATGGAAATTGACAATTTTTGTGTTAGGTTAGGTTGTTTTCAGTTTAAGGTTATATTTTCTGAATAGGTACATTGTTGCCGGATATTCTCTAGTCTCCACATCGACTCGCTTTCTTTTAAATGTGGTCTGTCCTTAAATTGGAAGTAGCATCGTTTAGTGGAAATTTTTTGTTGCAACAAAATTATTTTGGGCATTTTGACTTCTCCTTTGACGGAAATTAAAATTATTTTTACACATTTGATAAATCATTTATTTTCTTACGAATATTAAAATATTAAATCTGGCAATGTGGTGGCAAGAAAACGTCGAACAGACACTGACAGAAAAAAAAAGTTGCATCCGCTACATCATCGAATCAGTTAGTCCAACATGAAAAGAAAAAATCATAGCCAACTCTGTCCCAAAAAGGTCGTGAACGGCTTATAACTATTGTACCTGATATTTACATTGTGAACTTCTGATCTTTTGCTCAACAAGTCGTACAAATATCTTGGCGTTTTAGTACAGATCAGAGTATACAAAAACATACAATACAGATACATACTACCATGGGCGTAACTTGGGGCATCACTTTGGGGGGGCAAAATTAAGACTTCACAACATTTTTAAACCTAAATTGCAAAAAAATGATGCACTTGCACTTTAAAATCAAAATTTTGGGGGGGCCACTTCCCCACCTTGCCCCTCCCAAGTTACGCCTATGCATATTACGTTGTTTTACATTGAGCTCTTGGTATTTAACGTTACAGACAAATCTTACGCAAGCGTTTTGTACTCGTAGTTTAGTTTTGTTGTATTCTGAGATTTGGAAAAAATACCATAGTGCAATAGTATAAATGCGGATAAATAAGCGCCTTAACTAACATGAGTTTGGTTTTTTCGTCTAATAAATATTTTAAACTATACAAAGTACGTAATTTCATAAATGACATTTGGTAAATATGTCTCACATGCAATTCGAATGATAATTTATCGTCTATTATAATACCTAGGTTTTTTGCATGACTACTCCACTGTACTAATTCACTATTTACTACAATGTTATGATTTTTAGTTATATAATCACCAGTTCTTTTATCGGAGGTTATGCAAATTGCCTGCGACTTTTTGGCGTTTAATCTAAGACCATTATTGCTAAACCAGACAGTAAGATTATGTAAATCCTCGTTTATCTTACGAATAGCCATGTTTAAATTTGATACTTCCGTTGTTATATATATCTGAAGATCATCAGCGTACATATGTATCCAGCAGTGCAAGTGCTCCGTTTTTCGTGCCGGTGAGTGTATAAAAGTTACGCCTATGCATACTACGTTGTTTTACATTGAGCTCTTGGTATTTAACGTTACAGACAAATCTTACGCAAGCGTTTTGTACTCGCTGTAGTTTAGTTTTGTTGTATTCTGTGAGATTTGGAAAAAATACCATAGTGCAATAGTATAAATGCGGATAAATAAGCACCTTAACTAACATGAGTTTGGTTTTTTCGTCTAATAAATATTTTAAACTATACAAAGTACGTAATTTCATAAATGACATTTGGTAAATATGTCTCACATGCAATTCGAATGATAATTTATCGTCTATTATAATACCTAGGTTTTTTGCATGACTACTCCACTGTACTACTTCACTATTTACTACAATGTTATGATTTTTAGTTATATAATCACCAGTTCTTTTATCGGAGGTTATGCAAATTGCCTGCGACTTTTTCTATACGAAACTCTCTTGCGATATTGTGCAAGTCTTTCTTCTATAAAGGTAGGATTTGTTGTAATTCCTCTTTCGTCAATCCAGCATCACGAATATCATTTAATATGTGCTCAAAAGTTACACCTTGTTTTAATTTGCCTAGAACACACAAAAAGTTTATAGAGCGAAGACAGTTGTAATATTGTTTCTTACTGCCATCCGCCAGCAATTTAGATGAAGTGTGAAGTCCATACGATGACAAAGTGCGTCCTTCAATTTGGTCTTTCCACTGGTGAAATGCTGGAAAGCTGAAGAAGAATTACTCCAATTCATTATTTCGAAACTTTAACCACACTTCCAAACATAAACGGCAAAGATCGGTTACGTCACCGCTGGCATCGGTAGGTCGGCACCACTCGGGTCAGAATATGCAGGGTTGCCAGACTGAATGCATGCGCGTTTTAAAAATATACTTTTGCAGAAACGGTTTCAGAATGTACCAGATTCGTAGAATTGTACCAGGTCTGGCAACGCTGCTAATATCAAGACAACGCCCACAATCGTAACTACACATAGACCACGCGCATGCATGTTTGACCTTGGGAAGTGTTCTGCTTTATTATAGAGTTATGATTATGATTATGATGATTATGATTATGATTCTCTGGCGGTATCATTTCTATTTGTAATGATTCTATCTTTGTTTATTCGTCTCGGACAATAAATATATAAACAAAATAATGCGGTATTAAATCGCCTATTAAAGACTAATTAATTTGTACGTTATCACATATTATCGGTCGTTGCCTATGCTGATAACAAGTGTGTGCGGTTTTGTTCACGATAAAATATTTCGAAAATGTTAGCTAAGTTTAGAACCTTTTAAAGATGAATACGCTAGTTTTCGAAAAAATTTACAGAATCCATAATTTACAGAAAACTGTAAAAACACAACTATAGAAAGTAAAGTATTCTTTAACGTAAGGTTAGGATTTCATACAGTTACTAGAGTTCTACTGGGAAATGTAGTTTTCGCCATGGATTCCAACGATCTTAAAGTAATAATCAAATTTGATTTGCTTAGAAATTACTTTTAAAGTGTCTATTTACCAAGTCCGTATACAGTTCCAATACATGGTAGGTATTATAGATACACATTTCAATAACTGCTAAATTATCATTAAAAAGCTGTTACCTACTCTAAAAGCACAACCATGATTACTGTACGAATAAGCTTCATAAGATTAACTATTAATTATTTTACCACTACTCACTATCTGAAGTACTGTCAGTAGATAAGGTTAAATCCAGCGTCATCCGTATATTGAGTCGTTTCGGACGTTAACATTTGGAAGATATAATAAATCAGTTGGGTGATTAGTGATTTTATGGATTTTATAATTTGATTTAGGTTGGTAATAATCAGATAGCTATTGATCTGGTTTGAGTTGAAAAAGGGTTAAAAACTTTAACGTTTTAGTTGCATGAAATGTTTTTAGCTGTGTGAGTATAAGAATGAAAACTAATAGTAGAATTGGATTGATAATTCATATTCTTATTTGGGTATTTCGCCACTCTGCACATTGACGTCAATGACAAACAATTCATTGGAGGTTGGTCGTTTTTTCCTTCCAGAGAAAAAAGCTAAGTTCTAGTTCGTTTTAATTGTTATTCGTTGATAACGAGGGCAGATTGTCCCTTGAAACGTTCGTTCTTAATATTTTCGTTATTTAATATTTTTAATTCGCAGAGTGGCGAAATACCCAAATAAGAATATGAATTATGAATTCACGCCACAAAGAAGTTTCAGAGATTATCAGAATTGGATTGATTGTGGTATAGTTATAGGTGTTCTGGCTATCGGATTATGTGTTGCTGACAGGTGGATATTTCCCATATTACTTAATTTTTTTATGGATTGATAAAAAGGATATCCTTCGCAGCCCGCTGAGTAGGATTCACCGTAATTCACGTCATTTGGCTTAGAGGGCTTAGTGCACTGAGTGTAAAGATGTTCGCGGTTGCATTTAACGCAACATGCTAGAAGGTGTCGCCGTATCTTTGATACCCGGTACTGAGGAATCATTTTGCTTTTCGTCTAGGTTCAACAGTGATTATGGTATAAAAGTGCGTGTTAAGCTTGAAAATGGCTACCGAGCTCTGTAGTTTAGTGGTTATCTACTTAGCATTCGGGAGGTCGTGGGTTCGATTTCCGCGGCCGTCTACTGTGATTCAGGTTTTTAGGTGGTTTTCCTGAGTCAACAGAGTACTTTCTCTTAGGTGAATGCCGGGGCTATACTTTTCGACATTTCCTTCTTTCTTCATTCTCCACCCTTCTTTTCTCTCGCCCATTCTATAATTCCCGTTCTTGGCTGAATAGGGACGTAAGGTCTCTATAGCAGCCAGCCCCCAGTTGGGGTAATTGAAATTACCTTCTCACCTTTTCCTTTTCAAAATGGTATTCTTTATTTGGCCTTTAGTTAGTTGACACACAAGGGCCCTGGCTGCTTATCTTGTTTTCAATCTTCGTTACAGTTTGAGTTGAATAATTTCTAGAACATTTATTGAATACTTCTTGTGCTGTGATGGAAGTGTGTACCTCACGTAGAATTACATTTAGAGTTTCTCGATTCGGATTATGATGTGTGTCGTATGGAAAATTATGTTCTATGTGGTGTTTTGTTGTATTGTCAGTCAAAAACCGTCAGTCCAAAGCGTGGAAGGTGTTTATTCTTATATTTATATAATATATTGCCCATTTATGTTTGTATGCTTTTTTATTGTAAATTAGGTTTAATGGTTGTAATTTAGTGCATAACGGAAAGTAAGACCTGTTTTAGTGGGATGGGTCATTCAATTCTGTGTTTGTTCAGCAACCAATCTGAATATTTCGAGTATCGCGGGTTTGTGGGAAATTCAAGCAATCGCCAGCAGTCGAGCCCAAAGCCGCACGTTTATAGGCGACCTAAAGTAAATTTAGCCTACGGGGAGTTAAATGGCAAGCGGTTGAAAGCCATATAGTAGAAAGTTTACTGGCCAAGTACGCTATTACGACACCTCCAAAGTGGTTTTTCAGAAGTTCCGAGTGTTACGTGACTTCAGCCGACAGAACAGCACCAGAGCTAGAAAACAGAAACTTTTCTGTAGCTTTTGGGGGGTATTTCCAACGAGTCATTCAGGGGATGACGAAATCTACGGCGAACCCAATCCGCGACACAGCAGTTTACAGAACTCCTTTTAAGGTAACCTGATACAGGAGATGGTTGCAGCTTGAGCGATATGCGCTCGATTCGTACTTGGGCAAATATTACATGACAGTAAGGAAATGCTCGTCATGAACAAATAATATGTATGCAAAGCGAAGCCGGATGATTATGCACGAATTCCCTACGTCTGATTTTAATACACTTAAACGCTCGCGCTTTTAAGGATAATTATTTCGGCATCACTTTAATGTTATTTCTATGTATATGTATTACAGATACAGTTTAGATGCTATTGCTTGGTTGTAAATGCGTGAAAACACGAAATATCGGACGTTAATAATTTAGTTGTAACCTAAAGTAATGTGTTTGGAAATGGCTCTTCACTTTCGGTTTTAATTATTACATTTTTATGGCTTATACGTGTATTTAAAAGGTTTAATATTTTTGTTTATTTGTGTGATCAAAGTGACTTTTCTTGTGAATGTTAATTGACGTTAGTTTCAGTCCCGAGAACACTACAAGTGCTGGTTTGCTTCCTGTAGTGACATTTCGTATCTACGAGCTCAGACCAAGTAAGGTTTTCATGTATACTGTGCTAGCTAGGTAAACAAGGCGTACGGGTCGGGAGTACTGATCTAATAAAAAAATATTTATAGTGAGCTCCAAAATATATTTGACAGTTTTAAAAGGACTAAATGAATCATTTTAACATAATTAAGCTTCATATGCACTCTTTTAATCTATACTTATTTTCAATTCATCCAAATTTTGAAGTTTCGAATTTTGCTCTTGAGATACCCATAAAGAAAAAATCTGGTGCGATACACTCACACAACTTCCTTTTACAGTGATCTTATAATTAGTCAAAAATTTCATTTTTAATTTTTAACCATTTGTTAAAAATTTTCAAAAATTACAAATTCTACAAAAACGGTACAAAATCGAGTGTTAGTTGAAGAGACAAATTTTTTCTAGAATTTTAAGGTGAATTCAAAAATGTAATAATATACCGGGTGTTTTATTTAAAATAGGAGTTAATAAAAAAAATAGAAAAAAAAACAAAAGAAACCCACTTTAGAAGTATTCAACTGGAAAATCACCTATCTCACATCAATACACATTAAAAATGTAAGAAAAATGTAAAGTTTAAAAAAAATCGTTAGAGCCGTTTTTGAAAAAATCGAAAAAAACTGAAAAATCACAAGAGTAAACACCTACTTCCGGTTATGCGATTTTCTTCAAAAGCTTGCTGTCTCATCTACATAGTACACAAAACTTATATATGAAGTTTCAATGCCATACCTCTTTTCGTTTTTGAGATATTCTGTTCACAGACACACAGACAGACACACAGACAGACAGACAGACAGACCAATGAAAAAAAATATGTTTTTTGGAATCAGGGGACTCTAAAACGTGAATATCTGTTGAAAACTCAATTTCGAATTTTTGGGGTGAATCCAATACTTCCTTTATAGTAGTAAAAGGAAGTAAAAAACTGGATGTAGCGGTACAGTAAAGATCACGAAACGGGATAAGACCCGGCTCTACTTGAGCTCATCCATAATAATTAATATTTGCGTATGAGGTACCTTATTGCTGAGCTGACTGGCAACAAAAGTGCAAATAATATACAGAAATTATACCCAAAGACTAAAAGCAGCTTTTCAAATTGATGGATCAACGTGAAGGCGCGCATAAAAGTCGATGTTTAGAAAACGTTCTGAGTGTTGTCATAACCCAACAGTACATTTCAGTAGCGTAAAATTTACTGCTTCATTAATTTATGGAATTATGGCCAAGAGTAGTTCTAAGAGCCCAAAATAAGTCAGGACGCTAAAATGTCAACGAATTCTACTATTTTTAGCTCTCGATTAGCATTGCATTACTAGTTGAAAACGAATTTATAGATAAGCGATGACTTCGACTTAAAAAGCGAACAAAAATATAGGGTTAGGGGAGCTAACTAGTTTATTTAAAAGTGTCGCTGCAGAAGTAACGAAGAACTAAGCTTAAATAAATGTTAAATTAGCAAAACTGTAAGAACGCCAAGTTACCAAATATCTTTAGCAAATACATTAGCATAAGTTTCGAGGAAATAGGAAACGACGTAACTGAAGAACTAAAGCGGATTCAATTAAGTAACCTACAGAGCATCGTCAATTTGAATGGGCACCAGGGGGGAGACAAGCTAAAAATTAACGACGATAAACGAGACATTAACTTTATTTAGTTAAAAAAAAAGAATTATATTGGCAAAATTAAAAAAAATCGCAATCATAGGGCCTTCGCATCGCGACCGAATGCTCGTCATAAATCTTGCCAGTGGCGTAACTTCAAGGATTTTAAAAAGACCGTTTTCTAGGAATTCTAATTCGGTATGATACAATTGAAAATCAGACTGGAAATACACGAACTTCGAACTTATAATGCGCGATTGCATAATTTACAATTACCTTTGTGGAAATTGGTCGAGAAGACTCGATACTTAAATCCGACTATACCCGAGGATGTTTTTTAAGGGCGAGTACTAAACACTATCCACATGAAATTGAGATAATCTTAATTGCCTCAAAGGTGGACATAATCGATGGGTTACTTGAAATGCTGCATAAATTACATGACCGGTAAAGCGCGGTTCATAGCAATCTAAATGCGTTTTGGAGCCGTGCCAACAACTCGTGCCTTTAAATGGTAGACCTGTGCGGCAGTATCATATTACAGGACGAAATGCGGCAAAAGATAGCGCGCGAAGTCGGATTTTCATGCAGCAGAACGTTAGTGTATTAAAGACAGTTACTTTGGTGTCTTTTTAGTGTTGTTTAAATGTAAATGTATTTCATATACAGTTATTTTATTAATATTTGTGTTGTAGAAACCAACTAATGCGCGTTTGTTATACATTTTTAGTTAACACGTTGTGTTTAGGAGCTAATCCTAATTTCTTCACTTTTTCTGTGTGTATTTAATAATAATAATAATAGTAAATCAGTTTACTGCATACACATAATGGTACACAAATGGTAGGAGTTTGGCATAGCCAGTCTTCCACTCCCCCATATTAAATTGTATTACATTACATGTGGTGCAGAGCACATTAACATAATACTTAACTATAAATAAAAATTATGTCAAAGAAAAAATGTAACAATGAAAAAATATACATATAGTAAAGATATTGTAGGGCGTACATAAAATAATTTCCCATCCTTTTAAAAGTAGTTCTCTTAATTTGTTTTTAAAACAGTAATAACTCTCTTTAAGAAAGTTATACAAGAGGTTCAGCAATGTAGGTGCCTTATACGAAAAACATCCTTCAAACTTAGAGGAAAGATGTTGTGCTATGGTAAAATTCTTAGTTCTTATATTTATATTGTGAATGTCAGATCTTTTTGTAAGAAGCCAATAATTACTTGTCTTACGTTGGTTGTGTGCAGAGTGGCTCTCATTAGAGTAGGAGATTTAGTACAGTAAAATTGTCGGAAAATACCCCGTTACCTTAAAAAAATTGGCCGCGGCGATTCCTCTTGCCTAGTGGTTTAGGGTCATTCGACAAGTGTAAAACCAAAAAGGCGTCACCCCACCCCTTGCCAAACAGCCGCCATCTTGATAACAATTGAATTTGTTTTTTCTCGCGATCCATTGGTCGCACAGAAAAAGTTATTGAACAAAAAATTTGGAAATAAAATTCTACACATTTTTGATCCGTGCCGCGATACCGAGAAGTTGATATTTCAAACGGTAGAGGGCAACTAAGTTACCAAAAATCTGTTTCCGCCATTCTAGCTCTGTGGGGGTGGTTTTTTCCGAAAATTGCGAATGTGAAAGTTGTAGTGCTTGAAAAAATGTGCACGAATCTCTTTTAATAATGGGATTGATTTAAATAGTCTCCGAGTGACAGCCCTTCAAAGTCCGAGCAGCGTGGGAAATGTACGATATATTCCGGCGCAGCGAAGTAACCATTTCTCTTTTGCGAGATAAAATCGTCACGTCACTCAAGTAGTTTCAATGTGAATAGGTTTTCACAACCTACATAAATTCTACACATTTTTGGTCATTGCCGCGATACCGAGAAATTGGTGTAGGTAAAAGAAATGATAATGATGGGAAAGGAGTATATGAGCCCAGAATGATATCATTTGGTTCAGATCCGTAAAGCTCTTAAAATTGCTGGTGTAAATTTATTATATAATATGATAATTGCAATTGTTTGTAAATTTTGCCACAGGAATGACCAAAATTCAACAAATTCACAATTGCTTTACCACGTGCCATTTCAGCAAAAATAATACAGACGCCCGACTGTCTATATGTTATTAAACAACAAACAGCTTGTTTCACTTCAAATAAAATATGCTACGGTGAACGAAATTATATTTTGATCGTTTGGGCCAAATGAAATAAATCGGTAATTTATTTTATTCAATTTTGACAGTTTAAAGTGACATTATTAACTCCATAACCTTCATAAACAGTCTATGATTCACAAGTGAAATAAAAGTGTTTTTATTCACTAGAGAATTAAAAAAGTTTAATTCACTAGAGAATTAAAAAAGTTTCAATGAAGAACAACATTTTATTATCTAGAAATATTTACATTCAATTATTCTTTCTCTTTGTAGTGTACAATATATGATTACTAAAATTTAGATCAAATCGACGATGAATGGGCAAATTTATATCTTAGTTTGAATATTTTTAATTTTTTTATTTAAAATTTCGTCAAAATTGAATAAAAACATATATACGCCACGTGAATTAAACATTTATAAACTCAAAGATATGATCTCACTCGCACGACGTGCTCGTGAGCTCAACATCTTTTCGTGAATAAACATATGTTTAATTCACTTGGTACTGCTAAAAACGTCTACAATTACGATGTAAGAATATTGATCAAGAAGATTTTCTTTTGTGGGTACAAAATTAAGATACCGGGAAAATCTTAACTGTGCCAAATGATTTGATTCTGGGCTCGTATATTGAAAGTAATTTCTTTTTGCATAAACTCTAAGATATATTGTAGTCTACTCAGACACGTTTTCTTTTTTTGAAGCTGTTTCTTCGCCTTGGTTCGGAGCCTCGGATACAACCGAGTCATTATCGACCATGATAGAAATGTTGCTAAAACTTTTATTGAAGAAAGAGCTCACAACTTGTTTAAACGCAATGTGAAAAATTCTTGGAAAAAATCCGTGAATACGATTGCGAGTGCTTTTTCGTGATTGTATTCTGATTAAAAATGGATAATAGTACGAGCGATAATGGTTTTCTTTATGTTAACCAAATGGCAGACATGGCATCTCGTTAGTTATAATACGTGCGGGATATAAATAATTTACATCTCTCCACTTCTCCGCGCTGCGCGGACTTTGAGGGGCTGTCACTCGGAGACTATTTAAATCAACCACATTATTAAAAGAGCTTCGTGTATATTTATTCAAGCACTACAACTTTTACATTCGCAATTTTCGGAAAAAATCACCCCCACAGCGCTAGAATGGCGGAAACAGATTTTTGGTAACTTTGTCGCCCTCTACCGTTTTAAATACCAACTTCTCGGTATCACGGCAAGGATCAAAAATGTGTAGAATTTTATTTCAAATATTTTTTGTTCAATAACTTTTTCTGTGGGACCAATGGATCGCGAGAAAAAAACAAATTCAATTGCTATCAAGATGGCGGCTGTTTGGCAAGGGGTGGGGTGACGCCTTTTTGGTTTTACACTTGTCTAATGACCCTAAACCACTGGGCAAGAGGAATTGCCGCGGCCAATTTTTTTAAGGTAAAACGACAATTGTACTAATTGGAGCATATATTTTAGGTATTACAAGCTAGATTGGGTCAACTTCCGGAGCATTATTGCGTTGATTTCTCCGTAACCACGAGTGGGATAAATGTAAAAGGTTTGTTACTGCCAACTGAACTAGCTTGGCAAAAAAGAAAGCGTAATTTAACGTAGTGTGTTAGCCGCTAAACTCTGCAAATTAATAGCACCAAACTAAACCAATGAGCATCATCGCAACCTTTAAAGCAGTTAATACGAAACTGAACCTAACTAAATATAGGCACCATCGATTTAAATAATCGACAATTTGCAAATCTAAATTGGAAAATTCTTTGATATTATGAGAATCGTTAACATGCAATGAAGATGAACTGTCAACAATTGTTGCCTTTATGAAATGCAAGCGAACTGATAAGCTAAACCTGGTTAAGCTAAGAACAAGATATAAATGCGGCACAGTTAAATTGAGATATATAATTATTTTATGTACAAGTTTCGACTGCAAAGAGGCAGTTCTTCGTACCGATAGATCTATATATGTTTATAGATGTAATTCTGAAATTTAGACATTTAATAGTACATATCAAATTCTCGACGTGATACCGATACGCTCAAAAGAAATTGGTAATTATATATATATTGATGGTATCCTCAATGTAAATAGTACTGGATATCTATTTTGAGAAAATTTGAATAAGGTTAGATGGCAGGATTGGCATTGTTATGAATTAATTAGGTTATAATACATGATACTGTTCTAATAATAAATTTAATTTAAAATTTAGTAAAAGACAGCATTGAGTTGATTGATGTGTAGCAATTGAAAACAATTGTTAAAGAGGGTTCTAGTTATGAACTGATACTTGAAAAAGAAATAAATTGTTATTTGGTTTTAATAAGATAATGTTACTTTTGATAGATAATTTTTAATATAAAATAAGGCAAACTAAGGGATACTTTGTAAAACCTTAAAAAAACAAAGCTCATCCAACATTAAAAAGTAAAATGTTATTTAATGTGAAATTGATTTATTAAAATGTGTATAGTGTTAGTTAGAAAATTAAAAAGATAGCATGTAACTATAGGAATTAGGGAGATATAAGAATAACAACGAACAAAAATGTAAAAATGTCAAAAATTATTTTGTATCACGATATATAAAAACCCAATATTTACAATTTATTTAATTATTGAAGTAGAAATAAAGGAACTTTGATTGTGGAAGTTTGAAATTGCATGCTTAGTTGTCATCAATGGCATATGAGGGAGTACACAGTTGGAGCAAGAATACCAGGTACATAGTGTTTCAGTATGGGGCCCAATTACGTTCACATGAGGTGGTGACGTCCGAGGGTTGCTGGTATTGTTGAATAATGTCGTGGGGTGCAATTGCAAGTCCGAGGTGCAGGAAGGAGTATTTTGGCTGTAGGAATGCTTCGCTGTCAGGTATTTGTAGAATGAAAAACAAGTGATTAAGTGTCAATATAAAGGTATCTGTAAATCAAGTATAAAAAGTTATTTAATGAGTAAACGAACTATAATAATAAGAAAATAATTACATTGTTAACAGATATTACAGATAGTTCACTATAAATATACTAGATTGGTTTGTTTTGAAAGTTGGATCTAATTTTGTTTCTATTTACTAAAATATCATTTGAAACAATTCTTGTCAAACTAAATAACATTTTAAATACCAACATAATTAAATATACACGTAACTTATTCAATATTTCCATAAATAGAACCTACCCTGAAGTTAAGAGTAAATTATAATACCAAAGTACTATCAGGATATAATATCTTAAATAATACATATCACTGTAATATATAAGTTTAACGCATACACAAATACCCAGATTAAATGTACGTATTAAATACATACCGAACTTTAAAACCTAAATATGAATCTTAATGACTGACGTGAGGTTTAGCATCACCTTACTGTAATTTAAATTGTAAGCAAATATTTAAATAACATGTAAGTGTCTGTCGCATACAATGTCGATAAAAACCAACAACATCTACAAAAACCCATTCACCAACAACTTTCCTCAAAAAGATTCCACCAAAAAGGAACCAATCCATAAACATTTACAGAAACTATCCACTATCCACAAGAAGCCATATAATAAAGCTGTCATAAGCTCACAAGAGTATCTTTCATTTAAACAGCTTACTTGAGATTAAAAACAACTTTAATGTGTTTTCACCAGTCTTACGAAAAATCCGGAGGTGTTCACATAAAGAATGGAATGAAATGACATTACAGAGCTGCCAATAGTGATAATCATAGGGGTTGGCAAACAAACATTGCTGAATTCATTCAATTCCATCGTCTTGGTGTTTGTCTCGAAGCGATCCATATACACGAATCGGGAACCATAATGAATAACCAAAACAAAAATAGACTAATACCAACATAATGTGACGCAATGACACTAGAGTACCTAATCAGAACTGGAAGTTACTACAACACCGCATTACATCGTACGGAAGCCAATTTTATATTTTTACAAATCAGGTGTGCAGTACTACAAATCTCGTCAGAGAACGTCGGATGCGTTACGACAGTTTCGATGTATTACGCTTAAATTGACATAAACAACGCATATTAATTTTTAATAAACATCAGCTGCCTGTTAAATTCACTTTTATGATGCGAGATACACAGCTGGTCTTTATCCTTCAAATACCAACCTTCAAACGTCAAAACCCAATACCTAAGCAAACATTTCAGTTAAATCCCTTAAACAGTTTATTTCTTTCAAAAAGGCGTTACTACCAAGAGACAACCCTCGTAACTCGTAGAATAAACGGCAGTTTAGTAGTCCCGATCATACGTACAACTACTACAAGGTAACCATATCGGAACTCATAATCCATATTATTTTCACCTTCGTTTTATAGCAACTTAGGGCAACTTAGATGAGGCACAATATGCCCCAATTATAGGCTAACGTCAAAGATATGCGCAAAAAAAGTCCAAATAGCCAAGTAGCTGTGAAAGCCTCATTGCAATCACCATGCGAGGTATGAGACAACTTGGGAAATGCTGCCACAGAGTTTGAAGTTGATTCTTAATTTCTGCCACATTTTCGTATAGAACAGTCTCAAACAAAATATTTTGTGCTGTAAGCGTCAGTATTTCACTTTGATCTAGTGTCAAAGTAACTTCAAAGCTGTTCTGATTATCATCTGCATCGCTGCGAAATAGTATGTCATTGATACTGATGGAATACATCTCTTTGTAAATTTAAAAATGAATTAGTCACACATGCATAGAGCTGACCAGCTATAAAACGTCTTTATTATAAAGACTCCTTCTTCCTTATACAAATGAACTTTAAAGACTCAGAATCAACAGTCGATTGTCATACTTACTTATGTCCCGAATTGAAAATTATTACCCGGTATAAATAAGCTAATAAATTTTCTCTATGTTTTTAATCCAAGAATAGTAGCCACAGTTAAGTTCTTATACGGATGATTTAATAGATATGATTCAAACTAAAGGGTGTGATGTGGGATGCTACAAGAAGCAAATTATATTGATAAACCCTTCTTTTATTTTCGACCGTTATCTAGTTGTAGAGGATTTCTTTGTTTTTATAATTGTTCTGTTAAATTAATTAATCTAGAAAAGAAGTCAAACAAATGCAAATTTTGTATGACAGAAGGTGTTTTAAGCTTGAACTATTGTTGTTTTCTAAGTGTGGTAATGATGGAGTTTTCTTCAATTTTCTACTACGGCTTGACGAGCATTGCAATAGCCATACACAAAATTCATTTCTGCATATTCACGTACAGAAAAAGCCTCCATCATTACCACAAGTGAAACTGCATCAGCTAAGTGTCATTTAAACAATAGCAGCAGTATGGACAGCAGTGATCATTGGCGCCCAGTTGTCAAAATCGAGCCCACGGAAATCTACAAATTTGGAGGTGAAAGGAGCAGAAGCAATGTTCCGACGGTTACTATATTTTATAGGGGAGCAGAGATCTACTTCCCGAATGACGCACGGCGGACCCAGTACAGCACCACCCGATTGGAACATCTGCGGTAGGTAACATGGTAGTTTTATCTGCAGGTATCGTAATTATTTTTCTAGAACGTTTGGAATTAAAGGTCATTCGGCCTCTGTTTTTAAATTTAAAAAAGAAAAAAAATGTGTGCAGTAAAGTTAATTTCATAACAGAAATGCTGTCTCCTACAGTAGCAATGTTTAATATTCGATGCAAACAGGGGAGTCCGATTAAATTTAATGCATTGTTAAACGTTAAGCCAATATGTATGGAATTAGATGCAAGCAGCGCCATGAGCGCTATATCCAAAGAATTATGGTGTGAAAACTTTTATGAAGTTTACTTATAGCAACAGATTAATAAATTATACCGGAGGGAAAATTAAATCATTAGGCTATTAAGGTAACTTCTGTTGCACGTCATAAACTTCTATGACGTCATATATTTGCAGTTTTGCCGGTATGTTATCAGAATTTTAACAGTTCGTGAATCAATGTCTACCCTAGAGCAATCTATAGTGCCATTTTAGAATATCCACGCCTCAACAAGAAACTCAAATTGATACAATTCTTTTGGTTTTATGTGCTGATGAGACTCCAAATAAACTTATCCGTTTTAAAGAAAAGTCGTTCAATTCCATGAGACCTCTTGTTTGCTATAATTTTCCTAAATCTTCAAATATCGCACCGCTACGAGAGTAGATTTGAGGGCCCGCTAACTAGACTCAGTGAAGACGACATGCAGTTCCTTACAAGATGTTACTACCAAATATTATAAGCGCCAACAAGTTTTTACTTACAACAAATGTACTCAGATAGGTCGAGAACTTCGAAACTCAATAGTACAATATCTAAAGTACAAAAAAAGTAGCATTGACGAAATCAGACGCATAAAAAATTAGCAGTATAACATATTGAATTAGCATCAGGGTCACATAAAATACAGCCAAAACATTAATTAAGCAAAGGGTGCACCCTTAAACAGCATTTTATACTGCCGCGTGTCTTAAAAAGAATTACATGTAGTAGGTTGTGTTTTTGTTTGCATGTACATTTTTATGTGCCGCTAGATCGTTATTGGTATTGCATTATGGGAAATTCAAAGCATACTAGATGTAATTCTTGTTAAGACGCCCGGTAGCAATTAATACAATTAAATAAGCAGTTCAAAGTCAAACAATTTAAATTTAACTTACAGACTGAGAACAGATACAAGCATTCTTACTTAAATTTATCTACGCTAATATACCTGAAACTCGTGCAATGAGCAATATTAACTCAATTAGAATCGGCCGTGTCCTGAAGGAAACTAAAAAGGTGCGTCGATTTGGGATAGCGCCATTCGATAGTCAGAACGCTACGTCAAGAAAGCATAATTCCACACTCTGATAGAGCCTTTCGCAACGCAGTTTACTAGGTCGTAATTTACTTATCTGGGAGACCAAGCTTCTGCAGTGGTTGATTAAATAGAGCCCAAACGGGCTCTTACAGCTGTGCTGACAGTGAAATATAACTGCACAGCGCATTGCTCAAGCAATGGAAATCACAGTTAAATAGGGCTCACATGACTAGGGTAATTGAAGGCTGAATCGGTAAACCTTCTAAACTCTTGGGAAAATCTAAAAACGCAGCATGCAGTTAGCTAAATACCAAACGCTATAAAAAAACAAAAGTAAATTAACCATTCACTCCGTAAAACAGGATTTTCTGGGGAACGACAATTACATGCTAGTTGCTAACTCGATGACACATACGGAAAAGAACGCTTTTCCAACAAGTGGTTTTATATATCGAAAAGGTCGATATAAGAAAGATGCATGCATGACAACATAAGGATGTTAACGCATAACCAAATACGCGAGCGCCAGAAAAACAATCCAGCGAAGCTTGCCGGTATAAATAACAATTACACGACTACGACGCGACACTTCAAATAAAGTCACGTTTATACGACAAAATCTAAGCAACAAAACAAATACAATACTTTTTAAAAGCGTGTTCAGAGACTCTTGACTGCCCGTAAAAATTTCTTCTTTTCTCAGTTTTTCCCATAAATAATAAAGGGTTACATGTTACTTTAAAAGCAAGATTATTTAACTATATCAAAATATATTTATTACTACATTTAAATGTTTTATATTGAAAGCATTTAGGCTTACTATTTTCCTGCATTTCATAAATCCTATTCGAATAGCAACCTCGGTGAAGTTATCAACAGTAATGTATTAAGTGCATAGTGACTTGTCGATAATGCTGGTCAGATTACACGACCAGCTGGATTGCGATGAAAATATGTCCCGAGAGCGGAGCTGATCAGCGTATTTTCTAAGCAATCCAGCGAGAGTGCAATCTGGTCAGCATTATCGAAGCAAGGAACTATGCGTGACTATGGCTTGAATCGATTAAAAATACTAACGAATCATCATTTTAATGAGTAAGGTGGAGTATTGCCGATAAGTTGTTATATAACAATAATTATCGACGCAAGTCGTTTTTGATTGGTTGAAAGTTAAAAAAGCGAGTTTGATCATTGGTCCAATGACATCGTTTGACAGATGTATGCAATAGTCAACGTAACTATAACAGTTTGTAACCGTTTTTGGATGGAGAAGTCAAAATTTTATTTTATTGGTTAAGATATAGAGCTTACTGTTGAAATATCGACGTTTAATGTTGCTGAAACCCGCTAAAGTATAACTTCTAAATTTGCATTAGCTAATTAAAAATACCGGAAATTACTTTCCTGCCAGCTTTCAATGGCATAAAAGGGTTCCCATTATCACAATTTTACCTACCTGAACTGCATAGCAGTATGAGAAGTAGCTGTTAATATAAATGAAATACGTGGGGAAGCAGAAAAAAATGAGGGTGCCTTGAAAAAGTTAGTGAGCCTTATTTACCACTCGAAAGACCAAACTCCGCTTCAGGCATAAAAAATTAAATTATTTTACGGGGTAGTTTTTAGCAGCCTACAGAAAAGGTTTTAAATAACTTTCATCAGTCAAACATATGGATCGGATAAACAACTTTACTGCCCCGTTCATATGTCTGACGGCCAAACATTGAAAAAGGCATTACAGAATTAATGCACATATGTGAAGTTTATACAAGGCACAGAAGTAATCCTAAAAACAGCGAAGTAATTTCCTAGAAATATTCAGAATTGTCGTGGGGCAGGTACGACGGTACCGTTTTGGCTGTATTGATGGAAGAAGTCTTATAAATGGAGTTTCCCTATGTTATTTTTATTGGAAGCGTAGTCATGGTGAATAAAAGAAAGGAAATCATAAACGTTACCAACATAAAGTGCCGAAACGGTCCTAACCTACTCGAGATTTCCTGGAAGTAAATAGGCAACCGACTCGACTTAACGGTGATATTCTTCTTCTTTGTCTTCTGGTGATGTTACTTTATTAAATTGCGCAAACCAATACAAACCTCAACAGCGAAGGTTTAATAGAAGCCAAGGCAATACGATAAATCACGCATCTATTCAATAAGACAAACCAGTAATGAATTCTTAGAAGTGAACTGTCAATTCAAACACTGACGGGTTCACAGCCATCATCAATACGGACATTCAACCCAACAAACCTATTTGGACGAAGTGGAAAATTACTAAGAAAATTGGGCCTAGCCGTAACTACTGTGGAATCCAAAGATTATATGGAAACGACATATTAACCAGATTTTACCTTGAAATGGGAATAAAACCAGTGGCGTAGTAAATGTAAGTGAAAATAAAAGGGCACGAATAAAAATCGATCAGTGTTCTAATAGTAATTTACGATACAAGTGCGTAAAGCTACTCTTTAGTCACGAGTGGGGTAGTCCCGCGAGTGACTAATGATGCTTTACGCATGTGTATCTTGTAATATTTTATCTACGATGGAATCTACAAAACACGGTAAATATAAAAAATATTTTTTAATGTAACTTAGGATTACCAGCAACCGGTCATAATTCTGCGTGTTTTAAAAATTTTAAAACACGTTGCTCCTGACAACGTGCCTAATGAAATCTTTTAAACACGTAACTACTCACGACGTAAACTAATGAAAACATGTTATTAAACAGTCGTTTTACAAACTTAAAACTGCCAACTAAAAGGCAATTTTATACACTGTCGTAGTAAAAAATATTTAAATAGCGATGGCAAATAATGAATATAATATCGTTGTTAATAGCTTGAAGACGATAAAAATCTTACTCAAGGGTCGCATGAAATTATAGGTAATTATCAAATTGATTATGTTTTACCACCAGCGTCGCCGCTAACAGACGTTCGTTCTCAAAGGATACGCAGACTACCTAAACGATTTTTTAATTAATTCTAATTGTGGCATGTTTAATGCTTACACTTAAATTAAATATTGCTTAATTTCAATAAATTTTTATTATATAAATATCTTCATACGTACATTTATGTATGTTTACAAGGATAGCCATCTTCATGCTAAGTTTGGCTTCTGGATTTGTTACCAACCTTAACATATGCTACATCTCCCCTCTCACATTTAAGAGGAAACACAATCATCAAATCTTCTTGGCAGATTGACTTGCCTGTTTCTGCGACGAACTTGAGATTCAATCATTCTGTTTAAGTCATTATTTGGTTTTTGTTCTACAATTGGTACATTAGAATTTGCAACATAAGGTTGAATAGTTGAGTCAGTATCATTATTAGCAGATGTTACATCGTCAATCACATATTCAGGATCTGCTAAGTTATTATCAATTTGAATTCGTTTTAAGATTGTGTTAAATGACTAGAATTTTTTTGTAATATCTGACTCTTAATGTTTTGTATTGCGTAAGATCTCGGCGAACTACGTTTAGACAACAATGTAGCAGGCTGCACTGTTTTACTTACCTCGCCTAAGAGACGAAGTATTGTAATCGCGAAAAAAAAACGCCTTCAGATATTTCTTAAGATCTTTATGTTTCACGGTCTCTAGATGACGAAAAACAGGTTTTCTCAATTTCATCTGTCGGATAACTGAAAAACTATTTGTAGGAGGAAGACGATATTTTGCATGCAGATTATATGCTTTTCTTGCATGAAACCGAGAAAATTCGGTAAAATATATACAGGGTGAGCACATTAAAAATATAAACTTATTTTTCCTTTTGCTGTGACTTACAAATATATAAGAGTAATGATCTGCACATAGTTCAGGATTTACACTTGACAAAAATTAGACCCAACGGATACAGGGTAAATGTAAAAAGGATAAAAAATGGGTAACAATAAGTGCGTTCTGTTTACACCGCCGCGCATCGTACAGAGGCGAGAATCCCACCACCGGTAATGTTTTTTTATTTGAAATTTGATATAATTTACATTACCTCTTCTTCAGCATTCTTTTTACCAGTTCAGCACTAATTGCTATTCATGGTAGTGTTCAATAAAGTTTGTCACTATAGAGGACCAGTAGGCTTCCATCACTAGTTTTTATTGTTACACTGGTTTATATTTGCAATTATGTTTATGGAGTACTAACATTTACACGAATGTTTTTATTTGTTCGGTAAGGTAGATTTCCATTATTCGCTATCGCTGGATAAGAGATCCCTGGGTAGCTTACTTTTTAGCCTGGTATGCATTGATCTCTTGTAGTACCTAGCTGATAAAACACTGCGCCACTGCAGTTGTCAAGGTTGTTATAAAAGGTTTTTGATGTTTTGGTAATAAATTTCTGTATGGTGGAGATGCCTGTTTCTCTGTGCAACTGGGAGTTTTTGATGTACCATTCCGCATTGGTTATGGTGCACAGCACTTTGTTTTGTAAGACTTGCAGTTTGTTTATGTTAGTTTTGGATTTAGCACTCCAGATGCTGCAACCATAGGTGAGTATCGGTCAAATTATGGTTGTGTAAAGTAATGTTCCACATTTGATTTTAAGTGTAGACTTTTTGTTGAGAATGGGGTATAACACATTACCAAATGTTTCCTTTTATTGTTTCAGTATTATTAGGAATGTTAAGATATTTTTACCACTAGTTTTCTTTGAGTTTTAAAATGGTTTGGTATCACTTGCAAGGGAAATTCTCAGTAAAGCTTTCTACAGATTTTTTATTTTTATTTAGCAATATGTTAGCAGCCAAATTATATTCTTTCTTGCCTTTAAATTTCTGTTATCATATTTCTTATACCTTTCTTGTCTTCCTCCAATTACATTTTGAGCTTTTAATTGAACTTCTGATTTTAATAGCGAATTTTTGTTCTTGTATTTCGACTCATTAAAATGTGTGCTGCAAATAGATAGTGTTTGGTATATTTCTATATTCTAATAACCCTAATGTAATATTTTGATTATCATCTTCATATTTTTTTTTAGTAAATTGTTTGAACTGCTCTTTCAACTTGCTATGTGGGTATGTCGGAGATCTAAATGTAAATTTAAAATTTCACTTTCTAGCAAACTCTTTACAGTCAGATGGATTATACTACCTCTTTTGGAACTAGTAGAGTAGCAAACATTATTTGTAATTTAGCAATAACTTCAATACCTCTCTTATATTTAAGAGGTGTTCTTTCCAACCATTTGGATACTTGATCTTGTAATGTCAGATAACTTCTCTTTTCAACCCCTAAAATGTAAATGGCAGTTTTATTAAAGAGTGTTTCTGGATTTTCATGACAAATTAATGACTATTTAGCATTCTTAGCATCTCGAAATTATGTTTTCAATATCTGCGCTAAGAGTTGACCTTTCTCGAAGTGCAGCACGTCACATTTTTCATACTGAGCATTTCCGCCTTTAGATTTATTATAGACAATTAAATGTGATTTTGAAAACGAAAAAAGGCACTACCTAAAAATAGTAAATATTAAGAGGATTCTCGTTGCCCAACAAGCATAAGTAACAATTTCATTGCAATTTGATGTATTATGTTGCGTTGTGGCTTAATTTTACATTAACATCTGTAAAATAATAGAAAATAATAAATATTTTGACAATAATGATGTCTCTCAATCCGTAAAAATCTTCGTAAGAAGTGGTTTTGTAATAGAACAATGCATACATTGGTAGTTATCACATGAATAAATCAAAAAGTCCTGAAACCCCTTTTTAACTATATTTTATCGTGACGGTAATCAAGCGAGTACTTAAAGGTTAATTATTGTTAAACAGTAGTAAGAGAAACATCAATTTATTATTCATTATTAAAATGAAATCTATCAAAGTGTCCGGTTTCTCAATCTGCCTATAAGGAAAAACTGTTATCTTTAGAAGATTATCAGCAAAAATGTTTAGTGAGTGACTTATCAAACAAGGATAAAATAGTACTAAATGTAAATTATTCAAATTAAATTGCATTGGCATCGCTGTATGTACCTCAGATTTGATCATTTTTAAAAGGATGAAAAATGAAATTCTGTAACCACGTTTCTTTTAAGCTAAAGAGAAATCTCAAGAGCGATCTCGAATATAAATAACTAATTATTGTAGTCAAAATATTTTTTTATCGATTGCATTTGTGATAGCAGCTTTCAAGTATATTACAAGTAGGGTGTATTCATCTATTCAAGGACCCAATTCCCAGAAACGCTTTATCGCATCAATAAGGAAAGTAAAATATATGAGTAGATAAAATACGAGTTTGCTTTGAAATTTGCAACCCGGAAAATGTCGTGTAGTTCACTGTTTAGTGTTGTCAGGTATGTCAGAGTTTTAGATTAAAGTGACTCTTTTTGTTAAACTATGTACAAAAGTAAACATAGAATTTGATTATGTAGCCGTTTCAGGTGTTAATTGTGTCTTGTATTATCGTTGGTTGAAAGCAAGCTTTAGACGCATTCTGATGCTTCTGCTTCTGTGTCGTCTTACAGTTACGGGAGCTATAGTTTTTGTAAATTTGTGATAATTATCTGTACGTCATTGCATATATTTTCGAATTTTAAGCAAGATATGGCTTTTAACTGTGGAATAACATTGGCTTACCGAAACAACCAATAGTTGTTTTTCAATTAGTTTATATATTTGGGTTTTCTGACAGAATCAAAGGTAGAGCCTCTGCTTTTGGGCCAGAAAATGTGGCTTTTATTCCCGAAAAAAATAAATAAAACGGCGATTCCCTAAGCCAACTTTGGGTCAAAGCTAAGAAATCGATGCTCCTGCAGTGTGGATTTTAGGTTTTTTCAAAACGTAAGAGCAATATAACATCAACTTGTTTTTGTAAGACAATACGGACACTTAGATAAAGTAATCAATGGTGGGAAAATTGAAAAGCTCAATGCTATTAAATGGTTATGTCGTCCTAATTTTAGGTTTCTTTTAATTTTTTCCTCACAGAAACTAAGATAGGCAGCAGAATTTCAAGAAAACTGTAAATAGCTGTTATCAAATTGTCTTAAACTTTTCTCTTCGACATTGGTACTCTTTTTTTTTGCTTTATTTTTACATGCATCTCATCATTTCCAACTGATTTGCTTTATAATTTATCACAAATGATTCGATAAATTAAGCTTTAATTATTCTTCGAACTGTAATTGTAGCAAGACGTTTGCTAAGTAAAGCGTGCTACAGTTAAATACTGATTGTTTTTACGTGCATATAATAATTATGCTTTGCTCTTTTACTTAACATTAGTGTGTATGGCGCTGTTCAGCTTAGCTCTCAATTCCAATGCAAAAGCAACCTCTCTTTCATTCCTGAATATAGTTTGCTCATCTGACACTTAAGAGCAATTTCTTATACAGGGTGTTAAAAAAGGGTTAAATGTTTAAATGGCATATAATACGGTGAAAAACCGTTTAGAATGTTTTAATATTTATGGATCCGAGATAAGAGCAATTTTCTTGTTCGATGACTTAAATAAAGGATTTCGTTTAGTTTTTATTATTTAGCGCTACAAAATACAATTATAAAAATAGATGTTAGAAATGCCCTGCGTTTATATGGAAGCAGCATTTACATTTTTTTCAGTAGGGAACTCCACTCCCATTTAAAAAAGCCTTGCGTTGCTCGAATTCCCTGAAAACTTTATTCAATGTCTTGTTGCAACTCAGCAAGATTGTTTTTAAGTACACTAAACTTTTTAAATACCCCCATCTCACCCAGTTTATCTCCCATGAAATATTTTGTTCACTAACCCACTAAAACCAAGCATAAACGAAAGAGTCAATCACTGGGTTAAGTGCACATCTTCCAAGGCCAAGTATTTACAAAAAATCAAGGTATGCGGCCTCATGAGTGAAATTAATTTTAGCAGCAAAGTACGGGTGTTCAGCAGCTTGTTCTAAAAGGCACTGACAGAATTTCATTCTCACATGGTTGCTAGAGCCAGTAAGAGCTTGTACCCGTTGGATATAGTACGGATACAAACGTTGAGAATAGAGGGTTCTCCATGCAAGACGACCACTTACACCTATTTTAGCTAAAATCCTTCTTACACTCGTTTCATCGACTATGGTCAAAATTTGATCATCTACCAAAGGTGTAGACACTAACCTCGGCCATACGTAATCGTAAGCACGTTTTTCAAAGGAACCAGTATTCCTCAGCTGTTGGTAACGTTTTGAAAACATCACATGAGAAGAGAGTTGACGATTCGAAAAAGCCTCGCTATAAAGGCGTCGCGCTTCCAAAACATTTCCATTGGCATAACTGGTAATTTCAGCTTTGAATAAAAAGACATTGTGGTTTAAATGAGTATTAATTGAACTGAACTATTCAGAACAATGTCGAAAACGGACCTATGTATATTAAGACATTTAACTTTAACTTTAAATATTTAACCTTTTTAGCACTATATATTTCACGTCCAGGACTATTGATACATATGCGAAGTATCCACTTTTCCTATAAGTAGTTTTAGTGCGCCTCGGAAGATGACATAAAAGATTGATGGAATTTTAAGAATACCCTTCTAGAAAATGAACGTTTTATTTTTTCATCACAATTCCCTTTAGCGTTTATAATGCACTCAACGTATTTAGGTACAGCAAGGCCTTTCTATATTTTAATTATCTACTGGGAGCGTAGGTTGTATAGTCTGCTATTTACTTATCACAATAATTTTTGTTTTCATGATGTTCCTGATTATTAGGATATGGTATGTTATTTACTGGTACTCCCGTTAATTCTTCTAATAAAATCAATTATAATAGTATTTCTACATATAATTATATTATATTATATGACTCTCACCCTTGGCGACTTGAAGGAGATCTATTTTTAGATTGTAGCTGATTTCTATGGCCTTTAGTAACTATAAGAGTTGTAAGTGTTTTACGTTCATATCTGCTGATAATTTATAAATCAGGGGAAATGTCTTTTCCTGGAAGTTACATTTGGCACCCTTGATGACTAGGAAGAGAACTGTTTTTACATCGTTTTTGATTCTTAAAGGAAAACACCTTTTCTTGGTAGTCACATTCTTGACAACTGGTAATTTGAAAGAGGTCTGTTATTAGATCATTGCTGATTTTATCGTCCTGTAATATCGTAACTGTAACAGCTATGAGAATTTTATGTTGATACTAGCTGATAAGCAGGAGAAACATTTTTCCCCGGTAGAAATATTCTTGTACCCTTGGTGAATTGCAAAAAGTCCGTCGTTAGATCATTAGCGATTTCTATGTCCTCGAGCAACGGTAACAGAATTGTGTGTTTTACGTTAATGCCTACTGATGATAAAGAAATCAGGAGAAGCATCTTTGGTAACTTTAAAAATGTCGATTGTTAGATCGTTGCTGATTTCTATGTTCTTTAGTAAGAGCTTCACATTTTTTAAGCTTCAGCTCGCGGGTCGAGGTTAAAGCAGGGGTCATGCATTTTCCCTGATAGTTGCATTTTTATACCCTTGGTGACCTGGCACAGGTTTGTATTTAGTTCGTTGCCGATTCCCATGGTCGTTAATAACGAGCTATAAAAGATGTCCGTTGATAATCTGTAAAGAATAGGAGACATCTTTGCCCTGGAGGTCACTTTTTTGTACCCTTAGCGATCAGAATAGTCCTGTTTTTAGATCATTGCTGATTTAGGAACAGTAGGAGCTGCGCATATTTTTAGCTGATAACTGCAGGACCTAATTATGAGTGTTTTAAGTTGATGTCAACTAATAATTTATAGAACAGGGAAAACATCTTTCCCTAGTGGTACCACTTTTTCCACTCTTGGTGCATTGGAATGCATCTTTTCGTAGGTCGTTGCTGATTCTTATCTCCTTTCGTAACGGTAAGAGTTGTGAGTGTTTGATGTTGATCCCCACTGATAATTTATAAGACAGTGGAATAATAGATTCCTTGTTGATCACATTTTTCCACCCTTGGTGACCTGGAAAAAGGTATCGTTGCTAATTCATATATTCATTAGGGAATGTAAGAGCTTAAATGTTTTATGTTGATGCCCACTGATAATCTACAAAGCACAGGTTCCACCTTTCTTCTGGTGGTAAAATTTCTCCACCCCTGGTGATTGCCATTCAACTATCCTCTTTAATTTTTTGTTATCCTTTATGAGTTGCATTTGTTTCGTGTTATGCATTATATCATTTCCATATTTTATAGTTTTCCTGCTTCTTTGTATTCTGTATTCCTTTTTACCTAAGTTTACAGTTTTCCTCTGTTGCGTGTGCATGAAAGAATGTGGCTCTGTTAATTTCCAGTAGCATAATACGTTGAGAAATGTGTTGCAACCACTTTTACGATTTTAAGTGATCTCGTACTATCTTAACCAAGTTTAACTTTTAGGTTGGCCAAGCCACAACCGACCAGAAATGGCCCGAATAGATATAACTATTTTCTGCTGCTTCATCCTGCTCAGGTAAGCTATTTATAGTTAACTAGAATGACAATTTCTATACTAACCAAACTTACAGGCAGACTGTCGCCTCCGACTCGACGCTGTACTGTGACTACATTTCAACAGCAAATATCTTGGACTGCTCTTCTATGAACAGTTTTCCTGACGGCCTATTCGAAGAAATCGAAACCGCTGTCTTTTCAGGAAACAACTTCACAGCTCTCATGCCTTACGTCTTTGTCGACCACGGGTTCCGCAACCTGAAGAGGGCGTATCTCAGTTCCAGCAATATCAGCTACGTGCGCCCCGACGCGTTCGCACTAATGTCCAGGATGACCTACTTGGATCTATCCTACAACCGCTTGGTCTCGTTGCACAACAACTCCTTCACGGGCCTGAGATCTTTGGAACACTTAAATTTGGAGAGCAACGGATTAGTGAGCGTAAACGAGGAAGTCTTCAAACCACTTGTTTCTTTAACTACGCTGCAGTTGCTAGACAATTCCTTAACGAAGCTGGAAGGTAATCTTTTACGACACGCCCCTGTTGCTCTGCTCGACTTGTCGCGCAATCCGATCCAAGTTGGCCAGGAGGAAATTTTTGAGTCTGCTTCGCTGAGTATACTAATTATGAGAGAGTGCAATTTAACGACGTTGTCCAAGCGGGCGTTGAGCAAACTGTCCAGGCTGCAGCATTTGGATCTATCTTCAAATAAGTTGGAAGAAATTCCGGGTGGCGTTTTCGAAGTGGGAGATCTGAAGTATTTGAATATAGATCATAATCTTATAACACGTATAGATTTAAAGCAAGTATATTCGAAGTTACGACTAGAGGAATTTTCTTGTTTAGAGAATCCTCTCCACGATAACGTGAATTGTACACAACCCCTGCCTTTAATGCATCTTCCGTTCGACATATCTAACACGTCTGAGGAAGTGTTTCGATTGGAGACCTTTTTGTACCCACTTTTGGTAGCGGCAGGTGTAATTTCCTTAGTTTTATTAATAATGTTAATGTATATGAGTTACTATATCATAAGTCAGAGAAGTAACTCGGAAGAACATATTTATTCTAAAATTCTAGAGAATGTGTAACCATTTTCCTGGTTGCCTCTTGAGCCATACGTCGCTTTTTAGTTTGATAATATGAATATTATTACTTATACAGTATTATATAACTTATATTACGTTAACTAGGTACTAGAAGATAGACTAAGTGCTTTTGGTAGATTCCTTAGAATATATAATTAAATTACAGAATTTTAAAAAATAGTGGCATTTTATTCATATTGTTCAGTATATACCATGACTAATTTACATAATATGTCATATGTGTGCTTTGCTAAACAGTTTATTGTTTTATCGAAGAAATACATTTGCAGGAAAAGAACTTCATGGACAGATTTTCATTGCCATTTTATGATGATCTGCTTAACCAAGAGCTTCTCTACCTCGGAACAATTGCCAAAAGTATTGCAAAAACACTCTTAATGTGTACACGTTTCTCTCACATCTCTTTTTTGTTCTGATCCTAGTGGCTGTATTTTACTGATCAACCTGTAACGCAGGTTCTCAGAGGTGGATTTATCAGAACATATTTGCAAGAATATAAAGGCGTTGATAAGCAAGACCTACTATCACTAGTTGAATATGAGTACAAAATTTGATACGTATTAAGCAAGTATTAAAAACAAGTTGAAGAAAAAGATGTTTAGGTTTAGCAAACAACGTTATCTAGGGATATTCCATTGCCAAGATTGGTATTACTAATAAAAACCAGTGGCGTGGTATCGGATGCATGTCACTCTTATTTGTTTATTATTACATCAAGTAATAGTAAATTCAGTTTTATATTTAATTCAACTGTTTATGCAATTTGGAGAAAACGCGCTTCTTTGTAAACATGTAGGTAGATGGCTTATATAAAATCTTTTTTTTTTGTTGCTATTAAATTCAGTAGGCAGTGCGCCTGTGGAATTATCTTTATGTTGCCATCTTGAAGACAGAAATGACATAGCATACTGATAAACTTATCATTGTGAGTGCAGCTATCCAGACTACAAGCATTGTTTTTCTGTTGAAAATTTTGCTTAAATAGATCTACTGAGGGTAAGTTTATTTCTATTTATACATATCTATAGTACTGGAATTCGACACACAATTGTGATGATTAATTTACTTGCACGTTGTGGAAGTTTCGCTTTTCTTTGGTGAGATACTTGTAGTGACACATGGTGTCATTTTTCACACAGTAAAATTTTTAACTTTAAAGAATCATTGTCATAAATATAGTATAATCGTTGTTGGATACACTAGCTACCACATTAAAAAAAATAGAAAGTGTGATACACCTTTTGAATAACACGATTGGAAATGTGCAATAAACTGGCCACCCCCTGAATGCGTAAGGTATTCCGGTTATTGTAAATATGCAGAGCAATATTACTAACCACACGCCGATCTATTGCTTGTGTATATTATGAGGTTTAAATTTGTGCAGTTGAACTTTACTAAGTGGAACATACTCGTAGATTGTACAACGAGAAAAATCGAGAAATAGAAAATGTGAGTTGCAGAAATATAGGAAATTAGTAAAATTGCTACAAACTTTAAGGTATATAATTATTTTACTACGAACGGGTTCATCCCCCAAATTAAACAGATTCAGTTACTCCAACCAGTTTCAAATCAAACCAAACGAACGTTCAGGTTACATGGAGGAATCGGAGGGCCGACCAACTACAGTGAAGACGGCGTGCGCTTTTTTTTCTATAATTAGCAAATGGTGTTCAAACTACCAGGGGGCGCTAAAGAGTTTTTTTACACTGTTAAATCCATTAGCTTACGATAATTCTTAAAATCACTGAAGTATTATATGTAGCCAATTTGCTACGACTTGAAACAGACTTCAAAAAGGTTTGACGCCTTAATTGGTTGGTATGAACATTGCACAAAACCATAGTAAACATAAACAGGGTTATATTAATTAACAACACTAAATATGATACAAAATGTTGCATTAGTTAATTTCAGCACTCGTATAAATCACATATGCGACCCATGCTGCAGGCGATAGCCACTAATACATTCAGCTCTACTGTTGCCATTAATTATAGAAGTTTAGCTAGTACATGACAAAGGTCAATATTTGAATAGGTAACAGGTTTCTGGATAATTAGCGGGGAATTAGAAATTTAGGATGATATCGCAGGAGGGCGAAATGCCACCACATTCGAAGATTTTTAGAATGTTTCATAAATGCTTCAATAGTTCTTGACAAATACGGAGGTGATGCATCACAGCCAGTGTTTCTAATCTTTTGGCGCGCTTAATGTACAGATTCGTTTTGACCTTCATAACACACGTGTTTTAATATTCTTAGTAATGTGAGGCGGCGTTGACAAAACAAACAGCAGCAAACTGCACAATTAACTATATGTGCAAGTTGGGGTATAAGGACTGTAAGTAACAGTTGCTAACCGAAGAAGCAAAGCGGGAGCATGAATAAGGACTCAGAAACAAACAGAAAAGGCAGCAATAATTACAAATTCGAATACCAAACTAGTAGGAGTGAGGCAAGACACTACTCTTGTCGTCGTAAGTCGTTATAGACTAGCCCTAAGCTGAGGCAAAGGTTAATACAGAGTAGACGCGTGCGCTGAAGTCAGAGATGCTTGCAGAAGAGAGCTAGGAACAAAAAACGTCGCCGCAGGTGCGTGGAGATAATTGAATGGTACTTGGTTAGTTACGCATGACAAAAAATCGCGCGACTGAAAACAATTCAAACGAGTTCGGCGACCTCAATTACTGTACAAAGTTGAGCTTTTCACACAGGGTAACCAAAATGCATAAAATGGACGGTACAGTTAATGGACCATTGAAGCGTAAGGCCTTTTACCCGTAACAACGTAAAATTTGTTATTGAATTTTTTAACAAAATAACATATTAAAACACTGGAGAGATAAACAGCTACAATCCAAATTGCATTTATGACAGCCTCTGCTTCATATGGGCCTTACACCTATAACTTATATAACTAGTTTTGTACTTATAAAAATGTCATTTGACTTAAACACATTTTGTAGCGCAAAATAGCTTTTCTTCCGCACCTAACCTTGCTGATATGTTTTCTGGGATCTTGCCTGTTTTAGTCACAATTGAGCCGATGTATTTAAATGTTTCAACTTTTTCAAATATCTCCAATGGTTGTTCATCACTTGATGTATTTTTGTCCTATGCTTGCAGCAGAGTTGAAGATTTTTGCATTGTTTTCGCCATTCTTCGCACTTCGCATACTCTTCTGAAATCGATAAACAGATGAAAAAGCTGCAACGTTTTGTTTTAATATGGACCTCCCTTTTCTGAATCCTCCCTGGTATTCACCCACTTCTCTCTCTGTGGTTGGTGATAGTTTCTTAGCGATCGCGGTACTTTAAATCTTAAAATCAATGTTTGCCACTTTTTTATGAAGTGGTCAGATTATTACTGTATTCCAACCCTTTAGTAAAAAGGGTTTATATCGCAATCTGCTCCCCTGCAGCTACGTACGTTTCAGATATTTGTGTGTTATTCAGTTATTCGTAGATTTCCTGGGCGAAGCTTGGTTCTGCTTGTTTGTTTATGCAGGGTTTACAAGAATGACGCAACCGGCAATTGAGCAGAGCGAGACAGCTGACGTGTGCACATTCCCTGACTGTATTGCTTGCAATTAGCATCTGCAGATTTTCATATGAAAATACATTTTTCTGCAGTTTTACCCCGCCCGATGGAAACTATTGAGGCTGTGAATTGCAAACTTCGTCGACCCACAGTCGACGTCCACCATTCTAGCGGGCATGTAGCATTGGTATAGGCTCCTCAAGCTGCCGCGAGGCTGCTTTGTGATTTATCGAAATTTAGTCGAAGGTGTTTCATTATGTCGAAATAAAGATTGCCGCAAGTAGTAACGGTGTTGTGATTCGTGCCTGTGCTATTTTCCACGCAAGATTACCTGCCGCACTGCAACTCGAGTTAGTTCGGATTTATTAAGTACGTTTTTTATTTATTATTCATCATAAAAGCTAAATATACATTAAATTGTTAATTTTCCATTGATAATTGATTAAGCTTAAACCAAACGCATGATTTAAAATGAGCTGTATAGAAGAAAATAAATATCGGTTTTGTAAATCTAATGGTGGTATTTATGACGTCACTAAAATTTGCTTGGTGACGGGCGTCGTCTGATTTCTTGTCCCTACTTTATATAAACTTTTTGAGTTTCGGTTTTTGACCGTATCTTTTTTAGCGCGGGGCCGGCCCAATTATCAGTTATATCGGATCAGAATATCATCCAAGCTTTCTTACGGCTTCTAACATTTTTCGTTCTTAAAAATCAACGTTTTGTTTAATAGACATTTAAAAATGTCTTTATACCAGTAAACTATTGTTATGCTAATCTTCAGGTTCATATTTCTTAGCGTCTGCACTTTCACCACACTATCGACGAAATCAATGTGGCCAAACAATTTGGCAAAAAAAAAAGAATGAGTGTTCTGGGAATTGAGAAGTTCCTATCGGGGACAGCTTCATAGGCGTTTTCGTAAGTACAGGCTCTAAAACGTTTGCGATTTTTGTGAGCGTTTTCGGTTTTTCTTAGAGTTTCTGCATGATTTGTTAGAATCGTCGAAAGTGTATTTGGAGGAATCGCGAGTTCTGCGGAAATCGCATTATTATTTTTTATATTTTTATCGATTTCACTTATAAAGCGCACTTTGTCCGATAAAAAATAAAGTAGGTAGCTTCATCTTTTCATCAATCATATTCTCAACCGCTACGGTAATACAGAATAAAGAATGCATATCACACTTTAAAATGTCTGCATCTTAGCCATTTTGAGGACGACTGCGATTATGGTGGATTATTGAAGCTCGTCTTGATTGACAAAGGACATTTAATTCTTTTTCTACACTATGGTATTAGCTATTAGTGACTGTAAGCTAAGTAAGTACTGCTATACTTCGTGTAACGAACAGATAGAGTAGAAGCCCCTTTCACAAATGAGCGCTAAATTTGAATAGAATACTGCTATTGGTAAGCCTGTTGTACACAGCTCTATTCAATTGATATTAAACAATTTTTGAATTCTACCAGTTTTTCATTTGTATCATGAAAAACAGGTTTCCGTAACCTAAGCTTCTTTCATTGATTTACTGATATTATTAAACAAAACAACTTTATCTATTCTGCTTACGTAAAAGATGGTGCTATGTTTCATTCTTTTGTAATTTCTTTTGTTGAAATAATGATAGTTGTGAATTCTTTGATTCTGTATATTTAAAAAGAATGCAATTGTTTTTGTAGATTATTTGTGGCCAAATCTATGCGCAGTTTTTAATCCTCTCATAATACTTCCTAGCAAATGATGTGTGTGACTGACTAAAAATCTAAATTCATTTCTTTGTTATAATATGCCCAAATCTCACTTTCTAAGTTACAGTCGGATATATGTTGTTCAGTTGTTGGCAATTTCGTTTAAAGCATTTCAAAGCTAGGGAATGTCAGGTTAATTTGAGATTTGAGGTCGCCACTGGTTTTACCGCTAGTCGCCGAACTTCTTGTTGTGCCAAACTAGCGCAGGAGGGCAGATCTTCAGTCGGGCAATTGACTTCCATCAGACAGGCTGTGCGTAGGTAGACCTTATCGTTCCGTGAATGTGGCGGTTTGAGAAAGCCTTACTCTTATATACTGTTTGATCCTTTCTCGGTTACTCAAATTATTCTTGTTAACATAGAATTTCGGCCGCGTAGTTTTTGTGGATAAACACTCAAAATTCTCTGTCTTAATGTGCCTTGCACTTTGTGAACTGGAGCAAGAATCCACGCGATGGTCATGCTCTTTGGTGGCTCGTGTTGTTTGAGTACCTTGAGAACGAGGATACATAGACAGATTTGGTCGTGTTGCTCTTTGTGCACCCATATTGACTAACGTTTCGCAAGACCTTGCAGTACGACAGAGTACTTGCCAGAATACCTCATTACTTCCCACGAGTGAAACGTGAAGCCATCGAAAAACATCCAAATGATATAAACAGGGAAGATGGTTTTAATCTTAGTGAAACGTGGACTCCCGTGATACATGATCTAAAGCATTACAATCACTGCGCGTCATACGGTTACGTCCTATGGATTAAGCTGCACTTAAACGACCAATCAGCGTTACGTCGCTCCGAGAGGCTGGCACAGAAGACTATAAATAGCTCCACATCGACCTTCAGTTCTTAATGCGACTTTCACTATGATAATGCAAGCTGCAAGGCCTTGTGAAAGGTTAGTCAATATGGGTGCACAAACAGCAATAAGGCCAAATCTGTCTAAGTCTCGTTCTCAAGGTAGGTACTCAAACAACACGAGCCGCCAAAGAGCATGACCATCGCGTGGATCCTTGCTTGAGTGCACAAAGTGCGAGGCACTATAATTCTGAGTGTTTCTCCACAAAGACTACGTGGTCTAAGCCGACATTTTATGTTAACAAGAAAGCGTTACCGTGCCAATACTACTAAATTACAACCTTCATCTGATACATCCAGCTTCCCATTTGAAATTTCATATCGGTATCCGACCGGATACATTTAGAAACTCCTTGTATTTCGACGAATCGCTGGAGAAAAACCTCGTTGTCAACGTGCAGATCAACCCCGATTTCTCGTAGCCAACCTCATAACTGCCGCTGTTCATTTTTGTCCGATAATCTAGCGCAGCTTTGGAAGATCTTTTATATCACGTGTTGAACAATGCTGACTCTTCTGCTGGCAATCTTAAAGTTACCCAGCTACCCGGTAACCGAGGATTTCCTTGATTTTCACATCTTTCTGTTGGCTGCATCTTTGCACCAAGCTAAGTTGAACCTATTTTTATTGCATGTTACGTGTATTTAACTAAGGATTTCCTGCATACGCAAATTGACGACAATTTTGTATATTACGTAATAAGTAAGTAATACAATTGCGAGAAAAGTTTCGGGGCGTGTTTCCGGTAGAAGTAGCAATGTGTTTCTTGTCTGTGGAATTTTTGCAGGCAAACAGTTGTATTTTGCTCATCGCACAACGTGACGGCATAAGCAGGTAGAATTTGCAAGGATTGTTTGTTACCATTGTTTTCTGTGGTTCTGGCCTTCCGCGGTGCACTTAGATGTATTTTTCTTAATGTAGTTCTAGTAGAGTTTTGTATGATTTTTGTTTGTGGAGTGATGTGAAGATATGAGTTTTCTTGCAATAACATGAATTATGCATAAGCCTCACAGGGCAAGTTCTTAATAGCTGTTCCTGGGAGGATGTTTCCCCAGTACATCAGTACATCTTTCCAGGTACAACAGTTTTGACTATCGCGAACCTCCATCTTTTTATTTTGGTCTACGACGCCCCTCCCTTATGCTCTTGTAACTTGTCGCTTCTTCTTTATTAGAAACTTGAAGACGAATAGCCCTTACACTATCAAAACGGCATTCTCATTTAGTTTCTGATAATCGTGTAAGTGTACGATTTTTAATATATTTTTAAAACCACAGCGTGATGTTAATACTGCCAATGTATATATTTCTTACACCAAAATAATTTAGCCTTTGTAGAGATGCTTGCCCAGCAGCAAATTCAAATTGTGGTTTTCGCATGATACATAATAGTAGTTTGTATACCAAGGCACTGAAGTATAACTTTTTATCACGAATGTGGATTTAGTTGCCGAGGCCCGTAGGACCAAGGCAAATAAACCACATGAGGGATAAAAAGGAACTTCAGTGCCGATGTGTACACTATGTTTTATTTGAAATCGAGAAATCGTGAAATTTTAACCAACATTTGTAGGTTATGTTAACGTCGGTTGACGTTTATCTGTCGCCTCGCCATCTACAAAAAAGTCGTAAAACAATGGATTACTTTACTGCCGATTTCTCGTATTTAATGACGATTTCGGCGTGCTTCACTGCCGATTTCAAATAAAAATATTTTTGATATATTTATATTTGCTTATACTCAATTGTTATATCCCGAGTGCATGATAAATAGGCAAATATTTTTGCGAGTGCGTGAATGCCCACGAGCAGAGATATAGCAACACTGTTTTCCGAGGAATTTTTTTCTGTATTTACTTTCCCTTCTACATTCACTTTATTACCTGTTTTCGATGTAAAAGTTTCAAAAACTTCTCCAATTTGTCAATTTCTAGATTTAGTTGCCAGTTTGACATTTGAAAATATCCTATATGTGTATATGTGCAAATATTCATTAGTACTTGATTATCATTGGACTAAATGTCCAAATTACAAATATTTGATTACTGAAATTTTTCCTTACATATGCTCTTTGTCATATCCTTGACTGAAGGTAGATAAATTTAACCCAAAATTGTCCAAAATTATTTTGATTATTTTCAAAAGTGTTTACCTAACGGTAGCACTAGCGATCTAACTCACCTTAGTTTTGTCCTAACAAATGCCATGCAAATTTAAAGGATGTAGGTGTTTTTTGCCACGAGGTTACATTGAAAATTGTAGGTGTACGATTCAGTTAGACTGTTGCATATTTTCCTTCTCGTATTACGTGATATTTCCTACTTTTGCTAAGTTTTTTCGGAAGGGGGCACTTGGGTGAATTAGTTCGATATTTACCTGACAAATTAAGTGGGTTCGAGGACATATGAGGTTAGGGCAAGACATCCCTACTGGTGGAATGAGGAAATAGCGGACAAGCGTTCAGAATGCAATAGAATTCGTAGGAAGCTGACAACAGCGAGAGGGAGTGGAATTGACATCATTTGGCTGGAAAATCTTGAAGAGCAGTATAGGATCGCGAAAAAAGAATATAAAACTACTATAAACATATCTAAGAAGCCGCATTGGAAAACCGTTTGCGACTAGAGTTCCTAAACATTATAAAAGTTGAGACAAGACGGGAATAGATGCTGATTGGTTGTGATCCACTGCGCATGCGCAGTGTCGTATAAAATTGCTCCAGATTTAAGTCCTATAGTTACTATAGAAATCAGTTCTGGGAATGACACATTCGACAAATTTTTATTTGCCTTTAGGCCTAACACTGACTGATAGAAATGTATTAATATGCATGTGTTCCATTTCTACCTGACACTAGTTCTTTAAATAGCATATCTAGCAGAGTTGTAGGTATGTATATGAAATTTACTTAAAAATTAGTTACCCAAATACTTAAATATTTTTTTACAGTTTTTGAAATGACGGGCTGTTGCATTTTTCGCCTCAAAAGTAGATTCGAACGGGGCTTTATATCCATTGACACAAATTCCCAAAAAACAGAAGCAAAGAGCAGAATAGCTCAAAAATATAAACAGAATAAACTGAACACTCACAAGTAGAACCAGACTACGTGAAATCCACTTTGATGTGGAAAAAATTGCGTCTGGGTGGCAAACAAAAACTAAAATGCAAAGCTGTACCTACTTCGGTTACGTTGTCTCAACTCTTCTTCAAATATTACTTATGTAGGATCCGTAGTAGCTACCTACTAGTGTAGTTTTCATAAACGCTTTCAATTAACCATTTGTTGACATTGTCAAACTGACAAGTAATTAAATTCATAGGTGACACATACTAAGAAAGACAACTCTGGCCTTGTATGTTATCATTTATCTTTGGAACAGTAATGGCGGCTGACATTTGCGTTGTCTCAACTCTTAAACTATATAGGATGTAAGGGAAGATAGACGGTCGGCCTTACCTTTTGGCGAAAGTTGTATTTGATATTTTGCCGGCTGGTAACTATCGGCCTAGTGGGCTAACTAGTCGCGAGGGTCGTTGTTCTAACTATGCTGAAAATAAATACCAAACGAAATACGAAGAGAGTGGGCGCCAGGTTTTCGACTTCGAATCATCCTTGTGCCGGACCGTTCACAAGGTCGAAAATAAAAACCAGCAAGTTAAACAAAATAGCAACGACCAATAAAAATATCAAATTGATCTTGTTGCGGTATCAGAACCTAACATTAAACACATCGAGAAGGGACAATGGTTCTACAGTAAGAAAAGAACGCGGCAATAAGGAGTTATCTGGGAATCAATCCAGGAAATAAAGTGGTTACCAAAAGCGGATGTGGGGATGACTTTGTCTGGATAAGCATGGGGGACATAATTCTATACAACTGCTACTGCTCACCAAATATAAATGACGACCAGTACAAAACAATATTAAACGATCTGCGGCAAAATATACAAACACAAGGCAGTCACAAGATACTTATTGGAGGTGACTTTAATGCTAAATCAAAGCTGTGGGGCTCTACTCTAGAAGATAGGCGAGGGAAAATCCTAGCTGACTGGTTAGCCGCAGACGATCTGCAAATACTCAACACGGGGGAGACACCTACATATCAAAAGGGAGACAGGTCCTCATGCATTGATATAACGTTCTGTACTCCAAACATCAGCAGAAGGGTGCGAAACTGGAGGGTGATGGAAACAGAAAACCTGAGCGACCACAAAAACATATATTACGAAGTAGAAAAGCGAGGTAACGGAACGGACACAACTGGTTACCAAAATATCTCGCACGGATGGAAGATGAAGCCGGAAGCAATGGAACACCTTGCTACAAAGTTAAACCAAAACATAGAGGAACAAGAACGGACACAACAGGAAACAACACCAGAAGACCTCGTTCAACTACTACAAACCACATGCGACCAGACACTGCCAAAAAGGACAAATGTGCGCATGAAGAGATATACCTACTGGTGGAACGACAGCATAGCAGAGGAGAGAAGACAGTGCGTGAAAAAGAGAAGAGAAATGACGCGGAAAAATAAAAATCCAAACGTGACTGAGGAAGAGAAACTTAGATGCAGAAGAGTATATCAAGCCCAACAACATACCCTCAAGAAAGCGATATGGAACGCCAAAGAAGAGGCATGGAAGAAGGTTTGCCAAGAGATCGATGAAAATGTATGGGGGGAGGGCTATAAAATAGCTTGCAATAAGCTTAGAACCCACCCTAAAATACAGCTAACGCAAGAAGACATGGAAAAAGAGGCAAACAAACTGTTCCCAAACAAGCATACACAGAGATGGGGAGAAATAACCAGAGACCTGCTAGAAGATGACCCTGTACTGTTTAGTCAAGGGGAGATACTAAGAGCGGCAAATAAAATTAAAGCGGGAAAAGCTCCAGGACCGGATGCGATACCCGGGGAAGTAATCAAGGTTCTGATCTACGGACAACCGCAATATGCCCTAAAAGCATACAATAGGCTACTAAGCAGGAGGGAGTTTCCAAACCGATGGAAAGTCGCCAGACTAGTGCTCTTAGAAAAGCCGAAGAAAAACCCAGACGAGACACAAACGTACCGTCCGCTGTGCATGCTGGATACGGCAGGAAAGCTACTGGAACGGCTGATCTGCGAGAGACTACAGAAGGAACTGGACGAGAGAGGGGGGCTATGTGACAGACAGTTTGGTTTCCGCAAGGGACGCTCCACCATCGATGCCATGGCGATGATTAAAAATATAGCCCAACTCGCAAACGCAGGAGGCCGAGAGGGAAGGAAGTTCTGTGTCATGGTAACCCTGGATGTAGAGAACGCCTTCAATAGCGCCCCGTGGCACTTAATAGTACAGGAGTTAAAAGACAGGGAAATATCTACATACCTGATACAAATAATATGCAGCTATTTCACAAACCGAAAGCTGAAAATAGGTCGAACAGCAGAGAAAGAAGTAACCTGCGGTGTTCCACAAGGATCTCTAATTGGACCACTATTATGGAACATTTTCTATGATAGCATTCTAAAACTCGATATGCCACAAGGAATAGACCTAGTGGGCTATGCAGACGACCTAGCAATAGTGGCCTGTGGACGAACAGGCGAAGTCATTACAGAAGCACTAAACACTGCAATACTTAGAGTACAGAGGGAGATGACGCGGAAAGAGCTACGACTGGCCCCACACAAGACAGAAGCGGTAGTTCTGATAGGAAGAAATACGCTACGCGAAGTAACCATACATATAAATGGAGTGCAAATAACAACCGCCAGATCATTAAAATACTTAGGCGTATATTTCGACAAGAACATGCGCATGACCAAACACATCGAGAGTACAGCTAAAAAGGCAGAAAACGTAACAAAGCACCTCGCCAGATTAATGCCCAACCTTGGCGGAGCCATGGCTAGTAGACGTAGAATCTTGGCCTCCATAACGGATTCGATTATGTTATATGCAGCACCCATCTGGGCAGAGGCAATAAAATATAAAAAGTACAGATACGTAATGCAGAAGGTGCAGAGAAGAACCCTGCTTAGAATTTGTAGTGCCTACAAAACCACCTCAACGGAAGCACTGCAAGTAATCGCGGGCATTCCGCCGATTGACCTCCTAATAGAAGAACGTTGTGCGGCGCACAGAAACCGACAACAGGGAAAGAAACAGCTAAGAGGAGAAACACTCACGAAGTGGCAGAGGAGATGGAACGAAATGCAAGAGAAGGCCCAGTGGACAAAGCAAATTATTCCGGACATAAGCAAATGGGTGAACAGAGAGCATGGCGAGATAAATTATTACGTAACTCAGGTAATCGGCGGACACGGTTCCTTCGGGCAACACCTGAAGAGATTTAAAATCCAGGAAGAAGAAGTATGCCACTACTGCGAAGAGATAGACTCCGTGGACCATACAGTGTTTCAGTGCCCAAGATGGACAGCAGTGAGACATACCATACAATTATTAACTGGAGAGGAATAAATGTTCAGAACCTGACAGACCTGATGGTACAAAGCAGAACGGCATGGGATGCAATTGCTGACGGATTGAGAACGATTATGGTAACAAAGGAGCGAGATGAACGTACTAGGCAGCAGCAGAGACTGGGGAATTAGGACATACAATGACAGAGGGTAAAAGACATGAAATTAGGACAGAACATCTCATAAGGTAATATAAGGGTTTCTTGAAGATATGCTATCGCGATTCCGAGAAACCCATCTACGATACCCGAGGAGTGGTTTTAGTGGGTATACCTAACCCGAGAGAGTAGGGAGTCCCACACCCCCCCGCGAAGACGGGGGCGCCTATAAAAGGTTTCCCTCCTCAAGCCAAAAAAAAAAAAATAAATAAATAAATAAAAATATCACAGCTTTATTCAACTTGGTACTATAGTGCGTCACATACAAAATCAAAGCCAAATCATGAACCTCAATAACAAACAAAATCAACCACAAAATCAAACAAGAAACCAAACAATATAGCAATAAACAGATATCTATATACAAATCATTATACCAACAATAAACACATTAAAAATAAACAAAGGTACTGCATCAATACATTTCATAAAAGCATAAATATGTATATATGTTAGTCGAGGGCTAAACAATAAACTTCAGCTGTAAACTATCTTAAATGTTCAAACGAGTTACTAACCAAAGTAGCAGCACCGGCACAATAATTCGTGCGCATCCTGTGAGGCAGGGTGTGACGAAGCTAGAGCTATGCAAGCGAAAGGCTAACTAATACCCCGAATGTTAGCTTATAATTTTAATGTAACGACAAAATTTCAAAGGCTCGAAGCCCGCTGTTACGGATTGTATGATCATACTGGCGTGGCGGTTTCTGTTTTAAACGCATCAAGTTATTATATGATTAAACAAAGCAATGGCTTGAATTATGCTCCTCACAAAAGCTAAACTTACAAATCGCCAATAATCAAATTACGAAAATCCTAAATATTGAGCATAAGGCTACCGTGAGCAGTTCTTTAGATACGACCAACACCCTCTAATAATGAAATTGACAGATTAACCTTTGCAAAGAAGCTAGTGGAAAGCAGTGACCAAAGTTGCATAAAAATACAATTAATCTGTGTTCTAGGTAAGCTAATCTATCCCGGAATAGTTCAACGACATAACTGAATGTTTTGTTACGTTACAGGGCCCAGAGCAAAACGGCATTCAACACAAATTACTACTAACTAACGGTAAGCAAACCTAAATGTAGCAAGCCATTCGATAACACAAAAATATCTACGATCTAATATCACGAGCATGGCTAATTCAGCTACCATGAAGATAGTCTACTCTAAAATTACACGAAGTGCAATACGAATCAACAAAATAATCCCAAATGCAATATACACCATACATTTCAATTCGACAGACATTTCTCAAATACAACTTTACACAAATAATCCTACAATATGCATGCTATACGAAATGTCTTTAATTAGCAGAGCAGTTAATACGCTAATCCAGATATACACACCTCAGAACAAGTCACATACGAATCACGCATGCTGTTTTCCAGGGTCGAGCGCAAATCAACAGCAAGTTCGGAAGCATCTGGTGCGCCAAGGAGCCGACTTCCGACAGCATTGCGAGCGTCGCAGGGAGGGTGGCGAATAGACGATGCCAGTACCAATTACACAAAGCACCAAATAAGGTAAGCGAACCAAATCCATATTACGAACATTTTCCTGGGTGGATCCAAAACTCAGTGGCAAATACGATCCATAATGCGATCCCAAATTTTTAATCCAGATTTGTAAAGCGATCTCAGAACTAATGCGATTCCAGATTTTTAAAGCAGATTTTTAAAGCAGATTTTTAAACCAGATTTTTAAAGGCTAAAAATACAAATTTTCCAAATAGATTACGGCGTTCAAAAGAGGGAAACGTAGGCAAACACCGTGTACGAACCTTAAGATGTTGTGCAGCCAACTCGTTGTCGGGCGTGTGGAGAAGGAACGTCCCAAGAAATCCGTCCGTGACGAAACGAATGCCGGAGACACCAATACCAATCTCCAGAACATTCCAGCAGGGGTTAAGAAGTCTCCAAATCCTTCCAACTATGAAGATGGCTTCCAAAATCCGCGAGACCAGCCCCCATAAGAAGCAATTCCAACTCTCACAACGCAAGACTTGCCAGGAAATGGCCGAAAAATGCTCCAAACTAGCCCAATTCAGCTTATCAAAGTTCCCAAAAATTGGAAAGTTGGCCAACGTAAAAACTAAAGAATGCAGAGTGCTCTAAACTGATAACAGCAGTGTAGCATTAAGTTTGAAATTAAAGGTAGATGTTAACAAAGTTGCCTATCCAAAGTAAAGTATTGTATTATTTAGGAAAATAAAGTAAATAACCAAATCAGACTAATTTATTTCAATCAGTAAATAGGAAAATGTCAAAATGAGCGTAACAAGGAACTCTATTTGCGACCAATTCGACAATGATATCTGGGGCGAAGGCTACCAAATAGTTACGAGATCTCAAAAACCGACCTAGTCCTTATGACATCGATAAGGGGAAGATAATTAAAATCTTGGAAGAACTCTTTCCCAGGAGAGAAGGCCATCGGATAGACTGGCACAGAGTACAAGTAAGGACACATTTAGCAGGGAAGAACTGACCGTGGCAGCAGATAAATTAAGAACAAAGAGAGCACCGGGGCCGGATAGGATTACAGTTGAAGCAGTAAAAGAAATGGCCCAATTCATTCCAGACAGTATACTACAGATAATGAGCAATTTCTTAGAAGATCAGAGTTTTCCGAACATATGGAAAAAGGCTGAGGTATGCCACATTTCAAAAGGCACCATGCAACAGGATGCTAAGAGGAAGTATAGACCAATATGTTTATTGGATACTATGGGCAAATTATATGAAAACATGGTCAACCGCAGGTTGGAGGCCGAACTAGAAGCAAAAACCGGAATCTCAGATTCTCAATTTGGCTTCAGAAGCAAACGATCTACCATTAATACGATCGAACGAGTGGTTGCGTTGGCTACCAATAGATGAAACAGCTACCTGGAGCAAAATCATTAATAGGCTGACGGAGATAGGTATCAGTAAATACTTGATCAACGTGATCGATAGTTAGCTAAATGACAGAGCGATTGCCAAAGGCAAGGCGAAGATGCATGTGATGCAGGGGATGCCACAGGGCTCTATTTTGGGTCCAACATTGTGGAATGTCCTCTATGACACTGTATTACGGTTACGAATTCCTGAGGGCTATGCTACAACAGCATATGCGGACGACTTGGCTCTTATAGTAACGGCCACAGACGAAGAATTCCTAATGGAGGATGCAAACGAGTCTCTAGAGGCCATTGAGAAATGAATGAAAAATAACGGCCTTACAATGGCCACTAATAAAACAGAGGCGGTAATTATCCATAGATCAAGGAAACGAGAGGAGATACCCTTTAAAGTGGGCGATGATATTATAAGAACTGCCAGGCATGTAAAGTATCTGGGGTTTGGCTAGACAAGAAACTTAGTTTTAGAGAAAGTCTGAAGCAAATGATAAAGAAAGCTGAAAGACGGGTGACAGCCTTGACTAAAATAATGCCTAACATTAGTGGATGGGGTAGTTATAAAAGAAATATGTTAAAGGGAGTGGTAAAATTCCACAATAACTTATGGGGCACCTATATGGTACAATATACTGCGATACGAAAAGTACAAGAAAATGCTAACGAGCCTTTAGGGGAAAATGCTACTACGTGTGGCTAGCGCATATAGAACGACGTCAGCAGAGGCGTTATATGTTATCACAGGAGTGACACCAATTGACCTCCTAATTAAAGAGAGACCATATGCATATAAGACCAATAACGGTAATGGCAGGAAAAAAGAGGCAGTTATTCAGCCAAGAGCCCACACCATGATCGAATAGCAGAGGAGATGGGAAAGTAACACGCAAGTGGCACAGTGGACAAAAAGACTTATACCATAGATTGACATATGGATACGGTGCAAATTCAGGAAAATTGATAACTTTATGACCCATTTCTTACAGGCCACGAGTCATTCAAAGCATATACCCATCGAATCGGTAAATCAGAAACGGCAAATTGCATATACTGCGGTCAAATTGATACAGCGGAGCATACGGTGCTGACTTATGAAAAATGGCACAGAGAGCGGTCACACTTACACATAGAACTTGGAATGAATCTAGGCGTACATAACATAATTGATACAATGACTCAAACACCACAAAACTGAAAGAAAATAAATCAATTTATAAGAACGGTTATAAGTAAAAAAGAGACAGAAAAACGTAGACTGCAGGATATTTATCCAAAGAAACGAAAGAAAGTATGGAGGCTACTGATAGTTCGAACTGAGTTACCTGACTGCTAGATGCACTTGATGTATGATACACACAACCTTTCCGGGTGCTTTATACGTGGCTAAATGGAGAAGTTTTAGCAGGTAAGAATTTTGCACGCCAATACGTACGGGCGTATTGGTGTCTTAAGAAGATTTTTCCTAAAAAAAAAGGACATATGAGATCCCGGGCAGTGAGAAGGCTGCTGAACTTGCCAAACTCGGAGCCGAGAAGCGGAGCCCCTCCTGGATATTACAAGGCAGCAGGTCCCGATTGCCCTAACTCAGTAGGTTTACGAAACCAGTGAGGAAAAGTGAAAAGGTGTGGTAGCTGTGGACAGGCTGTTGCATCAAATAACATTATTAACGACATTAAACAGATCCTCAAGTGAGCAAAACAAAGTCACACGCTTGGGAGAAGTTTGTTACCTCCAAAACTGGTTTCTAGCAACAAAAACAATGCACCACGTTGGACTGCAGGTTTGTTACAGCCACAACATAATTCTACATGACTAAAACAAGAATTGGTTCCAACGTAAATAGTCTTAACTCTTAACCAAATTCGCAGCTCTAATTCCCGTTACGATGGGCTGTAACACAAGAGTCCGGCTTTAGGGATCCTCAGCGAGAAGAGCGGGTTCTTTCCTACCTTAGAATCAGGGCTACAATTCCATTAAACGAAATAAAAGATTCGGAATAAATCAAGAAAACAAAATCAGCAACACAGGTGAACGCACTCTGAACGTGGAAGTAAGTGCTCCACCTTTCTATTTGTGGCTTGGCACAACATGAGGGGGCGACTACAGCAGCGGAATTGAACCTAGCTTTCGTTACACTGGCTTACAATCATCTGAATTCCTGTACATCGAAGCAAAACACAAATATGCATGCAAACATCAATGAAAAACGTAAGTAATTAACAATGAACTCTATTGGAATAATAAAATATGCAAAAGGTGACAATGAACATAAAAACGTTTACTCGCTACAGTTAAAAATATATACGAACGGGGGAAACTAAACACAGCGGTAAAATCGAACGACATAGCTATATTCCATACAGTAATGACTTTAAATTCTGCACAAAGGAACTACGTTATACGATCTAAATTATCAAAAATCACTCAACTAGTAACGCAACCACATTGTGTACTTAAATTTACAATGCAAAACAACATATAAACAATAACACTTGACGGTATTGTTTAGCATCTCACCATTTAAATCAACCAGTGGCACAATTTCTCAAGACAATACCTTTCAAAAATCGCTTCACTGTAAAGGTATGGACTAACAAATACCTTGAATTGTAGGGTTCCAGACGTTACGTATTGATGTCCAATTCCAGCTGCGGGTCGCACCTCAACTATGCCACGAAAAGAACGACAGGAAAATACTGGAAACTACATGGAAGGAGCGGTATTCTAGCGAATGTGAGCGGCATTACATCCCCAAGATGAGGGTTAACTTGAACGAACCCCGGGCAAACAAGCAGACGGCGTTAAGGTATCGGGTCTTCGTTACACTGGCAGATTTAGCACACATTTGAGAATTTCAAATAAATTCCACTATAATAGTGTTAACGGAGATGGCTTCAACGGCACGGAAAACTCGGCTAAACGTCCACCAAATAACCACAACTACGCACTGGCTCGACGACAGCAATAATGTAGTTTCACAACTTACAACAATTTCGACATTTACTTTGTTTGCACGCCGTGCATAGTAATTAGTTAAATACGTGAATTGATAACCGACAAAAAATAACATTTATTCTGGCATAAACAAATTTGATTATGGCTGGTCTGTTTTTTGTAAATAAAATGCAAATATTTATTACAGTCTTTAAGCTATTTTTATCTTAAACAAGCAACAAATTCAAGTAAATTAGTATAAAATTAAGCTTACTTTTTTTCTCTTTCGATTGATACCACTATCAATCCTGTCCAAAATGTAATTTTTAAAATTTCAGATTTGTTGCAATACGTGCAAAATGGGTCTTATTTACTCCTAGAAAACTTTCAGACTCCTGAAAAGCATCATATTTTGCAATTACCTACACAAATAACCAGTTTCTATGTCTGTTTAGGAAAGAGGTTTAGTTACATAACTTATTTCAGCTAGGTAATAAATCACATATCAAGAATAATGTAGTAAATTTGTGTTTTTACGACTGGATTATTTATATTTTAAAATTTTTTGTTAGGTAATTATTGCATTCATTAATGCTGAAGAAAAATTCAACCCTTCATAAACAATATATATTCGGCTGTTTACGAGCCTTCTTCAGTGTTAAAAGTTTTACAAATTTACATTTTAGCGATTATGAAAAATGAGTTATTTACATTTTGTATATGGGTAGTGTAACGTGGTGAAATTATATAGTGTATATAATTCCACCACATTAAACTATCCATACACAAAATGTAAATAACTCATTTTTCATAATCGATACCATGTAAATTAAATATGTACATTTGTAAAACTGTAACACTGAAAAAGGCTCGTAAAAAGCCCAATATATTTATTGTTTATGAAGGTTTGAATTTTTCTTTAACATTAATGACTGCAATAATTACCTAACAAAAATCTTAAAATCAAGAATAATGTGAACTTCTTTCATGTGGCGCCTAACTGTCCCCTCCCCTAAAGTTGCGGTGCCTAAACGTCCAGGCGCCTAATAGCGTCTGCGTCTAAAGCGCTCGGGCCTAAAAGCGCGCGCCTAAACGTCCTAGACCGGTATATATATATATATAAATAATAATAAATAATATTGCCTTTATTTCCCATATAACTAAACTAAAAAAAAGAATACATGTCAGTGAAGAACAAAAACATAATTTTTTTATTGGGAAGTCACAAGGCGCAAGTTCAGGCACAATGCCTGATCTTCCACTTGGACCTTGAAAAACGGAAAAAAGATATAGATAAAATGCCTCAAATTAACTTAAAAAACTAATATTCTGCAAGGAGCACCGCGGGAGTTAACAGCACGCAAACAATAAAAGAAAAAAAAACTTTGTCAAAATAAAAAAGTAGAAAAAAAAGTAGTTGATAGATATCCGGTCTAGTGAAGCAGCACTCTTTTTTAACTTCACTCGGTTAGAAGAATATGGTAAAGACGTTTTTTAAAAAAAATTATCGAAGCCGTTTTTAGATCGTCAGGTAGGGAATTATAAACGTTTGCAATTTGGTACCGAAAACCGCGTTCGAAAAGAGCCGTTCTGTGATACGGTGGCGTGATAAAGTGTTTATGTCTAATATTAATGTTATGCACGTCTTCTCTGAATGATATTCTTTTAAATAAATATATGGGTATTTTGTCTGTGATAATTTTATGGTACAACGTCGTAGCTAGTAACTTTCTTCTGCCTGCCATCGAAAGCCAACAGAGTTCAGTTCGCTTATGCGATATATGCTCATATTTTTGTATGCCAAATATATATATATATATATATATATATATATATATATATATATATATATATACAGGGTGTTTCATTAATAATTGGAAATATTTTAAATGTCGAATCCTGGGCTCAAAATATTAATATTTAACCCAAATTACTTAGATAAAATGTGGCTCCTTACTGAGATATAGAGTGCTTTATTTAAAAATTTTAAAATGATTTTTCCCCATTACTTTAAACTATTTGATGTGTAAGTATCATATTTGGCAGGAAGTGTAGACATTGTAAACCAGGGGTCGGCAACCTTTTTCGGACGGCGGGCCATTTTCAAAATAATTTTTTTTAGGCGGGCCGCACATTCAAATGTAACTTAAATAGTGCTTTTATATCATATACGAGTATAAATATTATTAAAAATAAATATAGAAAAAATTTATTTTTTATTGACATGCTATAATAACAATAATGTTAGAGAACAAAAATTTTACAATTCCTAAAAGGAAAAAAAAGAAAATACAATTCCAATTAAATATGTATAAATATGTAAATATAAAATATATAAATATAAAAAATATAAAATATTGTAGTGAAACGTCATACAGCTGTCAACATGAACGCACATATGAACATACAGTAGCAAACTGGCGAAATGAAAGAATTAGTGATGGGCCTATCCGGAATAAATAATCGTAAAGTTTCCGATTGTTCAAAAAATCGGAAGGTTCCTATTATTTCGGAACTTTTCGGAATTCGATTATTTTACTGTTCGGTGCACAAAATTCGGAACTTTCGGAATTCGATTATTTTACTATTCGGTACACAAAATGAGAAAACGAAATGCCAATTTGAACTGAACGGAATACGGAATGTTGTATTGACTCACTTGACTGCTATATGCTGGTTGGCGAATGTCGACGGGTCGCGCCGTGTGCGCACGTGTATGATACGTGAATGGCACTAATGGCAGTGGTATTTCGTAGATTAATTATTAGATAGTACACCTACAGACTTCAAATTCAAATATTGTTTTATACTATCTATTATGTACTTTATGTGCTATTAAACTTTAAAATATCACTACCATTTTCCGAAAGTCTATTAACGTAACTACTGTTATAATTTGAAAAAATATTTTATGTCCTCATATCCCACTGTGCGACTCAAACTCATAAATTGTTTTTTAGGATACTGCATTGCTAACTAGCGTCTACATAGTTACAAACGAGTCCGGTAGATAAAATTTACCGGCCTAGACCAGTAGTAATAGAACTACTACTGGTCTAGGCCGGTAAATTTTATCTACCGGACTCGTTTCTAACAATGTAAACGCTAGTTACCAATGCAGTATCCTAAAAAATCTTATACGATACACGACCGGTAGAATTCTTATGGCCTTGCCAAACATACAGGTCTCGCCCTACGGTTCGACCTGTAAAGTATTGGCGCGGCCATAAAAATGTTGCTACCGGTCTAATAACGTAAATAGCTATTACTGACCGCCCTCCAAACCCAAACAATAGATGCCAACGCAGATAAGGGCTTACGGCGCGACGGCGAGTGCTCTCATCGTAAATTTGCACGCACTTCATCTTCCTTTCGCTCGTTTTCCCTTGCTTGCATTTACGGAATGTAAAATAATCGGATGATATTCCGATTTTATAAACATTCCGAAATGGAACATTCCGATTATTGAAATCATCCGATTATGCCCATCACTAGAAAGAATGCTACACTTGCTAAGCGAGACGTCGTATTCGCTGGGGAGTGGGGATTAAACTTGCGCAGTAAAATAGGTTTCCCACTATGCTTCTGTTTGTCGCGCATATTTGTCACCGGCCACATTTCGGCACGCTTACGCTCTAAATTTGTTGATTATTCCTAAAGTTATATTGGTGCTTTGGCGGGCCGCGCAAAAAGTTGCAAAGGGCCGCATGCGGCCCGCGGGCCGCAGGTTGCCGACCCCTGTTGTAAACCATTCTAAATTATGTTAAATAAACGTTTCTGGCTACTACCAGTGGCGTACGACAGGGGCAAGTGAGTGCTTGACCCTTCCCAAATTCTACGCCACTGGCGGAATTGCCATTTTGGCCCAATTTTTCGATTCTACAATACTTCCTATGTAAATAACATAGTCTTCCTTCGTAACGATAAAGTCATTATTTTTCGAGATATTTAAAGTTAAACATAAATTTTAATGTGTATTAATTATGTCGGTGTTTTTTGTCATAAGATTGCATTTATTACGCAAATTAAACCTTAATCCTTATTAACAAAAAAACATAACGTTATTTATTGAAGTTGTTCTCTTTTTTAGATTATAACAAAATGGTTCTTTTCAGAACCACAATTTGTTTTTATGTTGAATGCATCTATGTATTCGTTTCAATAAATTTCATTAAATAACATTATGTTTTTTTTGTTATTACGGATTAAAGTTTCATTTGCGTAATAAATGCAATTTTATGACAAAAGACACCGACATAATTAATACACATCAAAATCAAAATAACTGTTCAGCTTTATGTTTAACTTTAAATATCTCGAAAAATAATGACTTTATCGTTACGAAAGAAGAGTGTGTTATTTACATAGAAAGTATTGTAGAATCAAAAAATTGTTCCAAAATGGAAATTCCGCCAGTGGCGTAGAATTTGGGAAGGGTCAAGCACTCACTTTCCCCTGTCGTACGTCTCTGGTAGTAGCCAAAAACGTTTATTTAACATGATTTAGCATCGTTTACAGTGTCTACACTTCCTGCCAAATATGATACGTACACGTCAAATAGTTTTAAAGTAATGGGAAAATATCATTTTTAAATTTTTAAATAAAATACCATGTATCTCAGTAAGGAGCCACATTTTATCTAAGTGATTTGGGTTAAATATTAATATTTTGAGCCCAAGATTCTACAGTTAAAATATTTCCAATTATTAATGAAACATATATATATATATAGATCACTACAATTATCAGTTCTCCAACGATCTTTCAACTTATATTTGCGATTTGATGAACAAGGAAGTTCGTCGCGTTTATATTTGGTTTTGATCATTTTAATTTTAATCCACTCTTTTCTCCGGAGTACCTTAGCTAATCTGTTGAACGCTATTGAGTACGGGACTCTTTTGGGTATTCACAGCTCGCTATACTGATTACAAGTGTTGTAAGATTATTGTTATTTTATTGTATTGCTATTGCCTATTAGGGTGTTCATTCAATAAGGTGGAATATTATTTAGCTTTCTGTATTGCACCTGCAATTACGGTTTGTACTTTATTTGCTATCGCACTTCGTATCTCATTTTGAATTGAATGGGTTTACTTATGGCTGTACTATTTAAACGATCATTTAAAACCAAATTAAAATTCGCAATTAATGTAATTAAGTCCAATAAATTACCATTGTGTGCTGTGTAAAAGGTATAAGAATTTTTGTCGTAAAGCTAAATTATGTTGAACCAAATGTAAGATAGCTGCAAATATTCTTTGAAAGACTTGTTACCAACGTGCAGTTCCCAGTTTTAAAAGATTTTCGAGTCCCTTAGCGATTATTTCGTCAGTTTCAAACCATTTGTTTATAATTAGTAAATATATTGAAGATCGTTTACGCATTTTAATTTGCTGCGTTAAATGAGCCAGTCGCAAAATCATATTATATAGGGTGATTCAAAACAGATCGCCCAAACTTAAGGGTGTGATATGGGATACTACAAGAAGCAAAACATGTTAACAAATCCATGTCTTATTTCCAACCGTTATCTAGTAACAAAAAATTTCATTGTTCTGTTAAATCAACTTATCTTGAAAATAAGTCAAACAAACGCTAATTTGTTATGACAAGTGTTTCAAGATTGAGTTATTGTTGTTGATATTCTCCCACAGCTGCACGAAATTTTCCCCTACAATACCCATACACAAAATGCATTGTTCTAATTTTGACATATAAAGTGTCACTTTTCAAACCTGATTGAAGTTTTCGAATAGAGCAAATGAAAATATACAATAAATTGGTTACGCTGTATATACAGGGTGATTCGGGAGGAAGTGGCAATATCTTGAGGACATGTCGAGGAAGCCAAACTAAGCAAAATAAGCTCATATGTTCAAGTCCGATTTTTATTTGTTTCAGAGATACGTTGATTAATTGTAATTTAAAAACTAAAGAAAAATTCAATACAAAACTAACAAAACAAAACAAAAAAATACACAAATTGCATTAATTCAGAACCAATTTTCAAAAAAAACCCGCCCACTTCGATACACTTATTTGCGCTTTTATAAATTCAACTAGTGGCGAGTTTTAGTAAACGATGATTTGCTCTAATGAACGCTGCAGCATTAGTTCAATTTATAAAGGCGCAAATAAATGTAGCGAAGTGGGAGATGATATTTTCGAAAATTTTTTGTGAATTAATGCAATTTGTGTATTTTTTGTTTTGTTTTGTTAGTTTTGTATTGAATTTTCCTTTAGTGTTTAAATTACAATTAATCAACGTATCTCTGAAACAAATGAAAATCGGACTTGAACATATGAGTTTATTTTGCTTATTTTGACTTCCACGATATGTCTTCAAAATATTGTCACTTCCTCCCGAATCACCCTGTATTACCTACTAGACGATTTATGAGAAACCAGGTTTTTGCACTTTTGAGAGACTAAAATAATTTGTCATGTAATTCCACTTATCATAAGCCCATACATCAAGGTATACGTCCTCAACAAGTGGTATAGATTCAGGTATGTTTACGTCATCAGACAGCAATTAGAATTCGACGAATACCTTAGTTTGTGGCTATCGGTAATTTATAGATCTTGTTTATTGCACTTGATTTTAATCACACACATAGTTTCTGTTTTCGTATCTTTAATGTTTAGATTTGTAGTCTCAAATGCAATCTACTTATATTAGCCTATAAATGTAGAAGATTTGATGTTGCAATTTATTTATTCCTTTGGCAAAAAATTACTTCTAATTGAAACGAATGATGACTGCAGACGTTGCAGTTCGATATCGCCTTATCAAAATTTGGCATTCTTGAGTATGCGCAAAGTTGACATATCATAACAAATACACAAAAAGCACGAATAAGATTAATATAAGCATATGTCTGTGTACATTGTAATTTCTATGTATCAGTGTGTGAATCAGTGCTTCTAAATTCCTGCCTATCTAATAAAAAACAAATTTAGCCGTATCAGTTTATCGAAACGAATGATAAGCTGTAGGTTTCGTTTACTGACGATACTGCAGTTAGCAATTGAATGTCATGTAATAAAGTTGAGACTAAAATTATACTAACGGTAAGTTATAAAAATGTTTGTTACATTAGTGCTGTTTTAGATTTTGATGGAGTAGAAATAAAACACTTGACTTCGGATACGCAACATTTAAAAATGTATGCCGTTATATGTATAATAGTTGATGACTAAGATTTATCTGTATTATTTCGTTCAGTAGAAGTTTAAATGGGGGAGAAGGGTGTTGGCTTTTCGGGATTTTGCAGAAGGATGTGTCTATTTTGGGTAAATAAATGGCTGAAGGGGAAGGCTTTCTCTGGCAGATACAGATTAGAGAAAACTCAATGCGAACATAGTTCATTATGTGCTTTTTTTATTTGAACTGGTGGGAAAACACCTAGTTTCGATTTGAATTTATTGTCATAGTGGAGATTCTGCATAATATTATAATTTACATGGTTTGTATTAGGCGATGGACTTCAGGTGTACGTTATGATTTGCCGATTTCGGCAAACGTGTGGAAGTAGTGCTGGAAAATATTTTTCTTGAAATCCGGAGGATTCATATGTTTTTCAACGAAATCGTCGAAATTGTTTTGTTCTCAAATTACAAATGCATTTACTGCGCAGCACTCAATAAAATTAAAGACAATCCTCTTCCACAATGTTTTACTTTTTCTGTGTGTCTTCTTCTTCTAGCCATTTTCTACCGATATTCGAATACACGGCTCTCTTAAGTGCTTCTCTCGATCTTCATCGTATGTAACGTACCAGTTACAACCACCTATTCTATTTAAACCATCTCCCCATCGCTGCTGAAATCATTCAGTGCTTCTTCTCTCTTTCATACCTAATAACGAGGAGTATACATTGGTTATATATATCGGTTTTGTGTTTCAAGGGAATGTTTATATTCATTATGTAATTTTTGTGTAATATTTTACATTTGTAACCTTTACTCTGGTCAGGATAATTTTAGTTTAATTATTTTTTCTCATTCTCCAATCTCAATCTCAAAAGCCTTATTTTACCATTAATTTCTGAAAATAGGCTGGTCTCATATCCGTCCATTTACTTCTATTCTGCGCTTGTCTTGTCCAGTTAAATCTAGCTGTTAATTTTAGATCATTTGTCCAGCGCATTATTGGTCGTCCTCTTGTTCTTTTTCCCAGTGAACAGAATTGCCTGGAGGCTGTATCAGGCTTCCGTTCCTTTTGCGCTGGTTCTATCCCTAAAGCACGCAAACGAGACTGCGTTTACGTTTTAAACCAATGTAGTCAATGGTACTTAAAAGGGACGACAGTAAACTACCCTAAGAGACGCAGCCTCACGTCTCGATGATATTATGGCTTAGTATTGTAGTAGTGAATGAATCAGACATTAGATGCAGATTGTTTTATTACGACAATAAACGTTTTATTTATACAAAACAAGAATGCTTAACTAAGTAACATATCAAAGTTCATAATAGTGTAGTTTAATGGAACGCGTTTAAAGGTACGAAGACGACAATTCAGCACAATAAGCTTTCTATAGTTCCGCATGTGTTTGCAGGACGGTGCGGTGAACTTGGGTTTCTAGGTCGCGTACTGAGCGAAATGCCAAGTTGCAGTTTACTGCGGTGTTTAAACTCAATGCTTGCGAAACAATATTCGTTTGTTAATATTTCGTAAATGGGAACTGAAATTTGCCTGTTTTAATTCAAGATTAAAACAGATTTAAATTAAATATAAACTTGCGAAATTATGAAGTAAAACTTGAGGTTAAAACTGCTTGTTTATGAAATCAGAATTACATTTAGAACTTCTGACTGGTTTCGTAAATTTTGTTATTAAAATTTATGTGTGTTTAAATCAAGTTTAAACATATTGCCAATTTTAGGCTGAAGAAAAAGAAAAAGAAAAAACCTATATTGTTTCTTCCACATTAAGAGTTTTTCGAGGATATTCTTCTATGGCTGACTGGCGTTGTTTGGATTGATGCTTTCTTCGGTTGATCCTTTTCCGAATGTAGTAGAAGGCTCCTATTAGAATAGCCCCTCCCAATAGGCTGCCTGTGATCCCGCTGAGTAGATAGGAGTGGTGGCGGATGGTTTTCCAAGTAATGTCTTTAGGTGCTGCTGGAATTCCAACTGCGAAGTTTGTAGATCCGCGAAGTGGTCTGATTGCTTTAGTACTGGCTCCTCTGCAATTTCTGAAAAGGAGTTGGGTGTTATTGTGTTGGTAAAATTGATGCTGACGGCCTTGGAATATCCTGCTAGGATCTTGAATTTCTTCTTATGCCTAGGGGTTAACGTATTATTTGCAGTTTGGATGATGCAGTCAGACGAGATTTGAATTACACCTGTAGTGTTGACAGTGACTTCTTCCCTATTGCCACCACAAGTGATAGCTATTCGGGTTGGCTTGTTGACTACGAACATCCAGGTGTTTTCCATGTATAGTTGCTTCCAAATAATGGACTGGATCTGATGTTTTCGTAGGCTGCATTGACTAATTTCTGTTCGATGATATATATCATCAATGATGCAATTTGGGTTGTTTTCAATTCCTTTCACGACTGTTGGACTGCAGATATAAGTGTTTGGAGTAATTTGGAGATTTTCTTTAAATTCCTCATCTGTCTCTTGAAAGTACATTTGTAGGTTGTAATCCACAGCGAAGATCCCTCTTGGTACGTCGATCACCCAGTAGGATCCATTGTTAATTTGGAGAGGAATTGGTGTCACTTTGCTTAAGGTATATTCAGTTTTTTCTACTATGATGAAGTATCCTTGAACGTTGATGTAGATGTCATCATGTCCGATGTCGACCTTTAGGATTGGGGTCTGTAAAATTTCTAAGTTTGGCGAGGGTTTACTGGTTGTATTTGCGAGGATTTGCTTGATTTGGGCAGGCGTGATTAACTCGTAAAAATTACCTTGTTGGAAATGAACGTTCAAAATGTTTGTATGGTAATTGCACAGCTCACTAATAACATTGGTGGTGACTTGGTAGACACTGATGATGTGGATGTTTAATCGGTTGGAGTCGGTTGCCTTATACCATTTGTCCATGTTGTTGATTGCCTTGATTCCTTGGTTCCGCTTCTCTTGAAAATGTTCCAGCTTCTGATCGATTCGTTCTTCGGTTTTATTAAATCTTGAAAGTGCTGACAGCAAGAATTTGGATTGTTGACTGTCCATTTTTATTAACTTCTGTTGATTTTTGTTGAGTCTATCAATATCTTGATAGACTTCGTCATTTACTCCGAAAATTGACGTGAGTACAGTCCCAAGCACTCCTCGTTTCTCTCGTCTTGTTATGATATCTTCCATGCCAGTTTTAATCCATTCCATATGCCTTTTTTGTTCCAGAAGATGATGCACCAATGTCTTGCATAATGTATCTTCGGACAGTTTTTTTGCAGAGTTGCAGTGGTCGTCGAATTTGTCCACCACGTCGGTAACTGTTTAGAAGTCTTCTTCGATCTTCCCCCTCTCGAACTGGATTTCGATCCTGAATGTTCCTCGTTCAATCTTCCCGTGTCCAATATGCTCTACATAGTACCCGCTGTCTGGTTTTTGTATGTTGAATTCTGCCTTACTCAATGTATTCGTAGTAAGGAGAGTAAATATGAGTAGCAGCATTTTCCATTTGGACCAGATAGTTTTCTTTGGTACTGGGAATGATTGTGTGTGGGTGCTGTTGGCCGAAATTTTCTCTTCAGACTCTGGTTCCTGCGATTCTTCGTTAGTTGGTAATGGAATGATACTGCCTATGGATCGTTTTAATTGATGTCCTCCTGATTTATGAATGGTTACCACTCGTACGGATCCATCGGCTGCAGGATGAATGTCGGTAACTCTCGCTAAGGGCCATTTACTAGGATTGATATTTTCTTCTTTGATTAACACTAGGTCACCAACTTTTATGTTCTCCACCGGTTTCTTCCATTTGTTTCTTTGCTGTAATCCATGAAGATAGTCTGAGCTCTATGATTTCCAAAAATCTTGCTTGATTTTTTGGATTATTCTCCAGCGATTTGACAGATTTGTTGATATTGGTGTGCTGATTGGGTCCGGTGGTGATGTTATCTCTCTTTCTATCAGAAAATGGCCAGGTGTCAATGCAGTGGTGTCTTCAATATCGTTGCCTTGTGGGCACAGAGGACGTGAGGTTAAGCAGGCTTCGATTTGGCAAAGCAGAGTTGTCAATTCTTCAAATGTTAGAGTAGCGTTGACAATGGTTCTCTTCAGATGATGCTTGATTGATTTTACTCCTGCTTCCCATATTCCTCCGAAGTGTGGGGCTACTGGAGGGATGAAGTGCCATTGGGTACCAATGGTGGATACATTTTCTTGGATAACTGGGCCTTCCATTGCTTGACGGATTTCCTTGTCCAAGACTTTTCTTGCTCCGACGAAATTCGTTCCGTTGTCGCTATAAAGATGTGCACAGCGTCCTCTTCGGGCGATGAACCTCCTGAAGACTGCTAGGAAGCTGTTAGTTGTCATGTCGCTGACGGCTTCTAAATGTATTGCCTTGGTTGATAGACAGACAAAAACAGCAATGTAACCCTTGGATGAAGAATGCCCTCTTTCCTTGGATGTTCGAATTTGTATTGGACCGTCATAGTCCACTCCTGAATGGAAGAATGGCGGGGTTGAATTGACTCTGGTTGGTGGAAGATTTCCCATTAATTGCTGGGCTGCCTCTGCCTTGAATCGGATGCATTGAAAGCATTTCTTGATGCTGGAGCTGACGGCTTTCTTTGCGTTGTAAGGTGCGTAAATGTGCCTCATGGATTATTAGTTTGGAAACATGGTTGGAATAAGGAAGGATAATTGGGTGTTTTTCGTGGTAGGATAAGGTTGAATTTTCTAGTCTTCCTCCAACACGGATGATTCCATGTTGATCGATGAATGGATTGAGATTTGCGAGTTTGTTGTTGGAGTCCACACATTTTCTCTTTTGGAGTTGAGATTCTGTTGCCCTCAGAATAGGATCACTTCCTTGGACGACCTTAATGAGTGTGAGGATGGTGTTTTCTATTTCTTTAACTGATAGACATCCTGGTTGAATGGGAAGACGCCTACACTTGTTGGTGAATCTTCGACAGTAGGACACGACTCGTACCATTTTTGTCAGAGACGAAAAGCGATGAGTAACTTCGTTCTCGTCCTGATGAACTGTAGCTTGATGCACAGTGTAACCTTTTCCTTCTTCATTGGTTGTTGCGGTGTCTGGTTGACACGGCCGTAACTCTTTGTTAATTAACCAACTTGGTCCACCCCACCATAGTACATGTTTCTTTAATTTCCCTGGACTAGTGCCTCTGGAGATGACGTCTGCAGGATTTTTCCGGACTTGAGGTGGTTCCAATGTTGAGCCGGAATCAGGTGGTTGATTTCGGCTACGCGGTTTGCGACGAACGTCTTCCATCTTACTGGATCTCCCTTTATCCATCCTAGTGCGACCATGGAGTCTGTCCAGGCGAAAGTAGATACCTTAGGAATGTCCAGTGCTGTGATTACCCGTTGTAATAGATTGGAAAGTAGTACTGCTGCGCAGAGTTCCAGTCTGGGTAGGGTTGTCTCTGCTCGAGCTGGTGCCACCTTGGATTTTGCTATTAATAATGATACCTTGGATTGGCCTGATGACGTGATGACTCTGGTGTAGACCACGGCTAAAATAGCCCTTTCGGAAGCGTCACAGAATCCATGCAGTTCCATTTGGGCTTCCCTTTTAGCAAAAAGCCACCTTGGTAATGTAATTTCTTCTACTGATTTGAGTTGAGATTTGAACGTTTCCCAACTGGGTCGTCCCACTTGATATTTTCGAGCCATAGTTCTTGGATGAGTAGTTTAGCAGTGATAATGATGGGTGCTAACCAACTCAATGGGTCGAAAATTTTAGCGACTTCGGATAATATGGTGCGTTTTGTGGATTCCTTTTGCTTCACATCCACCTTGAAGCAAAACACGTCTTCATATGGAGACCAATGGACGCCCAATGACTTCTTTACACCGTCCTCACTTATTTCGAGGTATGTTTGCTCCTTCAATTCTTCGGGTAGTTCTTATATGATGGCTAATTCATTACTGCACCATTTATGTAGGGTAAAACCTCCACGTTTTAATAAGGAAATTAACTGACCTTGCTGCTTGATTGCTTCTTCTAAAGTGTCGACTCCGGATAGCACATCGTCCACATAGAAATCTCTCTTCACAACTTCTGCTGCTAATGGAAATGAAGATCTCTCGTCCTCTGCTAATTGGTGCAAAGTTCGGATGGCCAGATAGGGAGCTGATGCGGTTCCATAAGTGACCGTGCATAACCTGTATTCCCTGATTGGCTGTGATTGATCGAATCTCCATAAGATTCTTTGATACTCCTGGTCTTGGCTGTCCATCTTGATCTGTCGGTACATTTTCTCAATGTCCGCAGAGAAGACGACCTTGTGAGTCCTCCATCGGAGTAGAATGTCGACCAGCTCTTGCTAAAGTTTCGGTTCAGCATACATGATTTCGTTTAAGGATTTTCCATAAGATGCCTTGCTCGAAGCGTCGAAGACGACACGGAGCTTTGTTGATGAACTTGCTTCTCGGATTACGCCGTGGTGTGGGATGTAATACTTGCCACTGTTTTCCTGTTTCTTTTCTACTCTTTCCGTATGTCCTAAATCCAGATATTCTTGCATGCGTTTCTTGTATTGGATTTCTAGATCTTGGTCTTGTCTCAGCTTCCTTGCCAAATTTAATAGTCTCGCCAATGTTGAGGGTTTGGACTTTCCCATGCTCACTGTAATTTGCTTGAATGGAATCTTCACTATGTATCTTCCATCTTCGTCTCGCTGCACTGTGTCTGTGAATTTATTCTCACATACCTGATCGTCTGGGGAAATTCTTCGTTGAGTGGGAACTTCTTCTATGTTCCATAATTTTTGTAACTGCTTGTCTTCTTCAATTTTGGCAACCATGGTGTTGACTTTAATGCTGTCGTTATGTTGTCTTCCAATGGTTCCAGATAAAATCCAGCCCAGCTCGGTATTTTGTCCTAAGATGCCATCCTTTGTTTTAGTGATTCCTTCTAGAATTATTTTAGAATATTATTCGGTGCCTAGAATTATATCTATAGGGCCAGGTTGGTTGAAGGTTGGATCGGCGATGAAGATATTGCTCCAGGAATTGATATTTATATTTGGGATGGGTGATGAAGGCATGGCTTTTGTAAGTCTAGGAAGTACTAGTAAATTGACAGGGAGGTAAAAGTTACTTGAAAATCTAGGTGTGATCAAACCTGGGATTTTCCATTTAGCAATTTTTGGCTCGCTGTTCCCGATTCCTGTGATTTCAGCTCGAATCTTGATTCTGGGTAACGCCAATAATTCGGCTGATGTTTCCGTGATAAATGACCCCTGAGACCCGGGATCTATTAATACTCGTAATAGATGAGTCATCCCGGATGCTGCCTTTACTTGAACCATTGCTGTGGCAAGTAGTACTTGGCTCTGCTGTGCGCCTACATTGGCGGTGATGATGTCCGACTTCGGCTTCTTCTCTGGAGCGTTGGAAGTCTTCATGGCTGCTGCATGAGCTGACGTTCTCATCTTTTGGGCAGGGAGCGGCCTTGATGGTGGGTGCGCCTGATGAAGCAGTGTATGATGAGGGAAGCGACAGATCCTACAATTAAAATAGGCACGGCATGATATATTTGAATCGTGCCGCAAGCATCGATAGCACAATCGATAGGTTTTTACTGCTTCTTGTTTTTCATGGGTAGATAGCCTCTGGAATTGACTACAATTGTCGATGTAATGATCTCCATGGCACAGCTTGCAATTTAGGGATGCGGAAGAGTAATTCTTCTGTGGTCTTTCCTGCGTGGGCTTTCGAGCTCCATCTATGGATTCCAGGGATTGGAACCGCACTTGCAGGAAAGCCATTAAATTTTGATGATCCTGAACTTCGTTTGGACATTGAAGCGACTGCTCATATAATTTGTTGGTTTCAGGATCCCATTTTTGAGCGATAGCTCTGTTAATCCACGGACACCAACTGTCGGTGGAGATGCCTAAATTTTTGATTGCCTCCACACATTCCTTGATGGAGTCGTACAATCTTTGTAACCCTTGGGCTGACTCTTTGGAGAGGACCGGCAGATCGAATATGGTGTCTAGCAATTTAGTTAGAATAAGGCGATTATTTTGATACCTTTGTCGCAGCAGATTCCAGGCGGTGTTGTAGTTTGCTTGGGTAGCAGCTAGATGCTGGATCAGTCGGCTTGGCTCTCCCTTGGCATGCGGGTTTAGATATTGAATCTTGATGACATCGTCCATATTCTGGTTGTCATCTATTAATTTGGTGAACAGGTCCTTGAAAGTGGCCCATTCCTCATAATTTCCCTCTTATATGGGGATTTTGACTTGAGGAAGCGAGATGGCTGCTGCTTGCTCGTTCCTTGTCGGTGCTTGCAATAAAATAATTAAATTTCTATACTTGTCTTCCAACGTAGTATATTCAGGACTGAAGTGCATTTGTTCTGAAGCCGATTCTCGCATGAACCGTTGCTGCGAGTAGTTGTGCAGGCAGTACCGTGGGCCGAGTTCGTATTATTTTGTGTTATTGCTTATAAATAATTAATTAAACTTGGTACATAATGGGAGGTGAAGATCAAGCACTCAGATCTAAGACAGAAGACGATGCACTTATCCAAAAAGTAGTGGAAAAAATTTTACAATCGGAAAAACTACTTACAGTTATAGGAGACAGAATCACTGCAATGGTTACTGCTCAATTTGAAGCCACTTTAAAAATGTATGATGGCAAAATTCGCGATTTGGAAACAAAATTATATAATGCGAATACGAAAATCGAAGAACTAGAACAGTATTCCAGACGAAATAGCCTGAGAATTTTCGGTATCGATGAAGAAGATAAGGAAGACACGGATATGAAGATAATGGAGATATGTCAAAAACAATTAAATATACCAATTATGAGGAGCTCTATAGATATAAGTCATAGAATTTCAAAACCCGTACCTGGCAAACCACGTCCTATAATTGTAAAATTTGTTAACCGGAGCATTCGTAATGAGATATATCGCAATAAAAGCAAACTGAAGGGGTCTCGCATTCTGATTCGAGAAGATCTGACACAGGTACGAGCTAGTATTTTAAAAACTGCGATTGATAAATATGGAACCAAAAATGTCTGGACTAACAACGGAATGATATTCGTCAAGAGTGACAACGTTGTGTACAAAGTGATAAATATGGTGGATCTTTGTAAAATAAATAAAAGCGATAGTGTTGAAAAGTGATATGGCTGAAAATTGTCGTCCCCAGGTGCTGTCGCAAAATAGTTTTTTGTTTATTTCTATTCGCCTTATCGGCATTCAAATACAAATTTCTTAATTTATTTTCAGTATATCTGTTTTTTGTTGTTTATTATTAAGTAACTGTTTAATTATAAGCCAAAATTGAGATGGATTTAGATTTTGATATAAAAGAAACTTTAGTTTGTGACATCGATGGATTTACAGAACTTTTGGGTAAGCATAGTAATCTAATTTCTATTTTTAATATGAATATAAGAAGTATTAACAAAAATTATGATGAACTTTTCGTATTTCTGCAATCATTACTAATTAAATTTGACATAATAATACTTACTGAAACTTGGAATATACAGCACGAGATTGATAAATACAAATTGCAAGGTTACAACATTTACTACAATTATGGCTCATTTAATCAAAATGATGGAGTGATTGTTTATGTTAAGGAAAATATTAAGCAAACTGTTCAATTAATTGAAACTGACTTGGGCATTACGTTTCTTCGGTTAAATTGTATTATAAATAATGTATCATACGCAGTCACAGCTATCTATAGATCCCCTTCTAGTAACGTACATCAGTTTTTGCAGGATCTTCGAAGGACGTTGCGAATTTTTAAGAACTGTAATTATCAGGTTGAAATAATTGCTGGAGATATCAATGTTGATATTCTGGAACCAGACGCAATTTCTAACAATTATTTAGATATAATGAGTGAATTTGGGTTTGTAACTTATTTAAAAAATCCTACTAGAGTTACTGCTACATCAAAATCATGTGTTGATCACATTTTCATTAAGTATGAAAACGAACTATTTGATAATTTATTTCCAGTGGTTATTGAGTCGTTCATTACAGACCACTATCCCACTGCATTATTGATCAAAGAACACTTACATAATTCCCCTGTTAGTAATCATAATTATTATAATCATGTAAAAACCAAAACGTCTATTAATTTTGAAAAATTAAATAATCTGTTGGCTAATGAAAATTGGGAAGAAGTTTGTAATTGTCTTGATGCTAATACTGCAGCTTCAGTATTCATACAAAAATTAATAGCTTATATCTTAAAATCACAGACTACTGTCCGGATTCAAGCAAAATACAGAAAAATTAAACCTTGGATGACAAATGGAATTTTAAACTCAATTAGACACAGAGATAAAGTTAGTAAGAAGGTATTAAAGGATTCGCATAATTTACAATTAATTATATACTACAAAAATTACAGAAATAAATTGACAAGCTTAATTAAAACTGCTAAAGATAATTATTATAAATCAAAATTACATGAGGTCTCTGGCAATTTAAAAAAGACATGGCAAATTATCAATGAAATAACTAATTATTCTAAAAAAACTTCGGAAATTGGAGTTATTGTTGATGATACAAATAATATTATTGAACATGATGCAGATAAAGCTAACTATTTCAATGAGTTTTTCCAGAGTGTCGGTACGAATATGGCAAAGTTGATTGATAAGACGGATAATGATTCTTTTTTGGATAGTTACAACCCAAATACTATTTACTTATTGCCCATAACTGAAAATGAAATTAATAAATACATCAAAAGCTTGAAAAATACCAATTCTAGTGGAGTTGATGGTATTAGCAATAATACCATTAAAGCGATAACACAATTTATATTAAAACCATTAGTGCACATTACTAATTTATGTTTTCAAACAGGATGTTTTCCTCAAGTTTTTAAAAATAGTTTAATTCTTCCCATATTTAAGTCTGGTGATAAAACAGTTGTTAATAATTATAGGCCTATATCACTTACCAGCAATTTAGGGAAAGTAATTGAAAAATGTATTAAAGAAAGGCTAATAAATTTTTTGGACAAATTTAAAATATTATCTAGTAATCAATATGGTTTCCGTAGCAATGTTGGCACTAATGATGCAATATATGCAATCACTAGCAAAATACATAATAATCTAGACAACAGTAAAAAAACGTTAGCTGTTTTTTTGGATCTTGCAAAAGCTTTTGATACTGTGTGTCACATGACCCTCTGTCGCAAATTAGAAAATCTTGGAATTAGAGGTACAGCAATTGAATTGATTAAATCTTATTTATCAGACAGAACACAAAAAGTTACGGTAAATGAAGCTTTGAGTGATAAATTAATCGTTAAAATGGGAATTCCACAAGGAACTGTATTGGGACCTTTGTTGTTTTTGATTTATATAAACGATCTTACGAACCTGAATGTAAACGGTGACATAATTTCATTTGCTGATGACACAGCTATTGTCTTTGCGGCAGAGAGTCATGAGGAACTAGTATGCAAGGCGGAAGATGGAATGGCACGTATAATGCATAAATTAAAAACCGATTTGCTATCGCTGAACTTGTCTAAAACCAAGTTTATATATTTTTCCTTAACACAACAAATTACTCCACCTATTACAAATATTTGCATTCACTCATCCAAGTGTATGAATAACAATAAAAATAATTGCAACTGTACTCAAATTATTACATCTGTGAATTATATTAAATATCTTGGAATATACATTGACGGAAACATGAGATGGAAAAAACACTTAGAAGAAACGGCAACTAAAATTAGGAAATCTTTATATAAATTTAAATTGCTTAAAACTATATTAAAAAGGGAAACAATATTAAACGTTTACTATGCCTTAGTTCAATCTGTTATTCAGTATGGAATAATAGGTTGGGGTGGTGTAGCAGACTGCTATTTGCTTCCTTTAGAAATTCTTCAAAAATTAGTAATAAAAATTATATTCAATAAAGATTATACTTACTCCACGGAGCTACTTTTTTCAGAAACAAATATTTTTTCCATTAGGCAATTATATCTATACACATTGGCTATTTTTGCTTTTAAACATCATACATTTTTTACATTGTGCGCTCATTCCTATCAAACTCGAAGTAAAGAAAAGCATCTGGTTATCAATCTTAAAACAATGAAATCAGTTTCACAAAAGCATGCCAGTTATTTATGTACAAAATTGTTCAATGAGATTCCGATAAATTTGAGAAATATTTCTTCTTTGAATATTTTTAAATTAAAAATTAAAAAATGGATTAAGAGTAAAGCATTGGATTACTATGCTTGCCTAAGTAGGACCATTTATTAGATTTTAAGAATAGATTTTTAAGTTAATTTCAATTATAATCAAATGAAATATGAATGCGAGGATTAATTCAATTCAATTTAATTTATAAAATTTATTATATTAATCTGTCAAAATGAATAGAAACTGGCCACGCACAAGTTATCTTTTGTGGTCAGTATCATTTTAATGTATTTACATTTGCATATATGTATACTTATCTGAATAAATTCCTTTATCTATCTTTATCTATCTATGTCGTTCGACATAACTTCTTCGTCCATCTCGACCACACGATCCCATTTTTCTCTTAATTCCCTTGTCGTGATGGTTGGCCTCCCTAATTCTTGTGTTAGTTCGGCGTCGTCCATCGCTTGCTTAAAATTCTGAATCCGGATACGAACCTTTTGCTTGGGGTTGGCCACCATTTCCTCTTGATTTCTGCTTACGGAGGGGTTGGAAATTTCCGTTGATTTTGAACAGCTCTGCAAGTAACTTTTTGCTTCGCCGTATATGGCTTTAATTTGATCGTAATACCCTGTTGTAAAATAATTATGAGTTGGAATACTTAGCTGCCCCATTTCTGCATGATTTTTAGTTGCAGTGTTCCAAAGTTCGTCCAGCGTTTTGTTGCGACTGGCGATATAGGTTTCGTTTTTTCGGCTGGCAGGGTCCTTTTTGCTGTTAGATAATACTTGCTTTATCTTCTGCGCGAGCTCTTCTTGGGCGACAGCTAATTTGTTGAACTCCTCCATATTGTTAGCCATTTTCTGGAAACTGGGTGGTTGGCAGATGTTGTCTTGGGATGCTGGTGACCTTTGGGATGTGTTTGTCCTTTAGTTGTAGACAGATCCGGCTCAAGGACCATGAACAGAATTGCCTGGAGGCTGTATCAGGCTTTCGTTACTTTTGCGCTGGTTCTATCCCTTAAAGCACGTAAACGAGACTGCGTTTACGTTTTAAATCAATGTAGTCAATGGTACTTAAAAGGGACGACAGTAAACTACCCTAAGAGACGCAGCCTCACGTCTCGATGATATTATGGTTTAGTATTAGGGTAGCGACGTAGTGAATGAATCAGACATTAGATGCAGATTGTTTTATTACGAAAATAAACGTTGTATTTATACAAAACAAGAATGCTTAACTAAGTAACATATCAAAGTTCATAATAGTGTAGTTTAATGGAACGCGTTTAAAGGTACGAAGACGACAATTCAGCACAATAAGCTTTCTATAGTTCCGCATGTGTTTGCAGGACGGTGCGGTGAACTTGGGTTTCTAGGTCGCGTACTGAGCGAAATGCCAAGTTGCAGTTTACTGCGGTGTTTAAACTCAATGCTTGCGAAACAATATTCGTTTGTTAATATTTCGTAAATGGGAACTGAAATTTGCCTGTTTTAATTCAAGATTAAAACAGATCTAAATTAAATATAAACTTGCGAAATTATGAAGTAAAACTGGAGGTTAAAACTGTTTGTTTATGAAATCATAATTACATTTAGAACTTCTGACTGGTTTCGTAAATTTTGTTATTAAAATTTATGTGTGTTTAAATCAAGTTTAAACACCAAATAGGTCTCCACTGAAATAGAATATTGGTCAATCTCCCATCTTCGTACTTGGCTACATGGCCGGCATAATTCCATTTTAATGTGGCGATTGTCTGGATCACATCTTTAACTTGCATGGTATTTCGGATCTATTTATTGCTTTTCTTGTCGTTAAGAAATATACCCAACATTTGCCTTCGCATAGATCTTTGCGTTACTGCTATTTTATTCATTGACAGCGATGTCATTGCCCATTGTTTGGCATTCGCAGGTCAATACTGGGAGAATACATTTATCAAATAGTCGTGTCCTGAGCTTCAGAGAAATGTTATTGTTTTTAAAAACATGTTCTATTTTTCCGAATACTACCGTCTGGTCACACAAGATCCAGAAGAACTACGACAAATGCTAGACGAACTAGATAAAAAGGTAAATAAAATAAGACTATAAATGAATCTAAATGAAACAAAAGCAATGTGTAAAACAGACCCACAAGTATTAAAAACTGTTATATTGAAAACTCTGACCGCTATATATGTATATCCATTTAGGACATCAAATAAAGTTAGGAGAAGAAAACCCATTACTTGTCCATAGCACAGTAAGCCAAGAGCTTGATTCATTTTCGAGTAAAAATAGAATAAAAAGAGTCTCAACAACATACATATATATTGGTCTTTGTATTACATTCCAAGTCTTAAATTAAAATCAATATATACGATATATTTACAACTTTAAAACGATTAATAAAAATGCATTCTGGTCGGATCGCAGCGAAACTGCCCCTGGGAAGACTGCAGCCCGCAGTACGTGGAATATGCTCGGTAGCCGTTGATATAGCCACCGAACAATGTTTGCATGACGCCGCGCTGTGTATTTTAAAATGGGCTATTTTGGGTGTTTTATTTTGTTGTTAAACTGATTGCTAATTTCCGATAAATAACTCCGTTTCGGGTTCTCTCTACGTGTGGGTCGTGTCATTCAAGTGTTAATTTTACACTGGGCACCCCTTGAACTGCCTTGGAGCCTTTGAGGAAGCCTGGTGGGCTTTGGATTATTTACTACAAATTTATCGTATGCAGCTCAAGATAGTTTGGTTCTGCCTTCGGTTTCTAATTCCCGATTTCTCTCTCCTAAAGTTAATGCCGGTTCCAAATAAATAAACAAATCCAATTTTCTCAACTAAATGATTAAGTAGGTGCATTTTTTTGTGATGACGGTGTTTTGATTTGCCATATATTTAGCTTTTGAGAAATTAGAAAGCTTTGGCGAGATAAATCTTCTTGTCTAACGCATCGTTTTATTTTTGTATTAATTCTGTGTATCTATAGTATATGCGTATATGCATTTCTTATAGCTTGTATTACTGTCCAGGTTTTTATATTGTATGATTTTTGGATTATAATCTTCATAGTGTTAAGGTGTTCTATAATGCTAAATCCTGCATCTTCATTGGTCTGAAGTAGTTGCAGTTCATTCCGAATACGATTTATTAATATTCTTAAACACAACTTTGTATATTTGTATAGCTTTTAAAATCTTCTGGATCTCCTTTTTCGTATATTAAAATTATAATTGCCGTTTCCCATGCTACTGGCATATCCTCTTTTGTCAAACACTCATGATCATCGCCCCATTCTTTAATCACCTCTGATATTATTTCAACCTCTTCTGCTCCTTCATTACCTTTCATGACTTTAATAGTCTTTGGAGTTTCACCAACTTCATTGTGCGGTAGATTTTTTGAATCCTGTGTACACATCAAAATTGTAGAGGTAACCGTTGCTGTCGGCTAATGTTCAAATTTTGTAGCCCCACTTAATAGGATATTTTAGCATGTCCTACTGAAGACTCCTGCGATCATTACATTTGATCACTGATTTTTCAATGGCGATAGTTTCATATAAATGAAACTTTTTTGAAAATGTTTTTTCAAATCATTGGAAATGGTCGCACTTTGTAGAATTAAAATGCAGATGTAGATGAAGCAAGCGCCAGCTGAATCTATTTACATTAATAGACTGTGATGCCATACATAAGAATAACGCAGATCTTCATTTATGGAAACATTGATAACTTGTCTTTTAAACCCATTTTTAATAACAATAAGATTTTTTAGGAGTATTTTAGTTCTCGTAACTGTCACAAGATTTCTAAAAATCTAAAAGTATTGTAACTAGTTACTGATTTTGTATACATCATCCATTGTACCTTTTTTAAAGATGTTAGATTATGCTGATCTAACTGGTTTTTCAAAACTTTCGTTGTCGAGCAGGCACTAAAATAGAAACGTGTATAATTCGTCCTATTCTATCTTACCTCTACACCGTAGAGTAGAAAACGACCGGAGGATTATGCTAGATAAAATGTTAATCTTTGGCTTATCATTTTTGTAAAAACTTTACATATAGTAGATATTAAAGCTACGTACGCGTAAAATGCTAATTACTACCTGTAACACACCTGAAAAGTGCACACTCATGACGGGACCCTACTCCCGAAAGAGGATGTATTTAAGTATAAAGGTCGTTTAAGTATTATTGTATGTTAAGTGCCACAGAATTGTTTGCTCTATCTGAACGATGTTTGCGATGATCACAAAAGGAGACGTCCGAGGCAACATGAAAATTCTTAAAATAATATTTGCTGTATGTACTCATCTTGCTATCATCTGCTTGGTGTTTCGTTAACGGCCGAAGCAGACTAGGTCTGGTACAAGATACTTACGTCAACTAAAGGCTTGATTGGTTCAGCTACAAAAGTGCAACTTTCCTTTTACAATCTCTTAGTAATTGTCCACTCAAAGGTTTAACACAAATTTTTAACTCAATGCGCCTGAAGGGCGCGGTTTCTGATTGCTTAGCTGACACTTTTACTCAACCTAAACAATTAGCTTACAAATGAAGTTTACTCAGATTCTAAAATAATTGCAAGTGCCAAACAGACCATCTACAATGTAACTACAATTACGCAACACATAAAACAATTTACAAAATTCAAAATTCAGGTAAACAACCCGACAAAAGTTTATCAAATTATGAAGGCCTCCTATATATTGCACAAAGATAGTTTTACTTAAATATTAGGCATCAAATATGCCACTTCGACCTGTATTCGAACGTATTAAAATACACCTTAGTAAAGTCACGCGCATGTAAATAACTCAAGGCAAAAATCAATGCTAAGTTAAAACAAACACAACAGCAGTCAATGATGTTAACAAAAATTAGTTGCTAATTAAGGACGCTTTTGAGCGACCGCATAAAAGAATGTTTTAATGCATTATCTGTTCACTAAACTAATAATGTTTGGCGTGCTCGGCACGACACTATAAAAGCTCAAGCCACCCCCGAGTGCGTGTTGGAACTTGGGGTAACAGGTTACAATCGATGTCTTAACTGTCTCAGCATCCACTAATAAGCGATGTTTTTCGCCCGCTCGAAATTCGGAAACTCAGAGGTGTCCTGTCCACTTACGGGACGGAACATTTCAATACGTAACGGCTAATGCAATTTTGGACAACGCAGCAAATTTTAAGAAGCGATACGTCAGGTCACGACTGTAATAATGCGTTTTAAATAAATCTGTCAATTGCATATCATGCGACGGTGAGTCAAGACACCAAAGGTCAAAGAGGAAAATAAAACGTGATACAACTGCCATTTTCTGAAGCATGAAACACGCAGCTATGTATTTAAAATTAGATTCTTTCAATGCGATAATAGGCACGCTAGCTGTTCTCTTTAGTTGGAAACTTTGACTGCGATAATAAAACAACACTGACCTACGTCCTCAAATTATTTGAGGGTGTACAGAGACGTACCTAGGCCAACATGCTCGCAGGCCCTTTATTTGGAAAATTAATCTAATAATGGATCTAAGTGTAGAAATGCGTTTAGTGTTGCTACTGTATTATCTCTCGTTATGTTACTTGTATACTACTATTGATAATAACCCATACAAGAGAATAAATGAGCAAAATGTAATGCCAATGGAGCTTTTAGCATAAAATGAAGATCCTGTTTGTCGTAAACACACCTATACAAGGATTTGATTAAAAGTATGACTATAGTCGCAAAGTAAGATAAATAACGCAAAATGGTTAGGTCAGTTACCCTCATAGATAAAGCTTTAAAGCCAAATTTCATTAATTTAAGATATGCCGATCAAAATCAACTGCTGTCGATTGCTGTTTATCATTTGAATAGAATTAATTTGAGTGGTATTTCTAATTATCATAACGTAAATTGTATAGAGATGATTTGGTGGTTACAAATTATTAAATCTTACAAATACCATGCGAAATAAAAACGATTCTTATCTTAAACGGTTAAAGTGAAAAAGAACTGTTTCTTTACACCTTTTTAATAATGTACTTCTTATTGCAGACTCCAAAGAATGCCTCCGGGAAGACCACTTTTGCTGCTTCTTTGCACCATATCCACTTGGTAAGTCATTAGTTCAAATACAATTTAAGAAAAACTAATATTAATCGAACTAATTCATGATTTGCACACTTTCAGTTTACCGGATATAGATCAAGGGGACAGTGTAATACTCGAAAATAGAAACTTCGGCCGTATACCAAAAGGTTTAAAAACCACCGTAACGTATATTTCTTTTTCACGGAATTCCATATCTAGAGTAGGTCTATAGGATTTAAAGGAATATAGACAACTAATATTTCTCAAGTTAAGCTATAACCAACTACATAGCAGCAAAGATCTGATAGGATTAAGGGTCGTGAGAACTTTACTACATTTAGACGTCTCGCATAACTATCTGAAAGCCTTCGACTTCCAGGACTTGAGGGGGAATAGGCAACTTCGTAGGCTTGTACTCAGCCACAACCAGAAATTAAATATATCCAAACACGTCGAACATCTACTCAATTTAGAAAAGCTTTCCTTAGCTGATTGTGGTTTAGGCAACGATATGCCTTGGGAGATATTCGAAGGGTTTCCTGCTCTGACCCATTTAGAGCTGCAAAATAATAGTATTTCTATTTACCCGCAGAGGGTGTTTGACTACCTTAGAAACCTGAAGTACTTAGACCTGTCGTACAACAACATCATAACTTTGGACTTCTACGACTTTAATTGGAATTTAGAGCTTCGCACGCTTAGATTTTCCCATAACAAGAAGCTAACTATAGCTCAACACTACGGACGCCTATACAAGTTAGAAAATATATCTTTAGATAATTGTAATTTAGGGGAAAATATCCCCTGGCAAATATTTGAGGCGCTCCCTTGTCTGGCCATATTCGATCTCAGATTCAATAATGTGTCTAGCATACCTCGAAAGGTGTTTGATAACTTTACACAGAAGTCGGTGAACGTGCTGAAGGACAAACACGTTGCCATCGAAGAAGTTCAAAATGTACCTTCTTCGGCAGCCGATGAGAACAAAAACGATTTAGATGAATCAATGAATCAGAAGCCGAATGTGAGAAATCTATCCACATCTATAACATATTCTGTTTTTATTATGGTTGTAATGTCTGTTTTAGCAATGATTTTGGAAAGCATTCTATGATATGAATTCAAGCTATATGCCTTATTAAATTGTCTGATATTGTATAGGTTTCGAGATTTGCAATTTTTGAAGATATTAATGTTAGGTAGATCGCAATTAATACTTTGAAGGGTTAGCAAGCTGAGAATGTAATTTTAATCTAATCTACCACCATTTTAATGTATTAAATGAAATTATTTCTATTATTCTGTTTGACTGAAAGAAATATTTTAGTGGTTGTACTTACATAAAGCTACCTATTGTTGCGACTATGGAAATATCTACTCATTTACACTTTTATGTATCTTAGCCTATATACACATATGTATTATTATAGTTTTAACTACTATTTTATAGTTTCTTAACATTGACGCTTATTTTTTTAAATAATAATTTAATAAAAGTTATTTATCTAAGACTGTGTGTAAAATTGCCTTTTGGTTGGTAGTTTTCAGTTTGTAAAACGACTGCTTAATAATGTTTTCATTAGTTTACGTCGTCAGCAGTTACGTGTTTAAAAGATTTCACAGGCACGTTGCCAGTAGCAACGTGTTTTAAAATTTTTAAAACCCGCAAAATTACGACCGGTTGCTGGTAATCCTAAGTTACATTAAAAAATATTTTTTATATTTACCGTGTTTTCTAGATTCTATCGTAGATAAAATATTGTACGATACACATGCGTAAAGCATCTTTAGTCACTCGCGGGGCTTAAAACGCTCGCTCACTCGCTTTTTAACTCTGCATCACTCGTGACTAAAGACTAGCTTTACGCACTTGTATCGTAAATTACTATTAGTCACTTGTATTATATTTAAAGCGTTTGTTACTAAATCAGGCAGAGGAATCCTAGCAATATTGTAATGACGTCATTGCGGAATTTAAAGAGATCTATAATAATTGCAGTTCGAATTTGGAATAATGCTAGGGTGACATTTTTAGGATCTGCTTTAGAAATCCTTGTGGTTATAGTTGCACGGCTGGCCGGCTCAAATGTTATATTATGAATGTTACCTTAATAGAATCCTTTGAAAATTGTTTTCATTTGCAAATAGCAGTACAGTTCCGCGTGTTTTGCAGCTAAGTAACCATTTCCAAAGCTTTGAATATAATGTAATATCCAAATACTGGAGTTGAACACCGTACAAATTTCTCATCGCCGGATGATTTCCTAGTAAAATTTCTATTAAATCATCACCTTCAACACTAGGTGGCGCCCTAAACAATAACAAAAACATTTTTTCTATCCGCCAAGGTACAATTAATTTGATTGTAGCGAACGAACGTCTATTGTTATTTCATCTTAAGACACGGTCTTGTACCAATGATCTACTAAGCGCTCAATAAGCTGGCTACATGTCTTCAACGACATTTAATCGGTAACATTGAAACATTAGTAAATAGAACAGACGGAGACACAAAACATGAAACGTGTTTAGGAATATTATTCTGAAACGTCTGACTATGGAAAAAACCTGAATTGTCCTTTATTTATTTCCAGCTCTCAGAAAGCTTAATTCGTATGCAAGTCAGGAACTAGATGCAAATACGCCCCTTTTATTGCTACGAATAGTCGAGGTTCTACTCGTATAAACTTCTTGCACTGAAAAGTTGTATATTTTCTGCAGTTATATGCTTCTGTTTTCCATTTGCAAGCTTCATTTTTTATACATTTTGCATCACCTGTCATACCAAACATCTTTTCTTCTACTACTTTTCTTCAAGCTTTCCTCACCTAGACTAGATTTTGATTTGTCTTGCATATCAACTACGTCTCACTTTATATGTCAGAATACATAGACGATACTTTTTGGATTTTGCTATTATACTTTTGGTTCTGAGTATCCTATCTCTGGTTCATTTGTTTAACTAAGCTTTTGCACATTTTTTATTTCCCTTACCTTTCCATCCGATAACTTAGATTTTGTCTTTATAACTACTATGGTATTATTTTGCTCCTTCACCAATCAGTTTTTATTCATTCATAATCCGACTCTTGTAATGAGTTAATCAAACTGCAATTGGACGTTTCTTGCGTCCATCTCTTAGTTTGGTTTGTCCTCTTTCTTTTCCGGATAGCTCAATAGCAATGAGGCCTTTTCTGTTTTGTTTACTGCGGTTCGAAATCCCATATTGCAATGAACCCAGAAGCCCACCTTTGACTCGTACTGAAAACTGAAAATGTTACAGCTCTAAAATGTTTATTTCATTAAAAAGCCAATTCGCCTACACATAAATGAGCAGCAAATATAGATATGAGCTGTAAAGAAACAATGCTGAATAATATTAAAATTAAGCAGTAACAATACAGCAAACAGGTGTGTCTACCACGCATTTATGCTAACAATAATATTAAACGATTCCGCAAATAGCTGCTTCTACAACGCATTTAAGCTAGTAGTCCACTACGCAGACTTCTAAGCGCAGGCACATAGAACAATAGAAAATAACTCAAGCACTGCAGCCTCGATTATTTACACAACGCAGTTGCGTAACGACCTGGATCTGTTCCTCGCAGGTATTCTCGGGGATGCTTTTTCTATTGCGTCACTTGATGGCGTGGACGCTTCATCTAAGAACGGCATCGGCAGGACGTTGTATCTCAGTACGGATAACATGTCACTATTGCGATAATTCTTTGTTCTAGTTCCAGAAAAATGTATGAACGCTCACTTTTGACGACGCCCGCTTTGTTGTTACTCACTTTGCTAGATCTAATTATTAAACTCTACTAACGAACAATAAAGCACCTACATGTATTTTAAGATGTTACTTTAGAAACACTCAGGCGAATAAGGTCAAGCTCCCGTTATATGTTGCTTAACATTTAATCAAAACTTTACTATTTGCTCTAGTTCTTTTGCAAATTTTGTCAATATGGTTATGTTGTCAGCATAGGTTAGATATTGATGGTTCTTGGTATTAAACTTCCAGTGGTTTTTATTCCACTGTTTCTTAATATGTTCTCTAGAACGATACTGTGAATGCGTCGCCGTCTTTTAATGTATCTATTTGCAATTTAACAACAGCTGTCATCTATCTTGCTCTGTCGAACCATTTTTACTTCCCTCGTCTGAAAGACGAAAGAAGTATTGTAATCGCGAAAAAATCACCTTCTGATATTTCTTCTGATCCTTACTTTTCAGGGTCTCTAGATGACGAAAAAGAGGTTTTTTCAATTCTGTCTGTCCGTCTGTCTGCCTGTCTGTCTGTCTGTCTGTTGGCGGTATAACTCAAAAAATATATGTCGAAGGAAGACGATATTTTGCATACACATTATATATATATATATATACTAGCTGATACCCGCGACTTCGTTCGTGCGAGGTTCGTTATTTGTGCATTAAATAATGACTAATTATTTTCTGTCATCCCATCCCATCCCATCCCATCCTATCCCCGTCCCCGTCCTCGTCCCCGTCCCCGTCCCCGTCCCTTTCTCCGTACCGTTCCATCCTGTCCCGTCCCGTTCTGTCCCGTCCTGTCCCGTCCCCACCCCTTCCATCCCATCCCTTCCCTTCCTTTTCCGTCCCGGTCCACCGTGGCTCAGGTAGAAATTGTGCGTTTCTTGATTATATCGCACTAAAGGTTGGGACAGCACACGCGGTCCGCCTGCCGTTCAAATTCGACCATGGGTAACGTTTTTTTTATTTGAAAATTTATTTAATTTATTAGAAACATGAAGATATATTTACACCTAACTTAATTTGATTTGACCGGGAGGCATTGCGGCCGGGAGCCGCATAATGCGCCAATTTTTTCGCGAGGCTGCCGCTGAAAATAGAGGAATTTTATGCCTATATCGCACTTACAAGTTTAGTTTGGAATATTTTTCGATGATTCTTAAAGTAGTGGAAAGACTATTCTTTCTACATTCAGATGATATCAAATTACTCTCAAAATTACGTTCAACAACTGCTACAGAAATTGTTCAAATAAAGCGTACGGGGAATTTGCAGGATAAACTTTAGCATCGACGTATTTTGGAAACGATTACAGATAAGTGTATACATCCAAGATATGAAATGTGTCAGAAAGAATCAATGAATTTTTAGTGAAAGAATTATCTGCATTGGCTTATTGATGTAAAAAATATAATTAATTTTCCATTGCCTGATTTAGCTGAAACGCATCTTGCACACGAAACTAAGACATGCCCGGTAGGGTTTCCAGTCCCGGGATCCGGTCCCGGGACAGTCCCGGGATTCTACCACAAAAACATAGTCCCGGGACCACAGCCAGCCCAGGCGAAGTCCCGGGACCATGTCAACATGCGTGCGTATACTTGATATCAGAGAATTAGGACGGGTATTCACCGGCGTCCGTCGTATTACTCATGCCTCTTGTACATTCTGCATTATTTGCGTTTTGCGTAAGGTAGGAGAGGTATTGTTTTCGGTAGGTTAGAATTAAACCTGTGTGTTGTTTCAGCCACATTTGCATAATCTTCTTCTATTTATGTATTTGTCTTGTTTTTTTTGTTGGATTTATATATGTGCGAAGAAGCTGAATAATTTATATTTTTGGGATTTAAGTGTGTCGTTATTTGTCTGCTAAAGCGTTACAATTAGAATGAATTCCGATTTGCAACCTACCTTCATTCTACATTTAAAAAAATGACGATTTGAAGTCACTATGGCAACAGTTTTATATATTGAAAATAAACAATTGGCGAAATGTAAAGTGGGTTCCTACAAAATTATCATAATCAGAGGCAGCTTGACGAAAGGATTACACACGCACTTTGCAGTTTAAACAAAAGCAAAAGCGACAGACATTTTTAGTACCAGAAGAAAGCAATGAAGTTGTAGACGAGCCCCAACGCAAATTATCAGCACAGCAATACTTTATTTAACTTAAAACACTTGTTTTTCTTTGGAAATTTTATTCGGAAATTTCACCTGAACACTATTTCTTTTTCGGGACCATTTTCGGGATTTTCGGGACTAGTCCCGGGACCTGAAATTTAGCTAGTAAGTCCCGAAAACACTTTTGGTCCCGGGACTTGGAAACCCTAATGCCCGGCGTTAAACTTAAGGCTGGCGTTTAGCTTATGTTGAAATAAATAATAGGGACAGCTTGATACATAGGAATCACTTTATATCGATTTACACGCGTCGTAGGAATTTAAACAAGACTTCATTTCAGAGACAAATGTTGGCTAATTATCGTAAGATATTTTATAAAAGGTAAAAAATTCGGTTGCGATGTAAAATTGTATTTAAAATATCAACGCTTTTGTAGGCACTTTACATTTGTATTTCTGCCATTCAACAGGAAAATTTACTTGTGCAAAATAGAAAACAGAAACTGTAAAATAGATTACAAGAAGATACGATTTTTGATCTTTCATTTAAGACCTCATTGAACTATTTCTGACTTTTTCTTTTTGATTAGAAGTGATTCCTAAACAAATTCAAGCTGTTGTCATTAAGGGCGAATATTACAACGCCTAATGTTGGTTATCGGTGCTGTTTTTGCAGACACATGATAAATTTTTACACAAATAGCGTATAAATAGTTTAGGCACTGTAAGGCAGATGTCGTGTTGTCGTTGAAAAACCAAGGTTGTGAACATGGCACAAACTGCGGTAAATTTAAACTTTGCAATGCGGTCCCAAATGCTTAATTTACAATACGGTAAATCGGGAATACGAGTGACATTATTAGAGCACGGATTTCTAGCTCTGTTGCTATATGTAATAATTAATAGCTGAACAGAAACGTTTAGAAGGAAATAGAAATTATGAGGAAAACAATTGTTTAAGAATATTTATTTTTTGGTTCAAAAAGTATGTTTTTCCGCCAAGATCTGTCACTGAAGTAGACGTTTCTCTTACATTTATAACAGTTACTAGCTGAAACCCGCGGCATATGCCGCATTTAAAATGTACAACGAACTTAATAACTTTTGTTGCACTAAAGAAAATTTTAAAAGCACGCTAGAGATTGGCAGTAAGTAAAAGTTCCAAAAAATATATTTTCAAATGGAAAGTCTCTGGAAAGGAAACGCTCGCCTCTGGAAGGCGTCCTAATTAATACGACGTTGTTGGAACGCAGTAAAAAAAAATTGCGGAAAGAATTAATGCTCTTATGAGATTATATGTGATAATTATTTGCGCCACCGAAATAATTTTCAGCTGCCTGCAATCTGTGTTTCTTTTCAGGTTTAAGCCGTTGAGGCGTTGACCGTCATAAAAATATAAATGTGGTAACTCAAGTCTCCAGTTACGCCGTTACTGTTATTGTTAAATAACTCGATTAATTATTATTTCTTTGTCATTTTAAACTGGTATTATTATTATTATCTCTATAATAGCTTCTATAAGTAACTGTTTATAATGTTTATATTCTAGCGAGTTAATTTTCTTCTTAAATGGCTAGTGAATTAATAGTAGATTGTTCTACAAGTTAAGAAAAGTGAGAATTTTCCAGCGAATGTAAAAGTTTTACGTGAGCATGAAAGAATGACGCTGTAGCCCGCGGCGCATGCCGCATTTAAAGTTTTGCGCGTTAGATAGATATACTTTAGTTGTGACATTACAAAAAAAAAATTCTTTTACACACGTCTACTATGGCAAATGCTACACCAAATACATACAATATATACAGTTCACATTTAATTATATATATTTATTCCTACTTCAGTACGTAAAACATGCTTAGAGCCATGTTCTTGATAACGGCGATAAAACTTAGATTAAATTTAGATTTTAGTTTATTGGCATACATGTTTAACGTCAGCGTACGAACAATTTCCAGAATATTTTATACCACATTGAATATTATATGTATCATCGGATGAAAAATTTTATTATTTGGCCTGAACGAGTTCAGCTGATTAAATCAATGCCAGAATGCTTCAAGGTAGCATTTGGCAACAAGATTTCAGTAATAATCAATTGTTTTGAGATGAGAGTGGAAAAATCAAGTAGCCTTGAAGTACAATGCCAGGAGATTTTGTATTGACAGATCGTGGCTTTTTAATAAAAGACTCCGTAGGACTACATACGGCCACAGTGATTAAGCCTGCTTTTCTAAAAGGGAAACGGCAGCTCGATCCAAGGGATATAGAAACAACCAGGAATATAGCAAGCGTGAGGTAGTGCAAGTATATTGTTACAATAATTATCTTAATTATATCTTTTTTTCAGAATACACGTCAAACGCGCTATTGGAGTCCTTCGTCAAAAAAATACAGTTCTTCACGAAACGATGCCCATGTTCCTGGCGAAAAAGAAAACTGACGATGTTGCTGTGGTAGATCAGATATTAACAGTTTCTTGTGCACTCGTAAATTTATGCCCTCCTATAATTGTATAATTATGAAATAAATTGTATTAACAAAGTTAATCTAATTATTTTTACTTTAATAATAATAATAATATCTACAAAATTATTAATAGTTATTTAGACCGCAAGTGTTAGGGCCGGTTGCAGAAAGCAATGTTAAGTCTGGTGTTAGCTAACGTCGCGTCAAAGTGAACAAACTCGCATCAAATTTTGTTTACTAATGTATTAGTTACCATAAACATTTGAGATTTGATTCGTTTTTGTTCACTTTGACATCGCGTTAGCTAACACCAGACTTAACATTGCTTTCTGCAACCGGCCCTTAGAAGCACGCTAACACGAGTTGTCTATAAGATTTTTTAAAATTTCATTAAACATTCAAATCCCAGCCTATTTTGTATAGAATTGTATTTGCCTTCATTTTAGTCAAGTGCGTTGGTCAGTTCTAGTAACTAAGGAAACGTCCAATTAGAATCGTTCATTCCTAAATTAAAAGCAAATTGTCACTTTTTTTCACTGAGTGAAAAAAAGTGGCACTTCACACACCGAAATTAATTAAAAAAAGCCTACTTTTTTAAATGAAATTTAAAAAAATTAGTTAATTATCAGTTCTGAGTGTCTTTTCCCAAAGTGTGGGAACAAGTTGTGGCAAATCGAATGGTATCGTTCCTGAATAAATACCATCTATTCTCCGATACACAACACGGCTTCAGACAGCTCAGATCTACAGAAACTCCTAGTTTTAGCGTGCTCCGCTATGTCTATCAGCAACTGTATAACGGTAAATTTGTTGCATCAATATTTTTCGACATATCGCGTGCATTCGACATTGTGAATGTGGAATGCATTCGAAAAAAGTTATGTTGCTTAGGCATTCGGGGCCCACTTCTTATGTGGCTGATATCTTTTCTTACTAACAGAAAACTGTTTGTTAAAATTAATGATGTAACGTCCACCACTGTCCTAAACTTAGGTGTTGTTCAGGGCTCGGTATTAGGCCCCTTGCTGTATCTATTGTATGTTACCGATTTGCCCTTACATGTTACATGCGCGCAAATCGTTAGCTTCGCTGACGACACACCTTCACTGTATCTGCTGATACGGTAAAGGAACTCACTTATAAAATTGAAATTTGTAACCAGGACTTCAAAAACTGGTGCTTAAAAAATCAACTTGTACTCAACATGAACAAAACTGTTTGCGTAAACTTTAATGCCTTGCAGAATATCAAGGGCATTCTATATAATTCCCAATTGTGCGCTTATCTAGGCATATGTATCGATTCTAATCTCGACTGGAGGGAACAAATAAACTTAGTACCTATGTAAAAAACTGATTGTGCTTACTACGCTATTTTAAAATTAAAGCCGGTACTTGACACGTCTGACTTAATACAGGTATATTATGCCTTGGCTTTCAGCCACATCACTTATAATGTTTTGTTATGGGGTATGGCTACCGAATGGAAGCGAGTATTTGTTCTCCAAAAGCGTCTAATTCGCCTGATTTCTAACATTAAACCTCGCCAGTCGTGCAAGCCCTTCTTTTTGGAGAACAACTTACTAACATTTCCATCTATAATGATTTTCAAATTAGCAGTATTTGCGCATCAACATATGCATTAATTTTCAACGAGTAACAATACTCATCAATATCCCACCAGACATGGTGACCTGTTAGCCATACCTCGGCATCGGACTGCTAAATTTAAAAAGTCCCCCATTTATAATTGTATTAAAATCTATAATTCGCTACCGATATATATTAAATCATATAAAATCGATAAATTTAAGGATACACTTAAATCCATTTTAATTAAAAAGTGTTTTTATGACTACAAAAATATTGTACTACATTAGGTATTATTTTTATCTGACAATGTCCATGTCACTCTTGTAGTTGATCTGTTGACAATAAACGATAGTTACTTACTTACTTAAGGATCGACCTTTACTACTATCCACCACCATTTATTAAATAATGTAAAATTATTTGATTATCTTTTTCTGCATGTGGCCAATTAATAAAAAGCAAAATTACAATATCACATAGCAAAAATTATTAAATAGTAGGTACCTATACGATAAGAAACATAAGGATATTTCAAAACTATGTAAGCTACATTAACAATCAATAAAATTACACATGCTGTCTACACAACATAAAAGAATAATTAATGTCAAAGTTAAGTATGAAAAATAATTTTAATGCATAAAGCATAACCGATATTTTGAAGCTATTTAAGGTACATAAACAATCAAAATATTTACATATTCTATCAGTACAAAATAACAGAATAACTAATGTCTAAATTAAGTATGAAAAAGAATTGCAATGGATAAAGTATAAAGAATCAACATATTTACAAATTCTATCAACACAGAATAACAAAATAATTCTATTTATATTTACAGAGTTCACATAACCACTTTCCTTTAGGATTATTTTTAAATTGTAGGCATGCTGAATGGTACCATTTTATTCTACATTTTCTGTCAGAACATTTTACCATTTGTTCGCCGTCGTCTGGTTTCCTACAGTGACACCATAGCTGCAATCCATAATCAAAATAGGTACATAACATTGTAACATATAATTCACAAAAATACAAACCTCTTCATCATCGGTGCTCATTACGATGTCACTGGAAATTGAACCAACACCTATAGCTCGCATGTCCATGGGGATGTCATCTGAACTTGGACCAGCACTCGTAGATGGCATATCCATGGCGATGTCACTATAACTTGAATCCAAACCAGTGGTCATAAATGGCATTTCAATTTGTTGTTTTTCTTTTGGCTCACTGAAATACTTGGCATAGAGCTCAGGAAAACAACTTTTCTGTGAAATTGCAATGCAATAGCACTTTTTCATTCCAAAAATCAATGTCAAAATTGAATCTTTCTACAAAGAAATCTTTTCTGCTAGACAAGACAAAAATGCAAAACGTTGTCCTGGTCAAAGCCATCTGCTTTTGAATTTGAAAAAAATATGGATGCCTTTTGTCCAATTTTAGCTCTGTTTTTGTGCTAAGACATGCTTTTTTTAATTTTAATTAATTCGCTTGTCTTTAGCACAGTATGGACACTTCACCTCAACACATCCGTTTCCGCATATATTACAATTTAAAATGCTATCTGGCGTTGCAGCAAAGTAGCGCTACTTTTCATTTATAAATAAACCACAACTGGATACAAATGAGTTGGGGTGAAGTGTCTTATGATGTTTCTCAAAATCACCAAGAGCCATTTTTTCGTGGTCACATCCATATATTCCTACAAAATTTAACAGTTACATAGAGTTTAGGTTGCGTTTATAAATGACTCACCAGCTTTGAAAGTACGTTTATACAAGTGAGGATAACACAGCCTTTTCAAAAGGAATACAGAGGGCTTTTCGATCCGTGTAGGTACTACAGACGGCCTGAAAATTGGAAGCTGTGATACGCCCAGCTCGTAGCAAATACCACATTTTACATTTGCTTTGCGGACGTGTTTCTACTTCAATTTATGTTTAATCTTAATTTTCAAACTTTTTCACATCGTCTGTAAATTATTCAGACTTTCGTTTGTTAAATTCTCACTGAAATAATTCACCAGGCTAATATTACTTATATCTAATTTGTCTTCCTCAAAATAAAAACAGTTCAGAACTGAAATGCCCCCGTCAAATTTATAGTCGTGTAGAAACTGCAGAACTTCAGCCCTGCTCAAATTTGGAATGGGTCGACTTGGCTTTGAGGACCTATTTTTACAGTGGGTTTTGTTGTTTTTGTGGGAAAGTCAACATCTTCAATTTTCTTATACAAGTGCTTCTTTGACTTCGGACCTGTCCAATACGCGAGGACATCCGTCCCTGATTGTTTCTTTGGTGGCAAATTCAAGGGCAAAAAGTATTACAGCTATGTTTAATGTTGTTTTATGGCTTTTGTGACAATACTTAAATTACTTTTGGTTAGGTCACCCAAATGTAAACGAACCGATCGGCACCACTCGGGTCAGAATATGCAGGGTTGCCAGACTGAATGCATGCGCGTTTTCACGTGTTACGTGCTAACGATTATAAAATTACAAGAGCCTCGCCCAATAAAGATTTAGCCATTAATAAAGAGTTGCACGTTTCGTGCAATAGGCAATTTCTAGTTTTTGTTTTTATTAAATTTAATACCAAAAATATTAAAAATATTCTTTTGTACAAACGGTTTCAAAATGTACCAGATTCGTAGAATTGTACCAGGTCTGGCAACGCTGCTGTGCAACCGGCAATATCAAGAACACGCCCAAAGTAGTAACTGCACATAGACCACGCGTCGAAATGTTGTGACCTTGGTAATTTTCTGCATTATTATAGAGGTATGATATTATAGAGTTGTTGGGAACCAATTTGCTTTAGATTGTCACAGACTCACAGAGTCTCTTATAAAAATATACAGTGTGGTAAAAAAGTCTGGAACACCTGAAATATTTTGCAAAATCCTATTTTGTAACAAAAACGCTTGAAGGGGCAAAAAGCATTGTAAATTTGCTACCTTTTAATATACTTTAGAACTATGTACAGTGGCGTACACCAGCAGGGACAACGGGGGTAATTTTTTTAAAACGATAACCCTTATTTTTGTTCGAGGAAGTGGAAGAGTACACCGCTTTGAGTATTGTAGTATAAAATTTTTATGAAGTTGCATAAAGAAATTTTCGAGAAAAATGCAAATAGTTTTAATTGGGAAAATTGATTATTTCATAATTTATTTAATATTTTGTCTAGAAATCGTTGAAACGAAAATGTTTATTTACTGTCAGTTACGTCAAATTAGCTTTCAACAAAATTGGTGCTTTTGATTTTCTGTTATCTGAACTCACGACATCTTATAATTAGCAACAATGTTTCTTTCGAAAAATTATCGCATTGAAATTCTTATGACGTACGGATATGGAGACAGGAGAAGAACTACAGTGGAAATCTGCGCTCTCTTTAATGAGTCTCATTAAGATCGTCCGCCAATAGCACGATTTACTGTAAGTAAAATTGTAAATAAATACAGAGAACATGGACATGTACGTGATTTACCCAGAGCTCATCGCCAAGCGATCGATGCAGATATACAACTTGATATTTTACTAGGAGTTGGTGAAAATCCACATTCAAGTTCCCGTCAGATTGGCTAGGATATGAATTTGAGTCATATTATTACAGTGCTTGATGTTTTACGTAGACATAAATTCCACCCTTATAAAGTTACATTGACCCAAGAATTATCAGGATGATTTTGATCGTCGAGTGCATGGAAAACCACTGTAATAAGGAAAGGAAAGGTTAAGGGGTGGAGAATGGAAGAAAGACCAGGAAAGGTGGAGAAATACTGCCCCGGTATTCGCCTCAGAGAAGGTACTCTGTTGACTTAGGAAAACCACCTAAAAAGCTGAATCAGAGCAGACGGCCACGGGAATCGAACCCACGACCAATCGGTTAGGTAGACGTGCAACGCACTAGGCTACGGAACTCAGTCGCTGTAATAATGAAGAACTGATAGCTTTATGCCCAAATGCAAATGGACCACACATACCTGATAACAGACTATCAACAGAACGGAGCACCTCTCAGTTACGCCCTTCCTGTTCGTACATAGTTGGATAATATATTTCCATAACGGTGGATAGGGCGACGTGGAGCTGTCGAGTGGCCAGCTCGCTCCCAGATCTTACACCCCTAGATTTTCTTATGGGATCATTTAAAAATCAAAGTTTATGTCAATAAACCCGAAATTATAGAACATTTCAAGGAACAAATTTGACAGGAAATAAGCAATATCGGCCCGGAAATAATCGGCAGAGTACAGAATGAATTTATTTGGAGACCAGAACATTGTCAAACATGTAATGGGTAACAGTTCGAACAACTAATTAGTTAATGGTGTTATTAGTTTGTTTTGTGTTGTTTATAAAATAATCAGTTAAAAACTTTATTTGCATTTATCTCAAAAATGTCTCTGTGCAACTTAATAAAAATTGTATATTACAATACTTAAAATGATATGCTCTTCCACTCCTCTAATAAAAAATAGGAGTTAGCATTAAAAAAAACGCCACTGTACATAGTTCTAAAGTATTTCAAAAGATAGCAAATTTACAATGCTTTTCTACCCCTCCAAGCGTTTTTGCCACAAAACAGATTTTGCAAAATATTTCAGGTGCTCTAGACATTTTTTACCACATTGTGTAGTCGTACAATATGCAGCATTATGGAAACGATAATGAAGATTATTAAACACAAAAAATCAAAAATAAATGTACAGTCGGCACCTTAGAAATCCGGACACCTGATACATTTTGCGTGTATTCTTAAATGTATAAACTGGACTTTTACAGTTGTGATGGTTTTGATTGTTATGTCAGATTTTTTATTGTTTTTCAAATATGAAATGACAGCTCACATTAATGAAGTAACCAGAGCAAAAGAATAATAATAAATTCAATATGACAACACAACATATTACGTGTCCCGATTTCTAAGGAGCGTACTGTACTTATTAAATGTTGTATACAGGGATACCCGTTTCCACTACTTGGGAGTTAAATTTCCAAAATCCTCCCATTTTATTCTAAGAGATATTGAGAAATTTGTGAAAATACAGTTTACCCCTTTTCGCCCCTTACGGGTGAAACTTTGAAAAAATATTTCTTATCCTGAAATGAACGCAGAGCGTTCGTTTTTCCGTTTTTACCGTTTTAGGGATGAAATTAAAAACAAAATTCTTAAACCCCTTTCTAAAGGTGTGAAACACACATCTATATACCAAAAAAGAATGCTCTAACTCAACAAACACAGGAGATACAAGAGGCTTTATAGTTCACCCCGAATGCAGAATCGCACTTTAACGGTTGATTAGGGTAAAATCCCGAAATGAGTTTTCAGACATTTGCATTGGATACTTATGTAAGCAAACACCAAGTCGATATCTTACCGGGTCTAAGAGATATTGAGGAATTTGTGAAACACGGTTTACACCTTTTCATCCCTTTAAGGGTAAATTTTTCCAAAAATAATATAAAATACTAATTACTTCTTCACATTTTTTATTATTTATCGAAAAGTAGTTTTTTTAGAACATGTAAATTGCTTAAAGAAAAATCTCATTTAGACAACTTTAAGATCACATTATGTACAGGATTTTGGTAACAGGGCTAGATTAGAGTTTCTAGAAGCCATTTAAATGGATATTAATTAGAATTGAAAAATATTTCTCCTAAAAAGCGTCTTGCATAAAAAACGGAAAAATATTTAAAAATTTGAAAAATTAATAATTAGCTAAAGTTAAAAAAAATAGATGGTTGTTGGCATGAGATTGTTCAATTAGCTAAAATTTAAACGCTCTAAAAAAATCTCATTAAAATCTTACTTAATTTCCGAAAAATAGCACTTTGGATTTTGACAATTTCGAAAAACTCCATTTTCTAAATAAGTAAAAATCACTCGGTACATATGATAGGGGCTAAATAGGTTTTTAGACAAGCACAAATTATTGACTTAAAAAGTTTTTTTGAAAAACCAAAATAATTTTTTTCCCATATTAGGCCGAATTTTTGGCTGTCACTGTACATAATAGATTCAGCATTTGGATAGAATCAGTTAAACATCACAATTTCACAAATTTGTTTGTTATAGTGACTGAAAGGCCAAGAAGCATAAAGCACAGGCCTCAAGGTAAAATGAGGTTTTCGATAATACATACATACAAAGGCCAAGAAGCTTATTTTACTTAAAATCACAGAACAATCTTAAAATTATCTGCACCGGCAAAAACATCTGTCTGTGTTTTTGACCCACACCTGCGTAGAGCACACCTGCTCAGCAGAGAAACAAACCCTTGCATAAGTTGAATAGCGAGGTAGAAATTTTACATTGGAAAATTGGAGTGCGTTTATACTAATATAGATACCAGCACCACGCAACACGATAAAGAAAAAGGGACCATTAGTGAATTTTCTTCATTTCAATCCCCAGTCTTAAGCCTACTAAAACGGGACGATATTAACAGGGCTTCATAGCGCTGTTAGAAAAATTGGCTAAAGCGCTTTGTTCCCAGTCGCAAGAGCTGCGGTTCAAGTCCCTTCAGTAATGGATTTTTATTATTTGAAAATTTATTTAATTTATTAGAAACGTGAAGATATTTTTATTCCTAACTTAATTTCATTTTTTTAATTATTTAGTGTCACAATGTCGACGAGGGAAGTTCAGGGTAAAGCCTTTTACAGCTTTTTCTAGTTTAAAAATTTAGATTTTTTTATTATTGCGCATAGTTCCTTGCTACTAACGTTGATGCACTGTGTTCAGACGAGACATTCCTCTATAGTGTCCGCATGCAGCTCCTATTCCTTTTCTGATGTTGGAGTATTAAACAACTGCTCATTTTATTGCTTTTCGTCTCTCTCATCTTGCAATATGTCAGTCATTAATTCACGTATCTTACCTTCAATCGAGCCCCCTGCGTATTTTATATATTCTGCATTAATAGCCTTCTTTCTAGGGTTTTTTCTCTTGAAACTACTACTCGTATTTTAATTCTTTGTTAATACATTCATTCTTATTTTTTATAAATGTTATCTGTATTTTGCCAGGTACTGCTTTTTTATGAACACATTCTTCTTATATTTGCTGTTCGAACCGATTCTTCCGTTACATTATTACACTACACTGCTTTAATTCTTTTTGTGGCGTGTTATTTAGTATTTGTTGAAATTTTGAAATTATTACACAGTGGTCAAGTTCCATGTCGGCTGGTGTGTATCTCTTTGTACCTAAAATGGATTTGGCAAGGCGCATGATCGATTTGGTTTTCTGCTTGTCCTCCTGGTACCACCCATATTCCAGTATGTATGTCATTATGCTCGAGGTAAATACTCATCAGTTTCATTTTATTTCCGGATGGGAATTCTATCAGTTTAGGTTATATTTTCCAATTGTGGGGCGTACATTTCCTCTCTTCCTACTTTAAATATGATAGACGATTTTGAATTAGGGCCTTGTCTTTAAGGCAGTTAAGGAAGACATGGTTAGGTTATGGTGGGACTATGCAAAGGTTAACAAACAGGGAATTAACTGCACAAGTTAAGACAACTTTAGGAATATAAGACTTGTAATAAATTTATGAAAAATATCAAATCCACTACGGTAATTATTCCATAAGTTTTTCCTGTATGTTTATAAATTTAAAATTACGTCACATGCATATTTGCTCTTTTAATGCTAAATACCTAAAAGCTAATTGCCTTGGAAATAAATGATGTAATCTTTTTTGGCTAATGTTGATTACATTGCAAAAACAATTACAAACCATTAACTACAGAAGTTTTGGCATACGCTGGGTAACGATGTGGCTATTAAGATGTCTTTTTCTGTGTCTAGCTATGCTGAAATTCACCCAGTCTGTACGTATTTACATTTTATATATTTTTGTTTAGTTAGAGTATTTTATATTATGCATATATAATATTTAATAACCTATAGGCCAACAGAAGACGATTTTACAACGTACTTGTATATGAAAATGTAGATTTACAAAAGTTAATTTATTCATCTATTTGAGAAATACGGCATCGTTTTACTTTATGCTCTTTTTCATTACTTTAACTTTTTTGGGAAATAAAATCGTACATAGTAATTGGTGTAAGTATAGACCAATCAAAAATGGCTTGCGTCGATAAGTATTGTTCTATAACAACTTATCGGTAATACTCCACCTTCCTCATTAAAATGATGATTTGTTAGTTTTTAATCGATTCAAGCAATAGTCACGCAAAATATATTGCGTGCACAGTTCTTTGCTTCGATAATGTTTACCAGATTGCACTCGCTGGAGGGCGTATTTTCTAAACAATCCAGCGGTCGTGCAATCTGACCAGCATTATCGGCAAGTCGCTATGCACTTAATACATTACTGTTGTTAATAACGACGATTGTCAATTTACTTTAGCGGAATTAAAAGGAGCGTTGACAGATATTATCTCAGATGACAAAACAACAAAGACAAAATTGGAAGATAGATATAGAGACAAGATTTTAATCTTGTCGAAACAAACTGAACAATCTATAATAGGTTTTCGTGATGAAAATTATGGCGTCTGAATAAAGCATAGTATGAGTCGAAAAAAAAAAGGAAGAAGATAAAAGATACAGGGTTCTAGAAGCAGCAGCAGCAATTGTTCGCCAGGATATACGGACTGTAATTTGCGAAACTACCTACTATGGTTCAAGCACCAATATGTTCAATAATATCGATGATTCAATCCATAAAACTTTATTACTTTTTATTGAAGAAATTATTTTGAAGAATAGAAAAGGTAAATTGGAGCCACTCACAAAGAGCTGTGCTACTGTTAGTTATTCTATTATATCTGCCGTCCGTCCTAGGTCATTCACGTCTCCCTTACTGCTTGGAATTTCTATTTATTTGCATAGGAAATTTGGTTCAAAACGTTTACTAGATATTTTATCGTGCTTAGGCTTAAGTACACCCTACGCTGATGTATTAGTGTATGAAGCTTTTAGTGTATTCCAACCTCGCTATGGACAATCGTGTTTAAATACTAATCCCATAGAACATATCGTGGAAACAAAATTTGATAGAAACAAAATGAAAGAAAATTAGAGACTCTTTTTACGGATTACCTAGAACAACGCAACATGGAAAGAGAAGAAGAGAAGGATGAAGAAGCTTGATGTAACTCTATTTTGACTGTTTTTTATTAAGTATTAAGAATGTTTGGACCGACTGAGACAGTGGATTTGGCCTAAAAGGAGACACCACGTAAAAAAGCGCGCCTCGTACAAAACCTCAAAGGTGATGTGGAATGGGGTACTTCGTTAACCTTGACTTAGACGTTCAACGTCTCATTATGTGAAAACGGTTGGTCCCACGAAAAAATTAGAAGAGTACTTTTTTTTAAATTTGATCATCTTCAATTCTTATGTAGAATATCATGTACTAGAAGTTATACGCAAAAATCCAATTCTTCGCAACTTTTACGTCCTATAACTCATAAAGCTCAAGGTCAAATCTAGGGTACTTTTAATATGTTGTTTAAAAACACCTAATAAAGGTGTAACCGAAAATTCGGCGCACTTTGAATTTTTCCGAAAAAAAGTAAAAAAATATTTGACTGAACTATAGAGGAACTTAACTTTATTTAAGAAACGCCATCCGTTTTGCAGATATTTACCGTTCAATTTGAAGAGTGTGTCTAAAAGTAGTAATCTTCTACAACATAAAAGTAAACTGTAAACGCATTGAGGATCATTGCTAACTTCATACTATTTATTTAAATGTGCTGAGAAGAGAGAGATATTTTAGCCTATGTTTTAAAGTTTGTCTCGTACATACAAGGCTATTAAGGTTGGGCATTCGCTTATGGTGAAAGAATATTGACACATTGCTATTGGCATATTTATATTTATATGCTATTAAACAAGTATAATAGTAATGACCCACTAGTAACATTGCTCAAACCCAATTTTTTACAGTTAAATAGCAATTAGATTGCCTCCAAAAACTTCCGAAATAGGGGACTCTTATGGTAATGTAAATTTCTTTACACAAACTAAGTACCTTAAGAGCCTCTGCGTACATAAACAGCCTTTAAAATTGTTTTTTTAATAATACTTTTCTTGCAAAACACGATATACATCTACATGACTTCTTTAAACGGCGAAGGATGCCATTATAGTTATTTACAAGTCCTGTAAAAGAATTTTTACACTACAAGTTAGAGGTTTATTGGGGGATCAATTCGGTAATACGGGAGTTAAGGCGATATGCTGTTTTAATTAAAATTTGTTGGAAAAACAAAGGGAGGGGCGCCACAGGCGTATTTAGAAATATTTTAAACACTGCTCCTTGGAAGTCTGAAATGGGGAACAGTAGTTTGGTTTGATGACAGCTGTGTGCAACGTCCAAGCTAGCCCATATACGAACCTACCTTGGTATAATTTCTTGTAGCCCGCTAGCACTCCTTACACAAATAAACATAAAAAATGTACAATGTGACGTCGCATGAAAACATCATAAAAGGAAAGCAGAAATTGATTTAAGGTATTTATATTGCATTTGAATTAACGTATGTACAATGTACATAAACAGGAAGAGCAAAGATTAGTCTTATAAATCTAATATATATATGGGGGGTTCATACGCTACTACAAGGTAACCGTTAATGACTCCCAAATATTTGAACGTAAGTTGCTCAAACAGAACTAACGTTAAGAACAGCTTACGTAATCCTATATGGTTCGTTCGAAAAGGGTCACTGTTTGTTTATTTTGGCGCAACAGAGTAAACTGTGACACCAAAATTAACGAACTACGTCACAGTACATTAATTAGGGTTCTGGCGTCGCCATTACAGGATCATGGAAGTACGAGTCAGTTCGTCGCACAGCAAAAGCACTCTTATTGGCTGGTTATTGTCGGGAACTGATTCAGGCGACGTACGATGAAACTTTCGCTTCAAAAATGTTGGAATGGTTTCTTTCGAAGGGCTGCGAATTACAGATCCTCACAGATGAGACATGAGAAAGATAGGCAGCACGACGACGACTTGGTTCCTATCCTCATCTAACTGGGCACAATTCAACTTCGTTTTATAATTTACTCAAGGCGCTTTTTATAACACAACGACTGCCAACAGAGGGCTTAAAACCCCCAATTCCCGCTGTCCACCAAAATGGGCTTACTTCCCCTATTCCACAAACCAACGCACTCGGTCTAACCTGCCGCAATTGGTGTTCATTTGGCTATCTATTGAGTAACTCCTAAAATTAACCAAAACTAACATCACTGTGATAACTGAATGTGGGGTTTGGACACGAAGAATAAGAATATCAAGGGTTCTCCAACAGCTCAAAGCTGCCGAAGGCCGTACACAGTAATATGCTTAAACCCTTTGAATGCGTTCTCGCGCTAGGCTTATTACATAACGTTACCATATTGCTACGTTCTTAACGTTCGGACTATTTAAAATTATACGACAAACATGGGTTCAAACATTTATTTACAACAATGAATTATTACGATTATTGTTTACAAGCACATGCGAGAATTATCAAGCAGATTACAAATTAATACAGGCACTAACGAACTATCGGTACATTTAATTCTATTACATACGGATTAACACATTTATTTATATCACTCTTAAACACTAACGATTACATATTTATTTATTTCTATTAGTTCACGAGAGGTTATGTACCCGCGGTTATTTATATGGGGGCTTCTAACAAGCCTCGACGTGAGTTCGAACTGCCGGAGAATTATTTCCGAACTGCTTGCGGGTGAACTCCGCCCGCTTATATATCCGCCGGTAGTTTCTTACAGAAGCCTCCAGATGTTCTCGGCAACAGTGACGTGTCGCGTCAGGGCCGCTCTAGCATCGACTGGAAAATGAGTCATTCGCGTACACCTGCGTTCAAGGCCGCTCGTCGGCGGCCTATGATTCACGCGCTGGCAGCCGCCTCTGGAATTTCTAGAGTAATCGAGGCATCGGGGCAAATAACAGTCAGCCGAATCGTTACAATATTTTACCAGAAGCGTACGTGCAAAACCGCACGTAACCAAGAGCTGCAATCTGCAATTTGGCGCCGGAGAACTGATATCACACGGTAAGTAATTAATTCTCAAACGTGACATGGACCTCCTGTTATTACTTGTTGGACAATGCAGCAGCCGATTCCCCAACAGTGTTGTCAAATTTACATTATTCCGCTTTCAATCCGCGTGAATAAATTAAGCACCATACATTCCTTTCCATCAATAATTGTTCACTCGGTATTAATCAGGCTTCATTGTTACCTAGCGTATGTAAAAGATATACTGTATAATACAGCAAAAATATAAAGCTTGCTATGTCATTTCAAATATTTGAGGTAACACGACATTTTCGGGTCCATGCTCAATGGAAGGAGCGATATTTTACTTCCGTCGCAGTTCCGCATAAAATCTCGTCAAGTGAAGTGAAATTCCTGGAAGAACCTTCGGGAGCTATCATAAACTTTGAGAAAAGCATCGAGAAATGGACATTATATTAGCATCGCTTTAATCATCAGGTTAAATGATTGAATCGGGCGATTTGGTGGATATAAAACCTGAAAATATTATAGTAGAGAAAGCCGAGAGTACAGATCTCAAGTTTGAACTGAATACCGACGCAAATGAGAGCGAGCAGCCCGGAGAAGAAGACAATGAGCCTCACGTAACTGCAAATCGAGGCTGCGGGACACCCCGAAAAGGGAAAGCAGGGTTCTCAGGTCGACCCAACAAGGTATACAATATGTAACATCTTATCGCCTTTGAATATAATCTACTGGCCGAGGTAGTTGTGAATTTAGCTGTTATTGGTTCATAAGCTACGGTGTAGTACTATATTATGGCCACCGAGTTTAAATTTATCATTTATGGCGATGCCTGGGTGGTTTTGAATCGTCTATTACCTATGAAGGTGATAACGAGCAAGATGGCATTGAAAAACCAAATGAAATGATTCATCAGGGGAAGGCAGAGTGTCCGGGCGACCATGTGTTTCTCCTTAAAAGGCTGAACCAGGAGTTGCCACTAATGAAATCCAACGCATGCGTGTAAGTCAGAAGTTCAGGGTGAAACTTGATAGTGGTACTGATTTACGTTGAGGACATATTAGTTGTCCCGCGAAATCTAACGGACGCTAGGTTTGGGATGGCTGATTGTAAGCCGGTGTGCACTCCAATGTCGGTTAATGATAGGTTATCATAGAGCGAAAATCCAGACGACAATAATTCAGATCAGGTACCATACTACGAATTGGTGGGCTCTTTAGTAGGCTTTGGGTACGCGACTCGATATAGCCCACTGGGTTAGCTGGCCGAATCATTTGTCCTAAGAGAACCAAGGAGATCGAGATCGTGTACAGGTCTTCGGAGTTGAAATTAATCGTACTAGTTTCTGATTGTGTTCCTAATTGTTCTGATGCGGACTTATAAGTATCAAATCCTCTGTTAAGAAGTTTGAGTATTACGAGTATAACAATAAAGTCCCTGATAAAGTTGAATCAATCTATCTTCTAAATAATTGCCGTCATCCTGGATAAACTCTCCACTTTAGCGTTAAAAGCACCCGTTAAAATTTAGTAACTGAAAATGTTTAAGTAGGTGAAATTACTTAAACGCTCGTAGAGGAACCAAGATTTTGAAATACCAAATTTAACATTAAGTGGCACGAAATGGTGTATAATGCCAGCACCTACTTCAATTATTTCCTATTCCTATTTTAATAATTATATTCTTTTATAGCAAATGTTAGTGTGCTTTAATCGACTCAAAACAAAAGGTCAAGTGTTACTTCAACAGCAAGGATAGATAAAGTAATTTAATGATTTTAGAGGCTTTCACGGCCATCGTCATTAGGCAAAAAACGACTTCCGGGATTGGACCGTGTCATTATTGAGGTCAAAGTAAGTACTCAATGTTTTTCCCACTTTCGTAAGGGGCTTCATCAGGGGGAAAAAGCAAAACGAGCACGGTAACTCAACGTGTTAACCACACACTAACTTTAGTCGCCTCTGACGTGGTTGACACGTTGAGTTCCCGTGCTTTTCTATCACTTCCCTTGCAAAAGAGTTTCGCCTCTGGCGTGGTTAGCACTTTGAGTTACCGTGTTATTTTTGCTTTTTCCTCCTGATGAAGCCCCTTACGAAAGTAGGCGAAACATTGAGTTCTTCGACATCAATAATAACACGGTCGAATCCTGGAAGTCGTTTTTTACTTAAAGTAATTTAAATTTCTTACGTTTATTTAAATTTAATATTACAGCTGTTGGGGAGCCTCTCAGTTTTCCGTTATGTTTGGAAAATTCCTGATTGCTAGCTCGCCTTGGACGTTAGTGGACTGTATTGATTTTCTTTACTAAATAATGCACTCGTTGAAAGCAAAGTAAGTAATTTATTGCCATAAATTAACACACAAACATTTGAACATTTAAACAAAGGATTAGCTTTCGCGGAGCGGACTCCTTCGCATGCAGTCTCGTTGACAGATGGAAGTTAAGTGAAGGGCAGTCGCGCCCAAGAAGTGCTGAAAGGCGCATAGTACAACGCACAACTACAAGCGAGGCGGCACAATTTTATGAAACACTTAACATACCGCCCGCCTTGGAAAGGGTAACCTTTCAAATAACAACAGTACAAATTTGACATGTAACAGCTAGTGTAAGACATGTAACCAAAATCGACATATACAAGCATGATAATACATAGATCTTAAGGTAATACAAGAAAACCCGAACAATGGAAAGCCAAAGGGCTTTACGAAACACTGCGCAAGACGCTAACGTACTAGTTCAAAACACTAGGTAGTGGGCACAGCTTGGCGAAGGATCGCTTTACGATCCCTGACACAGTTTTCACTGACGCCACACGCGTAACGCCGTCAAGGCCAGGGTGCAGCTCGGTGACCCGGCCTAACCTCCACTTCAGAGGGGGAAGATTGTCATCCTTGATGAGGACCATGGAACCAGGCTGGAGGTCCGAAAGGTGTGTGCGCCATTTGGTGCGCTGTTGGAGTTCTGAGATGTACTCTTTACTCCATCTTTTCCATACATTCTGGTGGAGCTGTTGTATTCTTTGGTATCTAGACAGCCGAGACTCGGCTATCTCAGTAACGTTGGGATCAGGCAGTGACACCAAAGGACGACCGATCAGAAAATGAGCAGGAGTCAAAGGCTGAAGCTCGTTTGGATCAGCGGACAAAGGAGACAGGGGTCGGGAGTTTAAGGTCGCTTCCACCTGTGCTAGCAAAGTGCAAAATTCATCGTAATTTAGACTAGCGTTACCTATAACGCGCCGTATGTGATGTTTGGAGGACTTAATTCTGGCCTCCCACAATCCGCCAAAGTGGGGGACTGTGCGCGGGTATAAAATGCCAAGCTACTCCGTCGCTCGCGACTGATTCGGAAATAGAAAGGCCTTGTTCCGCAAGAAAATTGCCTAATTCGATTAATTCGGAATTAGCGCCGACAAAATTAGTGCCATTGTCTGAATAGACATGGAGCGGTTTGCCTCGACGAGCTACAAACCGGCGAAAAGCCATTAAGAAGGTTTCAGTAGAAAGGTCAGCGACCAATTCAAAGTGCACTGCTTTTGTGACAACGCAAACGAATAGACAAAGGTAGGACTTCACTAGTTTAGAACCAAGTCCTTTGCGATCCTTTATCATGAACGGTCCACCATAATCGATACCAGTCGTATGAAATGGGGGCGATGATTGAATACGAGAGGCTGGCAGATCTCCCATTATGGGTTCGGTTAGCTTAGGAGAAAATCTAAAACACCGCAAGCATTGATGAACCACTTGCTTGACTATATTTCTGCCAGAGGTAATCCAATATCGTTCTCTGAGATTAGCTAACAGCATTTGAGGTCCGGCATGCAGAAGCCGAAGGTGCTCATGTGAGACTAGGAGTTTGGCGAATGGATGTTTGCCAGAAATCACTAGAGGAAACTTCTTGTCAAAAGGTAATTGAGAGTTGTGGAGCCTACCACCAACTCTTAGCAGTCCCTTGGAATCCAGATAGGGGTTCAAGGATATCAAAGCAGAAGATTGTCTCACAGGCTTGTTCTGTGACAACAGCTTCAATTCGTCAGGAAATGACTCGCGTTGTGAAAACCTTGCAAGCCTTACAAGAGATGCTTGCAGTTCATCTGTAGAAAGAGGCCCAGAAAGTCGATCAGCTTTGGGGGTCCGCGCATTGTTATAAAAACGAAAGCAATAAGCTGTAACTCGTTGTAAGCGAGCCAAACTTGAATACTGATTGAACGGAAATGGCTCAACCGAGGTTACAGAAAAACTTTGAACTTCTTTTTTGAATTCTGAAAGCTCAGCAAGAACATGTTTGGAAGTAGGCCAAGATGCCTCACCTTCGCTTAGCCAGGCGGGACCATGCCACCAAAGGCTTAATTCTTTTAAAACTAAAGGAGAGACTCTCCTAGTGAGAAGATCAGCAGGATTTGACGCGGTAGGAACATGCCTCCACGTGGCATCAGAAGTGAGTTGCTGAACATCAGCAACTCTGTTACACACAAAGGTTTTAATAAGATTTGGACTGGTTTTCAACCATCCTAGCACTATTGTGGAATCTGCCCAGAAAACAATTCTAGATATGGGCAAGTCAAGTGCCTTTATGACTTGCACGGAAAGTTTACTTAGAAGAACAGCTCCGCAGAGCTCGAGCTTCGGAATTGTCAAGGGCTTTAAAGGGGCTACCTTGGCCTTGGAACAGAGAAGGTGAACTTGGACCTCCCCTTCCTGATTCTTGGAACGGAGGTATATTGACGAACCGTAACCATTGTTGGAAGCGTCTCAGAAACCATGGAGTTCTATCTCAACCACGCGCCGTCAGAGGACGTGACGAGGAATTGTTAAATCATTGAGCATGAGAAGATCACGCCGATATGTAAACCATTTTTCTTGTATGGCGTTGGAAACGGGTTCATCCCGATTCAACTTTTCCATCCAAAGTTGTTGCAAACGAACCTTGGCACCCATGGTGCATGGACTTAGCAGACCCAGCGGGTCAAATATCTGTGATATTTTAGACAAGATGCTACGCTTGGTAGCCTTACTACTTGTAGAATTTGAAATATTGAACATCAGATGATCGCTTTTGAAGGACCAAATCAAACCAAGGGTGCTGGTGTGCTCATGTGCACTGAAATCAAGAACACCAGGATGCAAATCGAGATCTGGGATTCCATCGAGAACTTCTGGAGAATTAGAAATCCACTTTCTAAGTTTGAAGCACCCTGAATCAAGAATCTGATTCAAGTTTGAACAGAGAATACGCTCTTTCTCAGGAGTGTCGGCACCTGTCAGAAGGTCGTCGACGTAGAAGTCCTCCTTTATCACTCGAGAGACTTCGGGATTTGAAGCTGCACATTCGATGCCCAATTGGGTCAAACATCTAATGGCAAGAAAAGACACTGAAGCAGTGCCATAAGTAACTGTATTCAGATCGTATGACAGAAGAGGCTCAGTTGGAGAGGATTGCCAAAGGATTCTCTGAAGGGGCCTATGGTTAGGATTCACCAGAACCTGACGATACATCTTCACGATGTCGGCTGATATAGCGAACAAATGCTTGCGAAAGCGAACAAGAATGGAAAATAAGTCTTGTTGCACGGTTGGGCCAACCATCTGAATACTGTTCAGAGATTGCCCGGAAGTGGTTGATTGGGAACCATTGAACACAACTCGGAGTTTAGTTGTCAGGCTTTCCTCTTTTAAGACTCCGTGGTGGGGTAGATAATAGGATATCTCGTTTGAATTAGGGTTTGAAACGGACATATGACCTAATTCAGAATATTCATTCATGACATTCGAATAGCGATTGGACAAGTCAGGGTTCGCTTGTAACCGCTTCTCTAATGATAAGAATCTTTTTTGAGCGATTTGCAATGAATCACCCAATACCTCTACAGGTTCCTTGAGAGGGATAGAGACAACGAATCGACCATTCGCTTCTCGTTGAGTATTTTGCACGAAATGTGCCTCACAGGCGTTCTCTTCATTTGTGCGGACCTTTTCCTCTGGGTAATGTTCGAGTTGCCAAAACCTAGCAATGGGATCAGAAGCATCCTCGATCGTGCTAAGATTGCACTGTACAGGGTACGCAGAAGGGGGGCCTGTAGGGCCAGAAACAATCCAGCCAAAACGAGTTTTTTGGAGGATGGGAAGATTTGGGCCTAGACCAATTTGTCCAATACAAAGGAGCTGCCACAAAATGGGCGAACCAATCAGAATGTCGATGGTGCCCGGTTGGTCGTAGGACAGATCTGATAACTTGATGTTATCAGGAACCTTGAAGCTGTTTCGCGGGACGCGAAAACTTGGGGTTGTACCTGTAATCTCATCGAGAACAAGACAGGATAGACCAATACTGTATGAGGTGTGAGGGGCTTGCAGCTTGATATCACACCTAGCTTTGATTTGAGAAGTAGCTTTACTTAAGCCAGAAACAGTAACGTTGACTTAGCGAGTTGGAAGCTTTAACCTTTTACACAAATCTGAACGTATGAAGTTCGATTGGGAACAGGAATCCAGCAGGATTCGCACAACATGAGGCGTACCATCATCAGCGATGAGTTTAGCGGTAGCCGTAGGTAAGAGTACCTGCAAAGCATTCGAACAGAATGCAGAAATCGATTGATTTAGTTCAACAGGGGTTTCTGCCGACATCGCAGATCCTGGTTGACTAGAAGAAGCATTTTGAGGTTTGTCCTCATGAAGAAGTGTGTTGTGCCTTGATTTGCACTTTCTACACGTATATTTGGAGCTACAGCGGCTCGAAAGGTGACCCTGAGTTAGGCAATTAAAGCATACACGGAGCTCTTTTGCCTTTGAATTTCTGTCAAGAGAAGACAGCTTGACAAACTTGTCGCATTTGTACAAGGGATGAGATCCTTTACAAAGTGGACACGAAGGGGTGCCTGACACAAATGATTTCGAATGTACCTTGGAAGACTTTTCGGGTACAAGCTTAATATTTTTTACTTCCAGAGTTTCTAGAAGATTTGCTGTGTTTTGCAGAAATTCCTTGAACTCGTCAAGATTAGGCAGGTCAGAACTTGACCGGTTTCTAAGGACCTCCCATTCACGGAATGTAGTGGGGTTCAGTTTTTTAGAAACGACATAAATGATAACAACATCAAGAAGCTCGCTTTCGGTAGCTAATGATTTGATTGCTGTAAAATGTTTGAATAACATATCGCTAATCGTACGTAATTTAGTTGCAAATTCTTTACTGCACGATTCAAGTTCAAAAATAGCATTGAGGTGGTTATGAATCAGAATTTTTAGATCATTGTAACGAATACACAATGCATTCCAAGCTAGAGTATAATTACTCGCAGTAAACTCTAAACTTTTTATAATTTGGCTTGCATCACCCTGTAAACTAGCCTTTAACTAATGCAGTTTTTGAATATTAGTTAGCGCTTGATTCTCATGAATTAAACTAATAAAAATCTCACGAAATTCCAACCACTCTGACACGTTCCCTGAATATTTGGGAATCGAGATGGTAGGAAGGCGTACAGCTCGATTATTGCAATGCGAACTGCAGTTTGAATGTGTTGACCTCACGCTACCGTTAGGAGATCCAGAACGATCTGGTGCAACATCAGACTGCTTGTTGTATTCATTAATCAAATATTCAGCTTGTGAAATTGCAAAATAATAAGAATCTTTAAATTCAACTTGTTGTTGCATTTCAGCTTCTGTATCCTCACTGTTTTCTAAAATTTGTTCATGAACCGCATAATATTCTGATAACAAGGTGGCTGTATCATTCAATCTTTTTTGCAATTGAATAATCTGAGTGCTAGATAAGAATTGATCTTCATCATGAATTGTTTGCAAAGATTGCACGTAATTTGCGAAACGCGTAAGCTTGCCTTTGATTGAGCCTCGTACTCTTACAAGCGGATCCATAATTGTTGAAATTAAAAACAGTTTAACAAATCGAACCAACTTTCGTACGCTACTGGTACGGATTTTTTTTTACAACGCAAGACAGCCTTGATAACGACGCGAGAATAACTTGGCGCTAACGACGCAGAAAACGGCCCTGGTACAACGCGAGATTAACTTGTGAATGATTCGACTGCAATATGAAACATGCAGGGGATACTCGCGCACAAACGAAATAGCTTGGCATTTCACGCAATTAAAATGTTTATATGACTCATAAACCATTTGTTTACGCAATAATACGCAGCTGAAATTATGCACATGCATAACACAGATGATAGAAAACCATATTCATGCATAGGAAATCTCACAAAGGAAATTAGGTTTACATTGATATTGTTGTGTGCCGCCTTTTGACTTGTTGTGGCTTGAACTGCCGTCTCGTCTGCAGCTGGCTGCCCACCTGCACGAACTTGGCGCGAGACTCGGCGTTTGGCTATCTCACTCTCACGTTGCTAGCACCGTCTGCTGTCTTCCTTCCTCTCGTTAGGGATGAATTTAACACGATTGAAACTGCGTGTTGTACTTGCCTTGTACAACTGCGAATCCGGGCCGATGATCCATGCGGCTCGAAGGAACAATGTTGCTGCTTTTCCGGGCTCGTACTAATCCGGATCGATGGACCTATGTTGGGGAGCCTCTCAGTTTTCCGTTATGTTTGGAAAATTCCTGATTGCTAGCTCGCCTTGGACGTTAGTGGACTGTATTGATTTTCTTTACTAAATAATGCACTCGTTGAAAGCAAAGTAAGTAATTTATTGCCATAAATTAACACACAAACATTTGAACATTTAAACAAAGGATTAGCTTTCGCGGAGCGGACTCCTTCGCATGCAGTCTCGTTGACAGATGGAAGTTAAGTGAAGGGCAGTCGCGCCCAAGAAGTGCTGAAAGGCGCATAGTACAACGCACAACTACAAGCGAGGCGGCACAATTTTATGAAACACTTAACAACAGCCTCATATTATCCTAGCAACTCAATCTAGCTACTGAGATTTTGAAATGTGATTGACTTTCCTTATTTCCTTTTGAAATTGTTTAAATTCTTGCTATAGAAAAAAATGTATTATAAACGACGATAAAGTTAATACTATCCACTCTTGAATCATTAACGTCTCGACTTCGCCTCGACATTAAACGATTCGCTCGTGGATAAAATTTAACTTTATTGTCTTGTATAATAAATTACTACTTTTACCTGCAATGTCATTAGTTCGTAATTATGTGTCAAAGCGTAGGTCATCTACGATATTCTATTTAGGTAAAGCTATTTTCTACACTGGTAGTGTAAATTTGTAATTTTTGTTCAAGGAATATCATCAAACTGATTACAACCTAAAATTGGAGCGCCTGGAAGTCGTGGCATACAGCCGTGCAATATATTCAACTCTGACAGGCAAACTTGTTTGGTTCAACAGAACACAGAGAGTCATTAGCGGGTGTATGGGTGTCCGTAGAGATCTAACAGCCGATATCAAGGTAATTTACCGATCAATTTGTTCAGGAACGCAACAATTGCCGGAATCTGACTCGACCTTTGTCCATCAGAATGTTCATGTAGCAGTGGGTCTCTAGGTTCTTGTGGTTGCTAACGCTACTTTCGTGAGTGACGTCGTTTACAGTAGGGATTTTTAGGTTATTATGAATAATCTCATTTATTACATACTAGAAGCATTAACAAAGGATCTTAACATTTTTGTCTGACAATATGAATATATTATGTTATTTCGAAGTTTAAGGCCGCCGCTACTGGTCTGAGGCCAGCGGAGGGTGTATGAATTTCTTAAAATCCTAAACTTCTTTTCAGAAGCCTGACAATTGTGTAGTTAACAGCGTGCGGCTATTAGCTTTATCATTAGTGCGATGTGTTAGACGTGTGGAAGCTGTTTTGGGCTTTCCGGCATCGGCGGCTTTGTTGCCAGATAGATACACGCTTCCCGAAATGCAACATTACTTGAAGTTCTGTTCATATTTTACTGCAAAACTCTATTCAAACCTAATATCACAATCAACGACCTGAATATTGCAGTCGCTGTTGTCATCGCGACTATATTCTCACGTCGGCGACGTATTATAATCGCATGCCGCAAGGTTGCCCAAATATTATTTTAGTTTTTGGAAGGTTCTTTTTAGAACCAACTATCAAATGATTCGGTTGCAGCATGCCACCGTTCTTCTTTATTACCGAGGACCACCTGTCTTGTTTATCATTGCGTATCTGCAATTTCTACTGCATTCAAAGCTAAATGTATCTACCTTATTGTGTAATAGCAGTATTGAATGTGTATTATTGACCACCCTATTACGTATTGTGTGTAAGTATAGAATATTTGTGCTACATATGTTTGGAATATTTTAAAAAGCTACTGCTTAACAAAACTACATTTTGAGTGCATCCCCATCTGATAATACTAGTAGCTATCAATACTATTTTCTCAATCTATACTTTTTATAGTGACGTCACGAGTTTCGTATAGCCTAAGGGTAATTTGATGGGGGTCTCCAGCCCTTTAGCTCGACTGCCAAGAATTTTATGTGTCTTGGTGTGTTTGACATAACTGTATTAGATTTCATCCTGTTCCATTTTTTGTAAAGCAAAATGCAGTATCTAGAAAGTAAATAACTTGTTTCAAAGAAAATATGGGCAATGCAAGTTTAGTTCCCCCTGTTTACGTTTACCGAAACCATGAGCCAGTTTCCCCATGATGAGATCTGCTCAGTACATCACCGGTCAATAACTCATCATTATGGGGGCATGTGACCAATAATAAAACATCTTTTCTCCTTATCTACTAATTTGACATTCACAAGAGAAGCAGTAAACGAGTTTTAATCTGTAACATGTCGCTACTGGAGGATGTCATAACTTTTCTATTCTATACCATCAAATGTGTTTTACGTAATCTATTCATATTGCACGAACACAGCATATAAACAACTCAGTCGTATTCCGACTAAAAGTTTTAACGCAGATATGCACTTATTCTCATCTACTATGAAGAAACCAACCGTCTATAGCTACCTTTATTTCAACCTTAGGTTGATATTCAAGTCTACAAGTTTTTAAGCAACGAGTACCGCTACTTTCCAATAACATTCGACGCCTACCTCTGCGACTCCTTACGCAAGAACTTATTCGGCACTAAGAAGATGTTGCAAAAATACGGCAATTTAACAAACTGTCCCGCTAAAAAGGTAGGTTCTAAGTTTGAACTTCTTTGGATTTTAATTATGTTGTTTTACTTTTAGGGATTCTACTGCTTGACTAACGCTGTGGTGGATTTTAGTACGTTTCCACCTTACATCCCCAGCGGACGCTACAAACTGGTGGCGACGGGATCTTACCAATCCAAGTTTGCCTTTCAGCTGGACTTCTATGGTTTGGTAGACACTTTTATCACCAAGTGGGAATCGTAACTCTAACTTTTATAGCTGACTGGATTGTTCGTTATTTAACTAATGTTTGGTTGCGGTTAATTGTTTATAATGGAAGTGCTATATAATTTTATTTAAGAGAAAGTCTAACTGGAAATGGGGATGTATCTAACAGACGCAACTTGATTTTATTAGAAAGTCAAAACAATAAACGCAATATAATTGCTTTTCTAATGTTAATCAAATGTTCGAATTTATATCACAGCTGACGTAGGGCGTAAAATAATTTTATCGCCCGCTGATATGAGCGGGCCATACATTTTTTTACGCCCGCTGACGTCATTTAGGGGGTATAGTATAATTTTTACGATATTAACTCAAACTCAACTACTTCATAATCACTACGAGAAAGCCCCTTATTAACTACACAAGGTGTAGTTTTATGGGATCAAAGCAGGTGACTAGCCTACCCCGTCAAATTGCAATGAAAGAATTCACTTTCTACAGGGGTCTCGACGATCAAAGGTGCTTTTATTTTTACCGAAAGGTGTACGATAGTACCGATATTCAAGCTTGAGGTGCATCGTCAGTGCCTGCCGATACTAAGCTCAAAAGCTTTACCTCTCAGCTACCCGAGTTTGATATTTGTGTTAAGCTTCCAGTGTATTTTTAAGTACTTTGCTAGTTTGTGTTGCTTCGACTGATAAAAGGGGCTGTTACCGGATAGCGTCGTGTTTTTACTGTTACTAAAAAGTTTGATGACGTAGAACTGTTACTTGTGCCTCTGATGGGACGGGTAACTATTTCGATAAACTGTAAAGAGTAAATGTGAAAAATGAGACCAAAAGAATGAAGTAAATTAAGACGACTTAAGAGGTTGAAATATTGTTCAGGCGAACACAATTGAATCTTATTAAGAACGGCCAAACTCACTTAATTTATATAACCTTGATAACATGACTGACGTTTCTATTAGTCCAAACTGGGGCAGCTGGAAATATAATAACTTGAATTTTGTAATATTTATAACATCTGCTCTCGTCAGGTTAAATTCAGCCAAATTACTATTTCCAATTATTCGCCTCTTATCAGTAGCAACAGACGTCGACGGTTTGTTTAATTATTAGAGTTAACATAGAAAATAGAACTGAGTAAAAAATATAAGTCTATTGGTCCGGATAAATACATTAAAACTTCCTAAAATAAAACACGACTATATAAATTGTACATAATAGTAATTTCTGTATTAATAGCGTGAAATTAATGTTTTTTCTACAACCGTCAAACAAGATTATCAATATGGTTTCGCACCGTAGTGCGCGAAAATTTTTGCCGCTCTAGTGCGCGAAACGCCTTTTTTCACGTCGTCAATGGTAACGTAAATAAATATCCCATTTTTTAACACCTTAAAGCGATGCGCGTATGTCCCCTTTTTTTGACGGTTGTCGAAAAAATCCAAATAAATAACTTTTTGCCAAGATCGTGAACAACATGAACGCCTGTCAGGTTAGGCGACCAATTTAGTATCTAAAGAGCAACTAGCGTATTGACTTTGTCTGCATGGCGTCGGTCTCTGGAATCGGTGTTCTGCGCCGAATCCTGTAAAAGTAAGCAATTAATATTGAAAATCGGCGTTCGATTTCACCAATTTTGGAAGTTAATAAAATTCTCAGTTGGTGTTTTTCGTTATGCTAGATAGTGATTGAGGTTAGTAGTTTACCAATTTGCAAGGCCTGCGGAGCCGACTGTTTGCTGCTATCCGGTCGGATTAATCCTTGCCGAGACCGGCGTTTCTTAGGGTTGGAAGATGTTTTATGTCTACAGGTGCTGCGAGTAATAGAGGTCGTGAAAACTTTTCTTGAAAGTGCAAAAATTCCTTTTTTGAAGAGTAAGTTGGATGCTTTGTTTAATTTCTGTGTAGGTAGCAAGACTAGGTTTTTCTTGTACCAGGTGCTTATTTAGCGGCGGGGCTATTTTCCAGGAGGGTTTAAGTTTTCGGGTGAACCCGGAGTGGCTTCTTCTCGACGATGTACGCAACGGGGTCGCTTTAACGGGCTAGGGCGACGTGTGGCCTTGGAGTGTACTCCTAGGTTTTTATTAGCGTTGCAGGAGCGGTGAAGCCGCCCTAGGGACGGGCCATAAACGGGAATAATTACTATAAGCATTGATTAATAACTATAAAGATATGCAACGCAACGTTAAAATCTGTACTGCATCTCCCTGCTACCTGCGTCCCCCGCGTCCAGCAACTGATTCACAAGATCGTGGCGCCGCTAGCGCGAAATATCTCAACTTTCTTTCTTTGGCCACGGTGTGATTATCTTTTGTTGAGTTGCACTTTGTGTTATCAGTTAGGCAGTGAGCATATATAAACAAATAACAAATATTACGACGCTAAGCCATTTAGAAATGTAACTTTCAATGCTTTGACCCTATCGTCAACGTTCTTTAAGAATACGGCACCCATTGCCAACGATACATATGTTAATATTTGTTTCGTAGGTATTTGTATTTTAACGGCGAAATATGGGAAAACTAGATTCACTATCAATTTCCAAAATATTTTATTTTTATTTGGTTTCCCCTGTTCATTTACTTGAGTTCGTATTTTTATTGGAAAAACCCAGGTTAATCGTTCACAGTACGAATATTTAGAAAGTAATTTCTCCAATAGTATAAAAACGTCAAAGTTTAAAAAAGAGACAAGTGTAAACAAATACGAGAAAAACACATAATATTAATTTATTCGAAACGTTAATTTTCTTAAAATAGATCATAAACTCGATCTGAGCCGTAACGAGAGTATTAAGCGCTTGTGGCAATTTTATAACTTCATCCAAACATGAAAATAAAATTAAAATTTTTTTAGAAATTTCAAGGTCAAACGTATTAAAATTGAAAGTAAGCTTTAATTTGATCCGAGTTTGAATGCAAATTGGCAATTTTTAATGGAGCATTATTATTATTTTTTTATTTTAATAAAAATTGCAGTAATTTTGCGCACTCAAAGCAGTTGCGCCTGTGGCGGGCGCCACCTTTGCCACGCCCTAGTTACGGCTCTGAACTCAATAGGTTTCAATCATACAAATAAGTATATATACATTTCATTTCAAAATTTTCTTTTAAAATCTTAAATTAAATAAACTCTATTACTACATGTAAATTTAAGACAATATTTTGACTTTTCTATGTTCCTTTTTCATTTTACTAGAAGCTATTCGCATTGAGTCGATACGTTTAGTTTCATTTTTAAGGTTTTTATAAATTTTTACCTTAATTAATAAGTTAATAGTGTCCTTCATGTGGTTCTTACAAATTTGTTCACACAATTGTGCGGTTTCTGTAGTTAAATAGTTCGTGATATTTTTAGCAACATTTTTGGCACATTTAAAATCAGTGAATGACACATTAAAGAGCGACAATAACTTAGAAATAAAATTTATAAAGCAGTCTGACGGCCTCTTCAAATATTTAATGTTTTCTGCACCATAATCCTTACACAGTAAATAAAATTCATTGCCAGAATACAAATCTTCTTCAGCCTTAACAATTTTATTCTGGCATATTTCGCAGTTGTATTTATTTAAAAGCTTAAATGCTAGATAGCCAGCAAGATAAACCGTACTGCAGGATTCCAAATCTATGCTGGTTGTAGAAGTACTTGGTTGAGGGTCAGGTGCAATAATCCTGTCAGCATCCAGTTGTGGATCGATTTTAGAAGTCATTGGGTCTGATGTATTAACTTCATTTTCAGCATCTATTTGTGGCTCTAACAGTTCAGGTTCATCATTTAATTCTAATGCTTCAGCATCGTCGTTTTCACAATTTGAAGAATCTACGCCTGCTTGAAGCCGTATGAACATATTCTGCTGCATCGATATTCGAAATTGTCGAACAGAAGGTGTCGGATTATATCCACCCCGGTTTCGAATTACGGAATTAAAATTTTCCAGAGCATCCTGATTGATGAATCCCGTTAATAAATATTTAACGTCTTCATTTTTTAAATCATCCCATAATAATACTATTGCACGAATACTCCATAGGAATCCATCGATGCAATAAATATTATTGCGCCTTTTCCCATCACTGTATACTTCAATATCTTTAAAGTACTCTAATCCGTCTTCTAAATTTTTTACAGAAGTATTTGCAAATACAGATAGTGGTCTTCTATGCGGGTTGGGGTCTTTCAAAATTCTGCTATTTAAGGAATCGAAAATTTTGTTAATAGTCTCCACGAAGTTTGCAGTGTTTTCGCCCGTTGAAGATTGGAGCTCTTTTGATTTTGAAACAGTTTTTACTGCTGAAGCTACTGAATGGCTGAACATTTGTGCAGCCAATTTGACTCTCATCTTCTGGAACGTATTTGGATTAATATGAATCGGCGTGATTTTTGTTAACGCGCGAGAGGTGTTACTGCTCTTATCTATTTCGTACGTTTGCACAATGTCATTCCACGAAATACGCTTCTTACGAATGTAGATCTGTAACTTGTGATTCATGAAGTTATTTCGCAGGCTTTTTAGGAGATGAGGAGGATCGAAACAAGTATAGATTTTTATGTTATCGACGAATATCACTGGATTTTCTTTGGTAGCGCCCAATTTTGACAAAGCGCCCCTATTATTGGTTCTTTGGTCACATACTAGAATCATGGGCTTTAAAGAAATAGTAATTAATTCGGAAATAACTGTAGTAATTAAGTCCTTTAAAAGATCGCTCTTTATTGGTCCCGCAGATATATAATAGCAAAAGGGAATTTTCCAGTTGTGCAAGAGTCCTCGTAAGTAAAATACCATCGCGGTATTGGCAATTTTGTCGTTTCGTCCCAAGTGTCCCAGATCCTCATAACCTTCAATTACATCTTGCAGTTTATTATACTCTAGTTTTTTCTTAAGAATGATTTCGTCAAACATAACCACGCACATTTTTTCTCTGTCACTCATGGTTCCAACTTTAATCGCCAACTTTTTTGTTAAATTTGTTTTTACGCCTGTTGTCATATTTGAAATTTTCAACCAAGATTGGATCGTTCTTACGGATGGTAAAATAAATCCTAACTTTCTTCCGATATACTTGTAATTTCCTGGCGATTTATAATACAAAGATAGCGGTAACTGTTTTTAATTATATGACCAACGCGTGTGTTTTCTGTGAAATAATTGCATGTTGGTGAAGTTCTTTACGGCTTTACTTTTATTGATGAGCGAATTTTCAACAATGTTTTTGGTGGAAAATTTCCTACACTTCAATTTTAATCGATCGTTCTGAATATTCCTTGCTTTCATTTTTTTATTAAGTAGATTTAGTTTAGCTTTAAGTTTTTTGCACTTAGGTGTTAGAGTTAAATTTTTTCCCGTTTTTGGAGATGGCATATTCAATAGTGTCGTGCTGACGACGGATGACACGGATGAATCGCTGTCCCACAATTTGGAGAATTCTTTTAACTTAATGATTTTCGATGGGACTGAATTGTCTAAATCTGACGAAGAGTGAGAACGTTTATGTTTTGCCACATACGTTTTTAATTCACAAATTCCACTAGTACCCGCTGCAGGTAACCTCGGAGAAATAGTCTCTTGTGGAACATCTGAGACCAAAAAATGTAAATTGAAAAAGGCAGCATAATCGTATAAATAACATAACTTTCAGGGCCGGCGCTAGGCAATTTGGCGCGGGAGGCAAGTTTTAGTTCTGTAAATATGTGCCTGCCAAATAACGCTATCAGCAATGCTATCAGTTAATCAAAATAAATTATTATACTTTGTTATGTTTAAAACATAATTTTTATCAATTTTAAACGAACTACGTACCTACCCATTAATAATTTATTTGTAATTCAAAGTTTCCTTTAGGATATGCATGCTTCATACAATCATATAAAAAAGCATAACATTCTTTTACCCACCTACAACCGGCCCTGATAACTTTCCCTCCGACCATATTAACTAATGAATGTAGGGAAATTCGGCTACCTTTCCTGGACTAATTTATGAAAAACTGTAACACGACTTACCTTTCACAACTTGTACCATGTACAGGGATAAGGTCCACGATTTCATCAACGTCAACAACAAATTGTTTCGGTATTGCACATTTTTGTAAAACTTTTCTCACAGAACTGCATGAAATGTCTTTAGTTGCAAAGTGTTCCTCACAAATTAATTTCTGACATAAGTCTTTATTGTCCATTTCTGCTATAATAATGTTACCACAATTCTTTTTCCATTCCTCGCATCTTTTAACATCCTTGACGGGGAATTTAAAATAACTTAGGTTGCGCTGATTCTTTATAGAATTATTACAGTTAATATACATACAGGTATGACAAACCAATGGCTTAGGCATTGCTAATTAATTAAATCAATGCTTTGAAACACAGAGCACGATCCAACCAAAGCTAGATGTTCACACGACGACTGTTGCCGGTAAACTGAAAAAGTTTCGGTAGAAACGGCGAGACACGCGCCATCTGTAGGTCGCTACATTTCTACAGCACAATCAGTTCCGTAAAGCGGCGCCGGCGTATCTTCTTCTACTCTATTTAATCAATGCTATAAGCAAGATTAACAACGGATGCCGATTTAGTAAAGGTCGATTCAGAGTGGCGGCAGAGGCCCGGCTGCGGTGCGGTCCCGGTGCTGGTCCGGTGCGGTTTTTAAATTATTAGCATTCATATTGAGTGCACCGCAGCCGGGCCGCTGCCGCCACTCTGAATCGACCTTAAAGCTGTAGGGGCTGCAAGAGATCTCACCACTGATGCCTGGCTTGGTGAGCTTGAAGAAACTACATGAGCATCGGGTAGTTGCTTAATAGTCAAAGCCGACAACCGATGCGAGTTTGGTGAACTTTGGAAGGTTGTAGTGATAAGTACGTGGGCGTATGTGATAATCGGGATTTAAGTAACACAAGCATGTAATGAAACTCCCAAAAGTAACCGTTAACGTTTGAGCAGTCTAATTAATAAACTAAATTGGGCTTGAGGAACCCTTGTAGAGAGCAATACTACTTGGTAGAATAATCCGGTAAAGTTATGTAAATCGCCTATGTCTACGAAGGCCCCCATTTTATGATTCACAAGGTTAAGTTCGATATTGTTTATAACCTGTAGCTATCGCAACTGGCTGGAAGACTGAAATGATAGATTACTTTGGGCAAGTGGTCGCAACGCCCCCACAGTGGTTTGATGCATCAGAACAGCTGCAACACGGGTCGTTCCATATGAGTTAATCGAACGGTACTTCGACACCCTTAATTATAGATGCAAAGTGGTACCAGGGCACATAAAAGAAGCAGCTAACGTACTGGCAGGCGTCCAGCACAGCAGGCAACGAACAGATCTTATGAACTCAAGACACAACGTAGTTTCACGATAAGCAAGGTTATACTCGTACTTATTATCAAATCGCGTCTAAACTGAAAGCATTAACGTAAGAATAACAGCCCATAGGTAGAATTAGGGTATAGTTGAGTTCCAGATACGCAGCTAAACTATTCTAGCATATGCACATGGAAAATAATTGTCCAATACCGTCGTCTTCAAACCAAATGTACATAATTGTGGTTGCAAAGAAATTAATTTCAAACTAACATTTTCTCGTAAGCAATGAGTCAGTGCGTCTTATATATTCAAAAATCGGAAAGCAAAGGGTCAAACAAGTATGGGCATTTGGGCGCATGCAATGCGTCGTTCACGGCCAAGACGAACATCGCGGCGCTGTAAATTCGAAAAATCCTAGACATAACAGTGCAAAGAATACGTTTGTCGGGTCGTGTAGAAAAATTACACAAAACAGAACAACAGTGTAGCTGTTACATGAAAAGATTGAAGATGTAAGGCGACGGGGAGGACCCAGAAAAAAGTAGGTGGATGCGGCTAAAGGATGCATGATCAAGCGGGGCTATCTAACTGGAAACTGGGTAATTTCAGGATGATGTCGTGTTTGTCCTCGATTCTCCTTGATTGAAAATATAAAAACTATTTTTACTGTAAATGGCGCAATTTCCAGGAAAAACCTTGGACAAAGATAGCACTACCTGGAAGTACTTATTCAATATATAGTCATGGAGACGTGAACCAGAAGGCTAACACACATGGAGGCATTGGTATCACTGGCTCAACGAGGAATCATTTTAAAAACATTAATTGAAGTCAATTAAAAAACTATTTGTGAAATATCTAATGGTATCCTTTTCATTGCTTAAACGATTGTATCTAAATACAAATTACCTTTTAGGTAAATTATAAGTACATAAAAATAATAAAAAACCTTTATATTAGTATTTTTTAGAGAAAAACATATTGCACAGCGAGGCTATTTAGGTCAATTATTAAAAACTGTAAAATGTATTTATCGTATTGAAGTGATCAAAACTGCAGCAGGATTTTGTGGAACCCGATTAATAAATAGTAAGATGTGAATAATAATTCCAAATCCAAACGGTTAACGAGAAAAAATAGACAACAAAACCAGCTCCTAACTCAATATTTTTCTTTCTAAGCAATAAAAACTACTCGAATAATTAAGTGACAAATACCAAAAATAGAGCAACCATCCATTATTCTGAAGTGATATATCTTTGTTTAAATGGTACCACCAAACTGCTTACAGTATAAAACCGGATCGCGTGCCAGCAATACCAGAACAAGAGTTATTACCGGGTGAATGGATGCAATTAGGAATTTGTCCGTATCAAGGTAATTTTCAGTCATTTGTTAACGCCACAATAATTGTCAGTAACTGACCTCAGCCTTAATCAGTTAGAAAAATTGCACATTGACCTTAGGCTTTTTTAATAACAGAAGCTTGATTTAAATTTTAAAGCGCCAAAATAAAAAAAACTCTGAGCGGTTATACACATTGACATCCTTAAATACATTAAGAATGCTGACATACAGGAAAGCAAGTTGATAAGATACAAATATGACACTTGAGAATTGTGCAAACGTACCTTATCTATTCCACGTAACTCGTGTTATGCTCTGCAGCAACATAAACTTAACGTTATAAAAATAACACAAAACTATCCAAACAACGATAAACTGCGAAAACAAATTATACCCGACACTTTCCTTTTCTATCACATTTTCAAAGTATTTTTGGATATTTTCAAGTTGCACTTATATTTTTAATAATTTTATGCTCCGGCATTGACTAGAAAAGTAGTAGTAGTAGTTGTTGTGGGGAGACCGAAATCTAGCAAGTAGGCCACCATAGGCCCTTTTTTCCAACCCCATGCCATCCCCTCAACCGCCTTCATTGTCGTCCTCTTCGATGGGCTCTTCTTCCTGCTTAAACCTTCCTGATTTTCTAATGAAGATCAGAATTTCGGCCCAGGATAGGGAGTTCAACTCTTCCATTCGAAGCGTAGCTGCTCCAAAGGTTCTATACCTCAGTCGCTGGTACGCTTCGCATTCTCCCAAGTAGTGAAAGGACGTTTCCTCGTCCCTCCCACATCTTGGGCAGATGGGATCTTCCTCTACTCCTATCAGTGTTAAGTGTCTCTTTAGTTTACAGTGGCCTGTCAAGGTCCCTATCAAAAGATTTGTGGTTCTTCGGCTCCTTCCCATTAGCCAGACCGATTTCTTTGAATCAAATCCCGCTATGTGGTACTTTGCCTGACGACAGCCCCTGCATCCTTTCCACTTTTCCTCGCTGGTCTTGTAGGCCCACCCAGTTAGGGCTGCTGAGACCTGCTGCCTTGTTATACCCAAAAAAGGTTCCGGTCCAAAACAAGTTTCCCCGGCTCCCAGTTTGGCTAGTTCGTCCGCCTTCTCGTTGCCTTGGACCCCCGTGTGTCCCGGGACCCAGATGAGCTCGACGTCCTTTTCCCTTGCCAATTCGGCTAAAGCATCTCCACATTCCTGGACAAGAGCTGATCTTGTCCTGGCCGAGAAGTTGCTTTTAGTGCGGCTTGGCTGTCGGAGCAAATATAAATTTTTTGCTCTGGGGATATCCTAACTTCGTTTCTTGTTGCCACCGATAGGATGGCATAAACTTCTGCTTGGAATACCGTGGTGAATCTTCCTAAAGCATAGCTTTCTTGCACCCCCCCCCCCCCCGGCCTTCCATATAAATTCCTGCTCCAGAGGATTGCCTTTCCGCCACTCGAGAACCATCCGTGTAGCATATCAAAGCATTCGACTGGAACTTAACCCTTTTTTGCTCCCACTGTTCCCTTGTTGGGATAGTGAGAGAGAATCCTTTTTCGAACCTTAGCCGGTCCTCTGCTTCGGTTACCCTGTAGGCTGATAGAGGTATTTCTCTAGCAGCCATGTTGGCGATCCTAGCATGGCCCGTGCAAACTCCATGGTCATTCCATAGCCCCGTATCCCGCATTCTGAGGTGGGTAGCCATGACCTCTCTCTTTATCCAAGTGTCGAGGCCCGGGAGTCCCAATATTACCTCCAGTGCGGCTGTTGGGGTTGTCTTCATTGCCCCTGTAATTCCGAGACAAGCTAGTCGTTGGACCTTTGCCAATCTTACGGAAATACTGGGGCGCTCTACACTAGGCCACCAGACCACTGAGCCGTACTGAACTCTTGGCTTTACTACCAATGTGTAGAACCAGTGCAGAATCGTGGGGTTTATCCCCCAGTTCTTGCCTATAACTCTGCGCAACTGCCATAAGGTTGTTGTCGACTTCTTCACCGTCCTGTCGACATGCGACCTCCAACTTAATTTGCTGTCGAGGATTACCCCCAGGTACTTGACCTCTTGCACTAATGCAAGTGGTCTTCCGTATATAATGGGTATCCTCAGACCCTGAAGTTTTCGTCTTTTTGTGAGGAGAATGATCTCAGTCTTTAGTGGGTTTACCGACAGACCTTTCTCTTCACACCATCTTTCAATAATCCTGCAAGCTACCTGCATTCTATCGCAAACGATGTTTAGGAACCTGCCAGTAACAAGTACCAGTCCATCGTCTGCGTATGCTTGTGCATAGAAGCTCTCTTCTGTTAGGCATCCCAGTAGACCGTCCATTATAAGACACCACAGGTGAGGTGAGAGGCAACTGCCTTGCGGGCAACCTCCCGTCACCCTGGCCCTCACTGAACAGTCACCTAGGTTTGCCGTCACGGTTCTTTGCTCCAGTGCTGTTCTCACCTAACTGACCAGATCGGGAGGGGTTTCCCTGGCCTGTAAGGCTTGACTTATTGTAGCCGTTCTTGCCTTGTCAAATGCGCCTTCAATGTCAAAAAGTACTGCAAGGGCCACTTCCTTATAGTGTAGTGCCCTTTCGACCTTGTGCACGACAGCGTGGAGTGCAGTTTCGGTCGATCTTCCAGGTCTGTATGCGTGCTGATTCCTGTGGAATGGGTGTGTTCTTATTACCCTTTTCGTTAGATGCCTATCAATGATCCTTTCCAAGGTCTTTAAAAGAAAGGATGTAAGACTAATGGGCCTAAACGATTTGGCAGTTGTGTAGTCGTCCCTTCCCGTCTTGGGAATAAAGACTACTCTGGCTGCCTTGCACTGTTCTGGGACCCATCCCATTGGTACGCTGGCCCTATATACCCTTACTATATTTGGGAGAAGGATATCCAGGCCTTTCTGAAGCAATGCTGGGAAGATCCCATCTAGTCCCGGCGACTTAAAGGTGTCAAACTCCTGTACTGCCCATGTGACTGCACCTTCCGTTATAATTCCCTCAGCGAACTGCCAGTTCTCTATAGGAACTGGTTCCTGTTCCGCTATGGGTGCTAACTGGATGGCGCCGTCTCCTGGAAAGTGGACTTTCAGGAGGTGTTGTAACGACTCCTCTCTGGATGTTGTCCACATCCCATCGGCCTTTTTTAGCGCACCTACTGTTTAAATAGTTTCGCAGCTTTAGATTTTTATCAGTCTAGCAGAGTCTGATACTGAGTTTAACTCTGCACAGTATTTCTGCCAGCTAGATCTTTTGCTGCGCCTTAACTCATTTTTAAACCTATTCCTGGCCATTTTGAAAGTGTCCCATGAGGCCTGTGTCCCTTCTCTGATAGCTCGATTAAAGATTCGCCTGGATTCCTTGCGCAGATCGGCTAGAGTGCCGGTCCACCATGGTACCCTACAAACTCGAGCCTCCCTGAGAGGACAAGCCTCCTCATAAGCTGAGACAATTTTACTTGCCAGTTGCTCTACGTCTTTACTTAATTGTTCTTTTGTGCATATGCCTTCCTCTGGTTGGCTTCCTTGGCGAACGAGATTGGAACGATAGCTTTCCCAGTCTGTTGCCCTGGGGTTCCGGTAGGGAATTTCCAGAGGCTTGTCGGAATTTATTTCCATTCTGATCATACGATGATCAGATGTCACGATATCCGACGTCACTTTCCAGTTTTCAATATTGATTGAAAAACACCTAGAGGCCACTGTAATGTCAATTACCTCCTTTCGAATGCTATTGACAAAAGTGGGCTCTGTACCTTTGTTGTTAGGGCGCTCATCAGCTCTGCCGTAGCGCCCCTACTGTGCTGAAGATTGATCTGACTTACCCGCAGTAAATCCATTATGGGGAGTTAATGGTGCGGGGGCTGTGATCTTTTCAGTTGTCCTTCTTGGCCTGCTTTGACACGCCGGCCTCAGAAGAGTCCTGGCGGACTGCTCCACTCCACGTCGGCACCCTTCTCACTGCGAGAGTAACCAACTGGTAGTAGAGCTGCCACCCAGACTCCTCCAGAGTTCGGACAGTATCTCCGCTGACCATGAAGGTCAAGAATCACCCTCCTGGTCCTCCTGTCGTCTGAACATGCCTCCATTGCTCCACTCTTAGTGAGCGGTTCTGCATGGAAAGCATCTGCCTCAGCTTTTCCAGGTCAACCTCCTCTTGGCTTCTGAGCCAGAAACCCACCTTCTCTGGCCATGGTGCCTCCGATGCCCTTGTTGGGGCAAAGGTGACTCCCGCGGCACTGAGAGGTGTCCAGCCCTCCAGCCATCTTGCTGAGGTGTCGTCCTGGGCAGTGACTAAGAACCAGCCTGGTTCCACTAGTCCTGAGTTTCTAAACCGGAGTTCTGGCCTCTGGGGACCCCCTTCGGGGCCTGCCATGGCACTGAACATCTCGGCAACTATTTTTGCTCTAATTGCCTCAGCTTCCTTTGGGAGAACGTGGCCATCTGGTCGGTCAGACCTGACTACAACCTGGTTCTCCCTATTAGGCGGCTTCGGCTCCGTTGATCGCTGGGACTTAGCCGTGGTTTTTCTCAAAGGATGAGAAGCCTTGGCTTTCCCTGCTTGCTTCGGTAATCTTTTTGGCCTTTTTTTCACTGCCTCTGGGGGAGTGTCATCACTCCTCGGTCTCTTAATGGTCTGTCGGGTACCTGAAGGACCTGGTTGGCCTTCCGTTACCCTGACTTGTCCCATGGAGTGCGTGATGAGCTCTATGGGTTTGCGTACAGCAGCCCCTTTTGTTCTCCTCGCCTCCGGACCTCTTATTTTTCCCGAGGGCTGTCTCTGCAGCTTACATGGGCCCCTAGGTTGCTGGTCCTGGCCACTCTTTGGAGAGTCGCCTGGACTTGCTTCCCTAGGACCCTTGTCAGCCGCTTCCTGGGAAGAGTGTTCTGCCTGGCTTGCCTGGGCCGATGGACCCTGGCCTTCCCGCAGTTTCCTCCGTTTTGCCCTCTCTTCTCGCCTCTTAAGCGTCCTGGTCTTACGCTTATTTTCCTTTCGCTTCTCTTTGCGACGGGCCTCCCTAGCTGCTTTATCCATGGGGGAAACGCTAGTCTCCCCCTCGGATTCGCTGCCTGATGACCCGAGAAGCAGTTCGTCTTTCTCCGAATTTATTTCGGAGCCTTCCTCTGTTACTTTTTTGGAGCTAGGGTGCTCCAGGTTTTGTGGCACGTTTGAACCATAATCCATGATTTGTTCCTCCATATTTAAGTTTTGGGGATGGTGTGTATTTTGTTTCTGTTTGTACTTGTTCTGTGTTAGTGTGCGTGAAGTAGTATGAGTGATTGATTTGGGGTTGGGGTCCTCCGTGTACCAGTTTCCGCGAAATATCATGGCAGAGCTGGTCTCGATTAGGAGGTCTGAGCCGCCGCTGACGAAGCCTCCCGAGATACGCAGCAGGGCCCTATTCCAGGCACCACCTGGCACTACTACATGCCACGGGATTTTTCGACGGTTGAAAGGGCAGCCCCCTACGCTGGTTAGGAAAGGGTGGGCCCCTATACTACCCGTCGGCCCAGGTGTGCCATACCTGGTTTCTAAGCCAGCTACCACTGCCAGATCAACCCAACCAGGGCCCCACCTCGATACTTCTTGAAAAACTGAGATACCGGTCTTCCCTGCCCCCGCGTACATGTTGTGTAGATGTGTTTATTGGGTGTATGTGTAAATGTGTGTGCTGTCCTTTTAGGTCGCCTCTTACTCCAGGCAGGACATACCGTGGGACTATTCTACGGGTCTAAGCCCGGCGCCGGACCCCACACGGGTATTGACTAGAAAAAGTTATTATAAATAGGTTGTATACATGATGACGTTCTCTAGGAACCGAAATTGACTTTTTTGCGTCCATATCATTTTGTTTGCTGTAGAAAGCTCTTTAAAGATACCCTTTCTATTTTATTACGTATTCTGTTAATTAATGTACAGCAGTTGGCAGTAGCGTGTTGAAAATCAACAAATGCAGGTTCCCGTTGGCGAAAGGCTGGTTCACACATAAACCCCAAGAAGCATTATGACAATTTCGCTTTTTGTTCAAGCTCTGAAAGGATTAATTAGGCGGATTGTATTTACTTAGTTACCCCTTGGCAAACCGCCCCACCTTTTTATTTCAACTATATCTAGCCGTACAGCCTCGTTACATAATGGTGGGATGTAAACATTCAATTTGACACACCTTGAGGGGATGTCAGCTTTTCCATTTCAGTGAAGCGGCCCTATCGCTACCCTGGGGTGGCGCAAGATTGTTTTTGCTGTAAATACTTTTTTATTATGTAACAATTGTTTAAAAAATCAATATACAAGTTGAGTGGAAGAACAATATACAGGTTGAGTGAAAGAACAGGTGTTTACATTACATATGAATTCCGCCTTTGTCACAGTTATTTTTTTTTACCTTTTTTGTGTCATAATGTATCTATTCTAAGTTGCTTGTGTGACAATAAAGCCCTTTATTATTATTATTAATATTATAATCAATTTTAGGTTCTAATAAAATGGGATATAAGCAACATTTATGTTCTCCTTAGTAACTTATGCACGCGTTAAATAGTAAAATATTGTGTACTTTCTAAAGCCTTTTTCTAACAATTGAAAGCCTTACGAATCTATATCTATCTGTCAATTTATACTAAATGAGATGCTGTGCTTATGCTTTATACACAAGGTGTCCCTAGAATATGTAGACATGTTTTTTGAAATAATACGGTTTCACTAAACTTATCTTTATCCCAATTTGCTCTGTTAAGCCAGTATCTGGTTCAAAATTGTTATAGAAAAGTATTTGGATAATTATTGAACGATAGGATAGATTGAACGATATCCAGTATGACGCTAAAAATGTCTTTCTAATAGTTATTTACTATACAAGTGGGATAACAGCATCATTACTATACGTGTGTGTAAGTTACAAACGAGTGCGTAGCACGAGTTATGTAAGCACACAAGTATATTAATGATGCATTATCACACATGTATTGTACAAAATTTTATCTACGACTGCCTAAAATTGAGAAAAGTGCATTAAGAGAAATGTCAGATCTGTCATTTTCAAAAATATTTTAGTAGGCAAATGTCATTATGTCATTCATTTGACACTATTTCAGTTAGGTAATGAAGTCATTACACAACTCAGTTGCGTAATGAAACCATTACATGAGCTTCATTACCTAACTGAAATAGTGTCAAATGAGTGATGTAATGAGTTACTTATCCCACTGGAGTAGATAAAAAAATGTATCGACCACTAGTAATCCACTGATAATAAATAACTAATGTCATCTCAAAAGTTGCCTTTCACCAGTACGGATTATCAAACTTTCATATCTTGTTCATTATTACTACAAATAAATTTCTCATGGTATAAATTTATGGTTTATTTTGTCAAAGCTAGTCGTTTTTCTGTGTGTTTCAATGCAAGGTACCTAGTTGTGTCTGTACTGCTCTGGTACTCAAATACTTGTCTCCTGTATTCGTAACCTTATAATTGACTTTTTTAAGTTTAGGTTGATTTGTTCAAGCAACTTTGCATTTACTCAAACCCTTTTGCAAAAATGTTTGACCAAAAGATTTTTAAAACCGGCATTTTTCCAAACCATTTGTGTAGGCTTTCGCTTTCCATAGGCTTCAACTTTTTTTTGGTGAGATTTATGCTCACTCTAGTATCTGTCAATATTTTATGTATTTTTCTATTACAATAAATTTGGAAAAGGACACTAGATGTGGAATGCAGGTCTATATTGTTATACAATGTCATCATTACATAGTTTTAACCAATTACTAAAAGTTTGCTATTCCCACTTAGTGATGAAGGTGTCGACGGCGCCATAGAAGTCTATGGTAAAGGCAAACCTAGATTTGTATAATCCTTGAGTTGTCAGCTTGTATCGGCCACTGGGGATGTAGGGTGGAAACGCTGAGAAATCAACCACGGCATTGTGAATGCAGTAGAACCCCTAAAAGAATCGCCGATAAAAGGTTACCTACACGATTAACGTTGCACACACATACAGCTTTCGCAGGGCAGCTTGTCAGGTTGCTATATTTCTTCTGCATATTCTTCGTACCAAATGCGTTCTTGTTCAAATTCTCGCACAAGTTACCGGTGAGCGTTATCGGGAAGTAGCGGTACTCATTGCTCAAAAACTTGTAGACTTGAACCTCCAGCTGAAGGAAATGCTTAGATAAACGGGTTATGATCATGAAAAGAATCAGTTACTTGAAATTTAAATTATGTTGTACCATTACCTAGCAGTAAAAAGTTATATGGAACCTAAAAACATGAACCTACATACGCTTTAAACATTATCTTGTCTTGTATACGATCAACCAATAAACTTCTGGTTTACATGAAATTTAAACTTCCTTGCGCTGTGACTGTAAATAGAGTTAAAAGCAGGGAACATAAGGTAAAGAACATCATATTAGTTGGAAGTAATCAAGAATCGTATGCGACTACGACAAGTTTTTTTTTTGTATTTTCGGTCAGGGCGGTATGTAGGAACACGAGCGTGCAAATTTCTTTTGATTCGGTCTCCAGTAGTTGTTAACTGAACGTCATGTGCGGTGTGTTTTGGGCATTAATTAGTTCACGTGCGTAGATGCTATAAATTTCTTGGCAATTTTCTTGCAATCTGTACTTATGTTGGAAATAAAAAGTGAGTCTAATGGACACAACTACGAGAGCCTTAGCGTCTCATATAACTTAGATGATTTGAGTTTTTTTTTTCTACAACTTATAATTGAAGCGTTGTTACTTCTTCACGCCAAAGACGCATTATTCTGCGTGCCGATTTTTAGTTCACTGTTCTGATCGCACCGCCATGACTGGACGACCCGGCTCACATTAAGTTAAGTTCGTACGTGCGTGAGTTATTTGATTTATATATTTATGCCACATTATAGATTTGCAAGCTCGGGTGTTGATGTGACGTAGTTAATTTTAGCTCATGTTTTTCTATTGTTTTGTTCATTTAGGACGCCTTCCGCACATTATAAAATTTTGCCAGTCGTGGATTGCACCGCCAGATGTAATTACCCATTTCTTTGTTGTGTATCGGTTACTCGACGTAACGCTCTAGAAGGCTCTTAGAATTTCTTGTAAACATTTGGGTGGGCTGTGAGCGTTCTGATTAATGTAAAATGTGCTGCGACCAATACAACAGTTCTTTATTTTAATTGTAAAGCTGAAAGCAGACTCAGGAATGTCAGGTTAAAGCATGAATGCTGCAAAGACTAGGTGAGTTCCTTTCTTTGGCCAGCTAGCTTTCCCGTGGCCTAGGAAATAATCCTTATTTCGTTGGAAGGCTTCTCACAAGATTGTTTAGGCTTAAACAGTAGATGAAGCCTAGAAATGTGTTCCGAATTTGTCATGTATCCTTGCGGTACAACCGTGTTTTAGCATGCGATAGGCAAAGAAAAACCGGTAAACTACTATTTCGTGTTACTTTGTCGTAACACGGTTGCAGACTTAACCAAAGTACCCATAATAGATATATACAGTAAACTGAATATGGCTTCCATACATCTCAAATGCATAGCGCCAAATGGTTTAGCAACAAATCAGGTGTCTCACTTTTTAACCGCAACTAACAAACTGCTAAGTATAAAACAAAATAAAAGAAATAAAAAAAGGCCCATAATTCAAGTAAAAGACCTAAATTGAAGAAAAAAACGGGAAGCCTTTCAACAAGATGTAGAGAAATATGTATGTATGTATGTGTTATCTGTAACCTCTTTTACTTACCGGTGTAGAGGCTGGTGCTTTGTACGCTTGCATCTGGCGGTAAAGTGCTCTACTTGATGTAGCCCAGACATATTAGATTAAATTTCACCAAAACATAGAAATAAATAATGTTAATCTAAAAATCGGTAGGAATATTTTATATTAGTGTGCTGAACAACCTACCAAAAGTCCTAAAGCGAAATATGCCGGCTTCATGTCATTTTTGACCAAAGAAAAATAAAAAAAGTTGTTTCGTTAATAATACCTTTATGGATGTAATGGTAATTACCAACTGAGTTCATATTTTTTCAATTGAAATTTATTATGTATTTTAACAAATTCTGCTTACCGCGGAATGACCGAAGAGCGTGCAACGTCGCTAAACTATAAATCGGTGCGTGTCTACTGCAGACTGCACTTGCATTACTGTGTAACTTGTAATAGTACAGTAAAATTGTCGTTCTACCTTAAAAAAATTGGCCGCGGCGATTCCTCTTGCCCAGTGGTTTAGGGTCATTAGACAAGTGTAAAACCAAAAAGGCGTCACCCCACCCCTTGCCAAACAGCCGCCATCTTGATAACAATTTAATTTGTTTTTTCTCGATATCCATTAGTCGCACAGAAAAAGTTATTGAACAAAAAATATTGGAAATAAAATTCTACACGTTTTTGATCCTTGCCGTGATACCGAGAAGTTGGTATTTAAAACGGTAGAGGGCGACAAAGTTACCAAAAATCTGTTTCGGCCATTCTAGCGCTGTAGGGGCGATTTTTTCCGAAAATTGTGAATGTTCAAGTTGTAGTGTTAGAAAAAATATACACGAACCTCTTTTAATAATGTGATTGATTTAAATAGTCTCCGAGTGACAGCCCTTCAAAGTCCGCGCAGCGCGGAGAAGTGGAGAGATGTAAATTATTTATATCCCGCACTTATTATAACTAACGAGATGCCATGTCTGCCATTTGGTTAACATAAAGAAAACCATTATCGCTCGTACTATTATCTATTTTTAATCAGAATACAATCACGAAACAGCACTCGCATTCGTATTCACGGATTTTTTCCAAGAATTTTTCACATTGCGTTTATAACAAGTTGTGAGCTCTTTTTTCAATAAAAGTTTTAGCAACATTTCTATCATGGTCGATAATGACTCGGTTGTGTCCGAGGCTCCGAACCAAGGCGAAGAAACAGCTCCAAAAAAAGAAAACGTGTCTGAGTAGACTACAATATATCTTAGGGTTTATGCAAAAAGAAATTACTTTCAATATACGAGCCCAGAATCAAATCATTTGGCACAGCTAAGATTTTCCCGGTTTCTTTATTTTGTACCCACAAAAGAAAATCTTCTTGGTCAATATTCTTACATCGTAATTGTAGACGCTGTTAGCAGTATTATAACAGCTTTAACAATAACAAATTACAAAAAGTAGTCGGGAAACACTAACTTTAATAAATATTATATCATATCTTTGGGTTAATAAATGTTTAATTCACATGGCGTATATATGTTTTTATTCGATTTTGACGAAATGTTGAATAAAAAATTTAAAAAATATCCAAACTAAGATATAAATTTGCTCATTCATCGTCGATTTGATCTAAATTTTAGTAATTATATATTACACACTACAAAGAGAAAGAATAATTGAATATAAATATTTTTAGATAATAAAAATATGTTGTTCTTTATTGAAACTTTTTAATTCTCTAGTGAATTAAACTTTTTAATTGTCTAGTGAATTAAAACACTTTTATTTCACTTGTGAATCATATACTGTTTATGAAGGTTATGGAGTTAATAATGTCACTTTAAACTGTCAAAATTGAATAAAATAAATTACCGATTCATTTCATTTGGCCCAAACGATCACAATATAATTTCGTTCACCGTAGCATGTTTTAGTTGAAGTGAAACAAGCTGTTTGTTGTTTAATAACATAAAGCAATTGTCAATTGGTTGAATTTTGGGTCATTCCTGTGGCAAAATTTACAAACAATTGCAATTATATTATATAATAAATATGACACCAGCAAATTTAAGAGCTATACGGATCTGAGCCAAATGATATCATTCTGGGCTCATATACTCCTTTCCCATCATTTTCATTTCTTTTACCTATACCAATTTCTCGGTATCGCGGCAATGACCAAAAATGTGTAGAATTTCTGTAGGTTCACATTGAAACTACTTGCGTGACGTGACGATTTTATCTCGCAAAAGAGAGATGGTTACTTCGCTGCGCCGGAATATATCGTACATTTCCCACGCTGCGCGGACTTTGAACGGCTGTCACTCGGAGACTATTTAAATCAATCCCATTATTAAAAGAGATTCGTGCATATTTTTTCAAGCACTACAACTTTCACATTTGCAATTTTCGGAAAAAAACACCCCCGCAGAGCTAGAATGGCGGAAACAGATTTTTGGTAACTTTGTTGCCCTCTACCGTTTGAAATACCAACTTCTCGGTAACGCTGCGCGGATCAAAAATGTGTAGAATTTTATTTCCAACATTTTTTGTTCAATAATTTTTTCTGTGCGACCAATGGATCCCGAAAAACAACTAATTCAATTGTTATCAAGATGGCGGCTGTTTGGCAAGGGGTGGGGTGACGCCTTTTTGGTTTTACACTTGTCTAATGACCCTAAACCACTGGGCAAGAGGAATCGCTGCGGCCAATTTTTTTAAGGTGACGGGGTATTTTCCGACAATTTTACTGTACTATAAGTGTTTTTTTGTGATGTTATTGATATAAATTGGTGATAATAATGGAAAACGTTTGTTTTTACTGTAATAAACTACTTAGTGAAGGGAAGTGTGTGGTGGTAGGCAAAGGCATAGACGGCCTATTCAAAGTAAGCGAGCACTGAAAAGATTAAATGCTTGATAGGTTTAAAAGCATTAAAGAAAAACATACTTCAATCACGGTGCATGTAGAGTGCCGGTAAGTAGTAATAATAATACTAAAATGTACCAACCGTTATAAAACCAGAAACGTCTAGCCGCTACCGGTAACCGACTATCCATCACCCGAACCCGTAGTAGCCAGACTCCACGAAAAGCCCTTCCCCGCCATCGCAATTTCTCCTGATAGTCAGTTAGTTATAAAACCTAATAACTAAAGAGGGGCAAAACTATAGGGATGGGCGAAAAGCTATAATTAATTCAATAACGTATAATTGTGCATGTAAACATTACAAAGTTTTAACATCCTCTATATACTCATATTTTAAGTACCTACCAATTATTTTATGGCTGTTAAAAATAGTTTTTGGATTCAATAAAAATAAATAGACAAATATGGTTACTTTTTCTTTCAGAAAGGCATACACCCATCCAAATACTTATTTAAAAGATTATAAACAAAATCAGCTTTATGATTCAGATGTGTCATTATCTGCACCGAAACTAAGATCTTCCACTTCCACTTTCGACATGAAAATTACTGCCTGTTTTGTGGTGAAGAAGCTTCTATAAGAAACGAGACCAAAAAAGAAATGAAATATAGACGTGTGGTACATCAAGTTAAAACTATTCCTTTTAAAAATACTGTACTGAATCAGGCTCAAGTAAGAAATGATGAATGGGGAGAAAGTGTGTGTGCCCGTGTCCTACTCATTTTGTTGACACAACGTTTTCGTGTTTTATTCTAAAATAAAAATGTATTGCATGTAACATTTTTTAAATTTTGCTTTTACTTTTTTTAGCCTTTTTCCAAACACTAAATAAGCTGCTGTTGGAACAAAGACTATTATTATTATTATTATTATTATTGTATAAATGTATGAGATAAAATACATGAATAGTAAGATATACAAACCTATTAAGTTATATATTGACGGCAAAACAGGATATGTATAATAATATCCTGTATAAACCCGAAATACCCGCCTATGCCTTTTTCCATTATGAAGCCGGCATAGGACCGCTTAGGACTTTTGGTATGTTGTTCAGTACACTAAATAGAATATTTCTACCAATTTTTAGATTTACATTATTTTTTTCAAGGTCAAACCCTAATATGTTGCGGCTAATGTGCATGTGTTTGTGGAGAACGTCCACTGAGACATACAGTAGGCGAGTATATCTACTCTACCTGGTGTGGTACCTCAATTACATGGGGTTACATACAACTATTTACGTCTACGCTGTAAAAAAATAATTTCAATGCTTAACTTGCCCCAGATTTGGGTGACAAACTTGAAGCGTACCTTTTGTGCTTGCGTAGCAACCATTGTGTGAGGTGTGAGTCTTGGTGATATGTTGACCTTGTTACACTATCTTTTAGGTTTATGGTTCCGAGTAGAGCACAGTTAATTTGGTGCCCGACTGAGAATGGTCCTATCGAACCCGATTCCAATCGCCAAAGCTGCGGAAAAATTCTGCTCACCATTGGATTCAAACCGCAGAGTTGCTTTATTCAAGTCAAACGCTTTACCAACTGAGCTACCCGGCTTCCGTAGAGAAATATCTAGAGTAAATAAATCTTCCAAACAACAAAGGTGCAATGTAGAGATATAGAAAATGCGACAAATTTAGCAGCAAACCAGTCTTAGGGCCGATTCTACAATGCAAGTATATACTTAGAATAAGCTATCCGAGGTATAATTGTCATAGTTTTCTTTGTTACAATAATCGTTTCTAGAGTATTTATTCCCGGGATAACTTTATCCTTGGATTGTAGAACCGGCCCTTAATAAAGCGAAAAGGTTGGACTTTCAACAAGCATTAAGGAATATAAAAAAGACCAAGATAACGAACACCTAGGATTAACAATGGTTAAGAAAATTTGTAGAGAAGTTTAAATGAAATAAGGGGAAATGCAAAAATTTTGAAACTTTTACCACGGTATAAACACCACAAAAGGTAGAAATAAACTATTTGCCAAAATAAATAGCATAAGTACAGGAAATTAATATTTCGGTAATTTTTTTTCTTCTTCTTTTTGCTATTCCCCATTTATGTATTAATAAGGCATTGACTTCTCCAGCTAGATTCTGTATTCATGTATTTCTCTTGCTAGTATTTTTACTATATCGATGTTCTTTTTGCTGTTTTTGGTTTAGTTGCTTGCTTATGCTCCTATTTCTAATACCGTCTCTTTTTGTACTTCTTGCATCTTTTCTTAGGTGTTTAATTTATTTTCATAATTTTGCATATAAGCATGTTTATCATGTTCCACCAAGCAGCTGGGGCTGTACGTCGTTTTATGGAGGTGTACTTATAATTTATTAGTTTCTTTATTAGCTTTTAGCTCCCTACAGCGGCTCATGCGATGTTCTAAGGGCAGAGCAGGGTATGTGCACGAGAAAAAACGAGAAAGGGAATCGTACAAAGCACTTACTTTAAGGCGGACGAGTTTTAAATATAACTGCGCAAAAGCGACCATGACAAACTTAGCAAGAGATGCAAGGACAATGGATTTACAAATTTATTAGCACAAGTATAAATAGAAGAAAACACGCATGAGTGAAGAATAAAACGTCAGATAGTAAGCTAATACCGAACTAAAATTCTGGTGAATGCAGAAATTATCATGAAAAATGTATGTGGAAGAGAAGACAACGAATGTAGTTAATATTTCAATCAAAGACGCTATAACCAGTTTTTGGGAAGAAATAGGAAACGATTGGGTAGGATCTAACGATGATGAAAATAATCTTCCTATTTATGTTAATTCATTTCCTTGGCTACAGTTATTTACTGTTTCAAATATTGACGCCTCCACTGGTTTTATGCAGGTGAAGGTGCACAATGCGTTGCATTTCTTTACGTCGTTACGTTCCGGAGTGTCTCGTCTTGTGCAATATTATGGCCTTGTCACGGAATTTAGACACTTCCTAGGTATAACTTTATCTTGAAGTTCTGCTCTTATCTCGTTAAGTATCGGAGAACTTTATCTAGGTTTTATATCGGATATCGTAGACACTTTACGTGGTCTTGTCCGCTATTGTTCTATAATAATACTATATTTTCATCAATATCGTTTTGATGCCTGAAGTCACCACAGCCATCAATTTTATTGAACTAAGGTCATCGTTCTTGAGATTATGGCACATTTCCAACCGATGGTAGGTCACTGCTCTTCGTTGAATTTTTTGCTCAGCACCAGGGTGATCCATCTTGGTTTCTTAATCTTATACCGTTAGTAAATTATTGAATCTAGAATCTAGCTGACTACACCAATTTTAATTATTCCAGTAATGCATGTAGTAGATTACCGCCAAATTTGAATATCATAAACTATATTTTATGAATTGACCGCATAACGGACATACATTTTAGACGCCTCACCGTTGGGGTGTGTAGAACGCTATTTGCAATCAGTTGCTGACTTGTTGTTAAGCCATCAAAACTGACTTCCGTTGTGACTCCAAGGGTATGTTTTTTAATATAGCTATCTCAAATATAATGCAGTTTCATTTCTTGTAAAGCAAAGTCTGTGTTCTGAGCATGCACATACTTGTCATCACCAAGTGAAATTTTCGTAGTTAAACTTCTCTATAATACCACCGGATGAAGCACAACAGGTGGCGTTCACAAAATTAACAGTAATTTATCTCCGTTTTTTTCCAGTCACCACTACTTCCCATCTTACCGGCCAGCCATGAAATACATCATAATTATGCATACTAAACCGAACTCATGATCCTAATTCATTGTGCGTTCGAAACTGTATGTTTTAAAAATGTCGTTGTGTTACTTAATAAACGACACAAACAAATATTTTTAAGGGATGTCTATGTGAACTTATGCTTCGATGTTCAGCCTTTTGTGTTGATTTTGTTCACGATTGTGACTAACGTCAGTACTGACTATTTGAAATGTATATTAATTATATGCTTTCCTTGGTGATGAATATATTCTGGCAGTTTATTCTCCACAGCTTCGCCTAGCAAATATCCAACGATGTGCTTTATTTCTACTATAATACACGAGAATATATGGCGTAAAACATTCCATAAGGTTTGCTCCTTTTGCTGAAACCGTACGTTTTCATCTGCTCCTTGCCGATTTAAAGGTTCGCTAACAGACTTCTCAGATACGAGGCTTTGCTTTGCTTGCAGGTTTCAGTCTGCTTTTTCCAGATCGAACTCACTTTTCTTATTGAGCAAGCTGGTGTGTATTAATCAATATTCTGCATATTATATTCAATTTAGATGTTTTTATTTAACTTGTTCGGTTTGTAACACGACAAATCGTGCTAACTTCGTTGTCACACAGGTTATTTCCAAGTTTGCCAATGAAACCGATAAGAGATGCTGCGATAGAAACATGGTGTTTCTCAGCACAACCCTGAAAAACAATTTTTTGCCACGCGTGCAAACAATCATTGCGGTTTAGTACATTTCTACCGATCTAGGACAACGCGACGCGGCCAACTCGACGCGGAAAGCTCGACGCGACCAACTCGACGCGGGCCCAACTCGATCTGAGCCCAACTCGACGCGGGACAACTCGACGCCACGAATTATTAGTACAGTATTTTGGATGATAAAAAAAACATAACGGTCATTAATTTTTACGTAAATATAAACAAAAAATAACCCGATCTAGGAAAGACTAGTTACCGAAAGTAAAGTTTATCGAAAATTATGGTATAGATAGTATGTGCAGGAGTAATTTAAATAATCTGCCCTTTAATGTTTAATAGAGCTATATATCTTTTTACCGAATCACAATTTGTCGGAAAGACCAAGTTCTGGGCCCGAGTCGAGTTCGACGAAATTATAATTTAAACACTGTACATATTATTGTAAATACTTTTTTAGGATACTGCATTGGTAACTAGCGTTTACATAGTTACAAACGAGTCCGGTAGATAAAATTTAGTAGAACTAACTACTGGTCTAGGCCGGTAAATTTTATCTAGCGGACTCGTTTGTAACTGTAACTGTGTAAACGCTAGTTACCAATGCAGTATCCTAAAAAATGTTATACGATACACGACCGGTAGCATTTTTATGGCCTTGCCAAACATACAGGTCTCGCCCTACGGGGTTGACCTGTAAAGTATTGGCGCGGCCATAAAAATGTTGGTACCGGTCTAATAACGTAAATAGCTATTTGTGACTATAGGCTGCTGCATTGCGGCCGCTTAAATATATCACTTGAATTGGTTGTGATTTTATACAAATCGTTTTTTGTAATATTTAAAGCGGCTACCAGTAATTAAACATCGTCCTTCCAATAAATTGTGATTCGGTAAAAAGATAAATTTTGTCATATAGAGCTATATTAAATATTAAAAGGCAGATTATGTAAATTAAGCTACACATACTATCCATACCATAATTTTCGATAAACTTTCCTTTGTAAATTGTCTTTCTTAGATTCGGTTATTTGTTTATTTTTACGTAAAAATTAATGGCCGTTATGCTTTGTTTTTTTCTTCCAAAATACTGTACTAATAATTCGTGGCGTCGAGTTGTCCCGCGTCGAGTTGGACTCGGATCGAGTTGGGTCCGCGTCGAGTTAACCGCGTCGAGTTTTCCGCGTCGAGTTGGCCACGTCGAGTTGTCCGTATCCGCATTTCTACTACCTGTAAAGATTGCAATTTCTTCGTCAACGCTATCTATATTATTACGTTTTCTTCCCTAAGCATCATTTATTGACTAATACTTTCCAATACGATTCGTTGCACCGACGCTGTAAACTACACAAATTGTTTATTATGCTTCAAATTTGGAAGACACCTATTTCCGACAACGACAACGTTTTAACTCATATTGCTTTCAGAAATATTGGAGAAAAAGTTTCCACTGTACTTGAGCCGGTGTTGCACTTGCATGAATAATTATTATTTTTCTCTGTACTATTATATGCCTGAATCGATGGCAGGAGATATGATTTAGTTTTGTGTATCGTCGCTGCTTGCAAACGCAAGACAGCGTCGGCTTATGCCTCTCATTTGGGTAACTGAATTCCTCGGATTTCTCGTAAGGACTTACCATGTAAGGTGCAGATAGAGTTGCAATGAAAGCAAATCCGGCAATTGCCGGATCTAAATCAGCTTCGAATTGCTATTCTTGTTGGACGGTATCGCCGTTTTTCGTCAGTCGCTAACAGTAGATTATAAAAAAAAACGTGAATCTTGTCAGTAATACAGATTGGATTGTGACCAGGCTAGTAGGTTTGGTCTGTACCAACTTACAATTCCGTAAATTCCCATTTTCCTTTGTAGCTTGTTAGTTCAATATATATATTTTCTATTTAGCAGACTCTGCGCTTAAATGAATTGTTACGAAGACATAGGAATGGTTTTACGACTACGTTAGTAGTTAATAACATGTGAGAAAATGAAACCGAAATTAAGCTTGGCTTCGAAAAAATTAAGTCATGTGCTCTATGACTTCTGATGTTTTTCATTTAAATATGACAGTTATTATAATAGTAGAAGTGTCAAGTTGTTTTGAGAACATGAAAGGTAGAGTAAATGTATGTTTAAACAGCAATGGTGAACACTATCAGTAGTTCTTATAGCTTGTTTACGTGTTGCTTTGTATGTTAATTTTCAAATTAAAAATGTTGACATGACAGTCGGTGACAGTTATGCAATCGTTTAGGTTATGTATGTGAACATTCTAGAACATCAACATAATGTGAATTAATAATCGACATACGTTTCAATTTTCAAAGCCAAGCTTTATTTCAGTTTCGTTTGCTCACATGTTAGTTGGAAGCAAGGCAGATACGCAGCTGTCCGATTCCAACGACATCATCCACGTCGAGGTCGTTCTCTTTTGAGTTCCATAACGCCATGTCATAATTTAGTGGCGCCTGTCGAATTATCATTATTGAGCTTCTTCGTCACTCCAGAATTAAGTTACCTCACCTCTGTGTACCATTTGATCTAGCTGTCGCTTTTCTATTAAACCGTAACACACAGACCTATTGACTTTTATCGACATTGCTTTTGAATGGAAGGTGATCGCGGTAGTTCTTTCAACTATAAAGGATGGAATGAGTAATGGTATGGTGACCCTAAAGCATCTGAACTAAAAAATTGGATTAAACATTACCGCAAGGTCAGAAGTTAGATCCCTAATGACCTGCATGCATCCGGTGATAATTCTCTGCGACCTGTTGTACCATCCAAGGCCCCCTTCGAAAACTGAGTAAAGGGAGCGGTTAAAGTCCATAATTTGGATGCGCTCCAATTTCACTCCATAATCAGACTGGTGGTATTGCTTGAATAGAACAAACAGCTGTAGATTATTTTTTTTTGAATATTATATTAAAAAAGGCAAAACTTTTACTTTCATCGTTAAGAAGTCTGTGAAATAATAATTAGCCATGAAAACAGGATAAATGAACGGCAAGCAGCTTAATGACAAAAACTACTTCAATTAATTTTAGCTCGAAGTCGGGAAACGTTTGCTGGAAAATATAGATTCTGCGAAATGCTGTAATCACGAACAGAATTTCTCTCTACTTCAAACAAATTTAAAAAAAAATTGTTTAACCAATCGCATTTCATAGCTTAATTTTTTGATTAAATTATTCTCTCAAGTTTTTTTTACGGAAATACCTACACTGCAGACGTAAATTAATACCACACACAGAACCGAATACCGTAGCACGAAGTACACCATGCTTTTTGGATTTTAAATCCTGCGGTTTTACATTGAAATGCAAGAAAATTGCATGTGTATTGCTTTTATATTAGCATCAGGTCATCTAAAGGGCACTTTGGCAATGATTTTTTTTTATTTATGCAATTCGAATAATATACAAAGTTTCCTATCTAAAAAACAATCAGATCAGTTCTCTACGTTTTTCTATTCACTATTGACAAACATGCAAGTAAGTACAATGCTTTGTAGTTGCACATATGAAGTTATTGATTGTAAAAAATACTGAATATAATAATTTGTTCGCTTTTTTTATTGTAGCAGTTCCAGTAGATTTCTTGTCAAATTTAAATTTAGGTTGTTTATTTTTTGCTATTATAACATTGGAACAAATTTTAAATAACTAGATATCTAGTTTAAACAATCATTATTTTGTAAAATGCCGGATTGGGTGTTTATGCCGCACACCTATGAAGTAAGGCTAGAGCATTTCTTATTTATTCAGTTACCTCAGGGAATTTTTCTTTGTACTAAAAACAAATTTACCTAAAATCTTATAATTTGGATCAATTATAATGAATTCTGTGTATATTTAGTCTTCATTCAAACTACCCATAAATGTTAACATGAAATATGGACATTTGGTTTAACAGAAGCTTTTGTTCTTGCTTTTGTCACAGGATTTAGCAGAGCCCACCAGAAGAGATCTTGAGATAAGCTGAATTTTTTTAGCCGTACGTTTCGTCTAGTTCTAAATTTGCGTTACTAAATATCAAATAAATGAAACTAAACATTGGCACGGTCAACATGAGCATATTTTGACATTAGCGTATACTTGGGACAATTTCCAATAAATCTATGCCTAACCTGAATTACGGTAAACGCACTTAATCACTATACCAAGATAAAAAGAATAAGAATTTTGATTTCCGTTACGGTTATAGCGAAATAGCAGTTTTGTTTATGGTCGGGACTACTAATTGCGTTTATTCTAGTTTTGTTGGCTTTGTAAAAGAAACAAGAAGATTAATGAGTTCAGCTAAAATAATTACTTATCTGTCGATCTTTGACATTTGAAGGTTCTGAGTGTGATGTGTAAAGAGTCGGCTGTGGTTGTCATCTCATAAAAGTGACCCTAATTGAGAGTTGATGCTCATTTAAATTTAGTTTATATTGGCTCATCATACGTTTTATGTTGAGGTTCGAAGATTTGCTTACCTGATTGAAGAAATTATACGCTTGGCGACCGCAGATTTATAGCGACTTCGTAATAGCTTTCAGTTTTGATTAGCAATTCTAGTGTCACTGCGTGACATTGTGGTGGTATTAGTCTATTTTTGTTTTCGTCGCTTATGAACGGAAATACAATTTGAGCAAACAAGTAAACAATTTGAGCAAACAAGTAGACAATTTGTGGGACTTCGTTTCCAACTTGTGTTTTTCATGAACAACTGATTATTGATTATTGAATGGTTTTAGTACAGCAAGAGTTAAATGAATTCAGCGATGTTTGATAAGTATTAAATATTTATGTTGGCAACTTTGTGATACAATTTCATTCCATTCGTTAAGCATTTAGTAAGTCAACACCTCCAGATTATTCTGCGTAGGACTGGAAAACTCGAGTAAGCTTTAAAAAAAAGACACCTGTGAAATAATGACACCTTTATTAGAGGAATTTATTTATAGATGGTTGTATTTATAGATGGTTTTTATTTATGGTCTTTTCTGTTTGTGGTTTTGGGTCCTTCTTACCTTTTCTTTATGTTTGGGGATCGTGGTTGTCTGAATTTAGGTGTTTGGTTGTTGCTTCAGCCTGCTGAATTTGAATTTGATTGACGGATATTATTCAATTTCAAAATGTTTATTTAAATATAAATAAGTGGATTATATTGGAATCCAGGCGGACTGCAATAAGGAGGTCAAGACCGAAGCCGCAAGTTGAAACACCCATTCGACCAGCAAATTCAAATTCAGCAGGCCGAATCAACAACCAAACACTCAAATCCAGACGACCACGATCCCAAGACACAAAGAAGAGGCCAAAAAGACTCAACACAAGAATTGACATCCTACTTAGCTGAGAATTCATAGAACACTTCGTGTTGCAAAACGTTATAGAAAATAGTACTGATTACTTAATCCCCTTCTTGGAATATTCAGGTTTACATTATGTTAAGTCAAAATACTGAATTTTTCAGGAGAGCACTTCAAAAATTATTTTGGTGCATATTATAGCTCTACAAGATAGTTTTAGTGAATGTCGCCGAAACATTTAGAACTTTTGTTTTTTCCAATATTCTTTATTAGATTCACATGCCATAGTCTAAAAAAAGTTTCTTAAATTTTTTTGTGGACTTAACTTTGTTTTGGTGTGACAACAATTAACAAATTGGACATAACATAACGTTGAATGCAAACTTTGGACCTACCATATAATATTTTGTGTTTGTTTGTGGACATATCTTTATTGGAATTTTTGTTGACTGTTAGACGACAAAAATGAGATGAAAAAACTGTACGTAAGCTTTATTAAGTTAAAAAAACTTTACAAATAAAATAAATGAAAACAATAAACAATTGTAAAATATTATGTAAAGTTATATTCTTATAGAAAACGATTCATTATTAGTCTTCAACTTCAGTAGCTCCATGATGCAAATTTTTATAGAAAGCATGAAACTGCTTTGGTACCCACTGCAATAGTTTTATTAAGTGGTTGTATTTTTTGTTGTTGATATAGGCTTAAAGCCCTCTCGTATGGGTTCTAAAATAAAAGGAAATTCGTTACGCCTAGTTCTTCTATTAAAATCTACCTTATAAATTCTGCACTGAAGTCTGTTTTGTAGTGTAAAAAACTAGGAAATTCCTATTTTATTTGGAGATATTTGACTTGTGAGATTAAAAAATCTTCTCCTTCTATATTTTCTTTCTTACAGATAAACGGTCAAGTAAACTACGTGTTGCCAATCCCAAGGGGTGATAATTTTAAATTGAGGCACTTTTTTCTTTTCTCTTTCAATAACTGAGTGAATCGTATCGGCTTCTTGTAAGTATGTCTACGTGTCAAAAACTTATGACTAATTTTCTGAAGAGATGGCTTCATATTTAGCATCCAAAAATAAGACATTATTATCAAATGATTCCTATTTTAACTCGGACAGTTGCCCGACCATATCACAGGCTCTTCTATAGTAGCTGAAAATTCTATAATTTCTAACCACTTTACCATACAAGAATCTACTTCGTTTCCACCACGTCCTTCCACGTTCTCATCCCACATAAGACAATAACTGTTGTTTGTTGTTGCGGAATGGATTGTTAAGTTATAAGTCTAGAGTTTGAATGAATGGGAACTTGGCGAGTTTTGCAAATCTTTTATTGTCGCTTCTAGATTCTTCTTTATCCTGAGATTTCATCTTGTAACGATTGCCAGCGTCTTGAAGATGATTTTCATAATTTTGTTATAGTAGAAATTCCGCCTTCAGATGTAGCTTTCTGTAGTTGTACTTTATATTTGTCACAGGTATCGTTGTCGGGGCTTCTGAATGAATAGTTAAATTCATAATTGAATATTTACGCGTACAACCACTCTTCGGCAATTTCATTTTTTTCAATGACTATTCACACAATCTTCAACATACAGTCTGTAAATTTTACTCAAATTGAGATGACTTCCCAAATATAATTTTTGCTTCTTTCTCTTGAATCGTCCGACTCATACGTTGGGAACTTCATAATATGGGTGCGCACACTGTTTCAGACAGACCAATGAACAAAAACATAGGAAACTATAAAACGTGAACATTTGCAGAAAACTCAATTTCGAATTTTTGGGGTGAATACTTCCTTTATTGTAAAATAAAGTAAAAATACAAGTTGGATTGAGCTTTAACTGCGAAAATAAACACCGCCGGCGAGGGTAGTAGATATTTCGTTTCAAGCAACGTATAATCCAATTCACACACGTATGTAGTTTATTACGGTATAAACGGGGTTTTACAATAGCATCAGACCGCACTTGCCACAGATTGGTTTGCGTTGGGAGGCAACGGTAATACAGTCCTCGATCGTCTACAGCTAGCTCCCGGGAGGATGTGGTTTATGTTCCTCGTGAAGTCCGGTTTTGAGCTTAACGATAGCTCCGAGGCAAATTTTTGTCAAGCATGTCGCCATCTCGCTACATTTTAGCCCTGTATTTTAGTCCACGTTTTGAGTGGGGATCACGCGGTGCGCGGCTCTGTGGCGCGCTTCTTTAACGCAGCCGTTTTCCCCGCTATTTGGAACTCCAGTCTGAATTTGAAATAACGCGGGGCCCAAAACCGTATAAAAGCACGCTCTTCGGACAGAATGAACAACTCTTCTAGTCCGCCTGCCTTAATTAGTAACCTCTCCTAAACCTGAAGAACCTACTTGGGTTTTGCACAAGGCGCTGATTCCGGTGACTTGCACAACCATCCTTTTTCCGAAACCCCGACCGAACTTGGCGCTGCATTTGGAAACCATAACTTTAAATGTAAACCTTGTTTAAACACAAAAAGTAATTTTACACAGCTAAATTGGGAAAATTTAAATAGTTAACCTTCATGCCAAAAAGATGTGAGCAGGGTGTACAGCTTGAGAGTTGATGGTGCGTTGAATGACTTTTTCTAAAACCGAACTGAAAGGTAGGCAGTATGTTGAGGTTGTCTATTTTGTCAAGCAAGCGTTTATCTTTTTTTCTTTCCTTTGCGGTGCGGGGATTGACCCCGCGGCACTCAGGCCTGAGGCCCATTGTGCGTAACGCCTTTTAAATCTCATCTTTAAACAGGCCGGTACCAATCGCAAAGGCTAGCACTTGGCATATAGGGGTGAGCCTTATATCCTCCGGTTCTAAGAACGTTGCGCCGAAGTGTTTGTGTCGCAGGGTCATCAGTCTGACACACTGGCATAATATCTGCTGGGAAGATCCCTCTCTTCGCCGCATCGCCTGTAGATCGGATCATTTGTGATACCGATTCCGTGGAGGTGTTTGTTGAGGTGACAGTGCCGCGTTAAGAGTCCTGTTACGATCCTAATTTGCTTCTTACTGAGTTTTAGAAGCTCTTTGGACGTCGACAGCGATAACTCCCCGATAAATAGTTTAGCTTGCCTTGGTCCCTGCTGTAAAGACCATTCACGAAGGAACCGGGTTCAGACTCATTTCTTCGTTTCTAGTTTACGTTGCAATATGGTATCCCAAGAATTGGCTCGGGTCCAGGCGGGTCCCTACTGGAGCTCTACCTAGCCAACTGATCCACCGCTTAGTTACCGTCAATGTTGCTATGACCTGGTACACACAGCAACTTTACAGAGTTCTGCATGCAGAGTCTCGTCAGCGCCGCTCGACATTCGGAGACTAGCTCTGAAGACACCCTGAAGGAATTCAGGGCTAAGAGAGCGGCCTGGCTGTCCTAGAAGATGTAGATATGTTTGTTAGTAAAACCTCTGTCTAGGTTTTCATAAACACAGCCCAGGATGGCAAACACCTCGGCCTGGAATACGGTGGTGTACCTGCCCAATGCGAACGAACGCTTCACTCTAGGTGATTCGGCATAGACGCCCGCCCCTACGCCAGCCTCCATCCTACTAAGGCGAAAAGGTTGGCACTTTCAACAAGCATTAAGGAATATAAAAAAGGCCAAGATAACGAACACCTAGGATTAACAATGGTTAAGTAAATTTGTAAGAAGTTTAAATGAGATAAGGAGAAATGCAAAAATGTTGAAACTTTTACCACGGTATAAACACCACAAAAGGTAGAAATAAATTATTTGCCAAAATAAATAGCATAAGTACAGAAAATTAATATTTCGGTAATTTTTTTTTCTTTTTTTTTGCTATTCCCCATTTATGTATTACGGCATTGACTTCTCCAGCTAGATTCTGTATTCATGTATTTCTTTTGCTAGTATCTTTACTATATCGATGTTCTTTTTGCGGTTTTTGGTTTAGTTCGTTGCTTATGCTTCTATTTCTAATACCTTCTTTTTTGTAATTCTTGCATCTTTTACTAGGTGTTTAATTTATTTTGATAATTTTGCATATAGGCATGTTTAATTAATAATTTTCGAGGTGTTGGGTTGAGGTCTAGCTCGTTGTTTTAACAGTTCTATATGATGGATAGAACCACTCTAGTTTGCACTGTGGCTTCTCCCAGTTTACTAATTTTGGAGGGTTTTTTGTACAATCGGTAGGTTAGTGGTCGCCTGCACATTTAACACAGACTGGTTTAAGACTGCAAGAATTTTTGGTGTGACCGTACTGTTGGCATCGATGACACTGTGGTATGTTTTTTGATTTTCTTCTGGCTTCTATAGTAACACAGTGTGGTTAATGAAAATATCTATTTTACTTTCAGGTTCTTTGTTCATCTTTGATTTCGTGATCGGTAAGGGAAAGCGGCACATTTTTAATAACTACTGATTAAGGTTTGTTGTTTGAGTTTTGACAAGTATGATATGGTATTTTATTTGAAGTAAAAAATTTGGTGTTTTTGATAGTCGTCTTCTTTAAATAAATTAATACGCGGTGTGGATGTGTTATAAGACTTTGTAAAGGTTTCGGTTGCGCGCTTTTGATTGCCTGCTATTAGTGCGTTATGATTTACTGCGTTTTGCAGGTAGTTTGGTGGAATTTATAATTTTTGGTGTATGTCTGCTCTTGTTGCGAACGATTGCTGTTAGGAGGTTGTTTATCTGCTAGCCCAGTTTCCAGTTGAGGCTGCAGGTAAAATTTATTACTCGTTAGAAGATCTTGAGTGGTCCATGCGTACCGTTTTTGTACCTCAATAATAAACAGTGTTAAATTATCTAATTTGCGTTTATTTTGCAATTGATAATAAATTTTCAATTCTTGGGTGGTAATTGTTGGCAGGGTTTAGTAGCGATAAGCAAAATCAAATTTACTGTGTTTGCTATGAATAGCCTCAAGGCCAAGTGTATTGCACTGTTATCGGGCGGCATGCAAGACATCCGCTTCGATACACTGCTCGTACTCGACTGCTATAACAGATGATTGTATTCCAGCTACTGATAACAGATAATTAACTTTACTAGTGCTTTTAGATTTTTCGAAAGATTTTGACACCATCGACCATACGGTTTTGCTATCTATTTTACATTTCATTGATAACTTAGATATCAGCTTAATAAATCAATATATGTCTAACAGAACACAAACGGTCAGTATTCACCAAGAAACTTCCGATCTGCTAGTAGTCACAATGGGTGTTCTGCAAGTCTTGATTTTAGGTCGTCTTCTATTTTCACTATATACGAATAATATATCTCCTTGTTTACAATATTGTAAATTTTACATGTACGTTGATGATACGCAAATATAATACTCTTTTCCGAATCATAAGCTAAATGAGTCGATATCGTTGGTGAACGAGGACCTGGCGACACTTGTAGAATTTTGCGAAAAACATTCATTAAAAATAAATGCCTCTAAATCGTCATTTGTGTTGTTTGGTAATAGGGTAGTAAAAGAACAAGCAATTGCGTCGATTGACATAAAAGTGGGTGGTGACGTTTTAGTGCAGAGCAGCATGTGTAAGAATTTAGGTGTGTTCATTGATAACGGCCTAAATTTTGAACATTATGTACCCAGAAAGCGTATGCTCACCGTTATTGTCTTTAGAGAGATATGAAATGTTTGTTGATTTTTGATGCTTTCACGGCCATTATCATTAAGTAACAACGACTTTCAGGATTGGACCGTGTCATGATTGAGATCGAAGAACTCAACGTTTCGCCCACTTTCGTAAGGGGCTTCATCTGGAGGAAAAAAGCAAAAGAGCACGGTAACTCAACGTGTTAACCACGCCAGAGGCGAAACTCTTTGCAGGGAAGGGACAAAAGAGCACGGTAACTCAACGTGTGAACCACGTCAGAGGCGAAACTCGACCGACTATCGGAAGAAGAAAGGCGAGAATTTATAGGCAAACGCCGTCGCGATTCAGCAAATGCCGTCGCGGTTCAGTGGCGGAGGGCGGGGCTTAGGAATTAGCACTTTCCACATAGAAGGAAGGGGAAAGCCTTCGTCCCGATTGAGATTATTAGGGTGTTTGCAAATCTCAATGGCTTAGCGAATGTTTCTGCTAAAGAAGAATGGGGATTTGCAGATGATGGAAGTTTCATCAAAAAGGATCTTATGACCAGTATCGCGTTGGTGTTCGGCGATGGCCGATGATGAAACGCGACCTGACTTGAGACAGCGCTGGTGCTCAGAGATGCGAGTTTTCACTGAACGACCTGTTTCCCCAATGTATACAGCATTACAAGTGCAAGGGACTCTATAAACACCTTTAGATGACATAGTGTTTAATTTATCTTTAGATGAAGGAAGAACCTGTGAAATTTTGCTCGGGGGTTTGAATACTGTTTTAATGTTTTGTTTTCGAAGAAACTTTCTTATGCGGTCGGTGACTTGGTGGATATAGGGAAGAAAGACTATTTCTGCAGGAGGATCGGGGTTTGGAGGTTTGGGTGGCCGTGGATGAAGATGGCGATTGATGGCAGACTGTATATCCCTAGCACGGTAACCGTTATTCCTAAGAGCTTTCCGATTCCCACCATCATCCTACACAAAAACTTTCCGTTATCAATTCGCTTGTACACCGGGCTGTTTCCATATCCCAACCCGATAATATCCACGCTGAATTAAATCACATTCGGAAAGCTCTTAGGAATAACGGCGGCATTTGCTGAATCGCGACGGCGCTTGCCTATAAATTCTCGCCTTGCTTCTTCCGATAGTCAGTCGAGTTTCGCCTCTGACGTGGTTCACACGTTGAGTTACCGTGCTCTTTTGCTTTTTTCCTCCTGATGAAGCCCCTTACAAAAGTGGGCGAAACGTTGGGTTCTTCGATCTCAATCGTGACACGGTCCAATCCCGGAAGTCGTTTATTACTTAATGAAATGTTTGTTGTGTGATGCATTGGATACCCTTTATGCTCCCTGTTTAACAAAAAAAAACTGCAATAAGAATCCAACGCATTCAAAATTCATGTCTAAGATTTATTTATGGTATACAGAGACGACAGCATGTATCTCATCGGTTGAGAGAAACGAACTGGCTTAGCATGTCCAATAGACGTAAATTGCATACAGCAGTATTCTATTTGAAAATAATTAACGATCAAATCCCATCTTACTTGTTCGATAAAATTTTCTTCAGATCCAATGATCATCAAGTGAATATTAGATCAAAAAATGCATTTACGATTCCAGGGTTTACAACCTATTTATTTAAACGATCTCTTTTATACACTATTGTTTATTATTATAATCATATAATACCTAGTCAATTAAGAACCCTACCTGAAACCAAGTTGAAAAGCACTTTTAAAAATCTTTTATTAAATCAGTAATATTTTCTCTCGGGTACTAAATGTTACATAACACAATCGTTCAGTTGTATTATTTCGTCTAATTGTGGTACGGGTGCTGTGGAAGACCAATTAACCTACCCTCTGGTGGATCAAACTGAACAGCGCCCATTTAAAGAAAAATCATTACACACTATATAACTTTCTTTTCTTTGGAAATAAATGTATATATTATTATTATTATTATTATATCACCCAATTTCTTTTGCCGATCTTACCGTGGACATTATTAACTTCTGTTGAAGTGTCGCGTACACTTACAGCATTCTTTCGTATATTGACATAACGTTTTCGTTTACCGTGTTCTCTTATTTATTAGTGAATTCTATTCTTTCGTTAATTGCCGAAATGTTTTCATTTACCGCGTTCTGATTGAACTTTCATTGAGTACTTTTGAGTTTTGTGTGACGGCTACGGCCTTGCTGTTCACATAATTTCTCTTTTAAAGAAAAATCTTTGACGTTTCTTTGGAGACTTTGTTTTTCGGGATTTTCTTTTGATGATTGGTGTCGGAATCATCTACGATCTGACGCGTTAACAAATTTATAGACAAGTTAACTTTGAAATCGTCATCGATTGGAGGTTTCAGGAGACTGAGTTTTTTTTTAAGCACCTACTATTTTGGCATTTTTCCACCTTTTTCGTTAATTCTTTCCCAGTTGGTATTCATATCTGCTGTGGGATTTATACAATACGCCGATGGCGTGAAGCGCAACGTGCTCTTTCCAGGTAACCTTTATTTAGTAGATTATCTTTTTGCTTTTACCAGAACCATCTTTTCTTTATCTGTTAGCTTTGGTTGACCACTAGGTGTTTGCATATATATACAAAAGCTCTAAAGGCCTAGTAGGCCCATGGCTTGGTTTGTCACTTTCTTCCATTTCTTTCTATTTTTAGCTCTGTTCTCCCATCCTCTAATGTTCAAACTGCGCAGGTCTTCTTGTATTTCCTTCTTCCATTGGCATCCATTGTCGCTAACCACCGATTTCAGCTTTATATATTTTACCGGGTTGTTCATTCTTAGCAGATGCCCCAGCCATCTGAGCCTTTGTGTTTTCACTACACTAACTATGTTCGTCTCTCCAAATAACTCGTACAGTTCTTGATTTGTCCGTCTTACCCACTGTCCTTCAATACATTTCCCCCCGTATTTTTTCGTAAAATTTTTCGCTCCCACACTTTTAGAATAAGTTGGTCGTACTTTCTTAATCCCCACACTTCCGAGGCATAGAAAACCATAGGCCGCACTATTGTTTTATAAACTCTAATTTTCAGTGGCCGTAGAAACGTATTACTTGTTAAAACCTTTTTTAAAGCTGCTGCACTTTTTGTACCCGATGCTATTCTTGCTTTCATTTCTATACTAGAATCCGGTTTTCTGGATATCACTGTACCTAAATATATAAAGGATTCCATCTTCTCGAAATTGTGTTCCGTGTTTGCGTTTGTCTTAATCTTCAGTGTTTTATCTTGTTGATATGATTGATCATTCCATGTCATGTATTTCGTTTTCTTTTAGTTAACCTCAAGTCCCATCTCTTTTGCACTCATCATTAACCTCTTTACAACTGTCTGTATTTCTTTTCTTGATCTTGTCACAATTGTTAGGTCATCCGCGAACGCTAGGATCTGGTGTCGTTGTTGGTAGATTGTTCCATCTCTATTTATATCCGCTTTGCGTATATATTCCAGCACTAAATTGAACAGAATAGCTGATAATGGGTCATCTTGTCTCAGCCCGCTTTCTACCGTGAATGCTCTCGTTAATGCTCCATTTACTTTAACTTTGTTTTCCGTTTTTTGGAATGTTATTCGTATTAGATTGATTAGTTTTGGAGGTATTTCCAATTTATCTAACGCTATGTATAATTTTATTCTTCGTACCGTGTCATAGACTTGCTTGAAATCTATAAATAATAAATGCGTGTCTAATTTAAATTCTCTTAACGTATATATTTGATCTACTACTGATGTTCCCCTTCGAAATCCTCTTTGATATTCGCCGATAATCTTTTCTGCGTGATTTTCCAACCTATTCTTTATGCATGTAGTTAGTATTTTGTATAGAACATTCAGCAACGCTATTCCTCGGTAATTTCCACATTCCTCTTTGCTTCCTTTTTTAAGTATGCTAGATTCCATACTTTTAACTTATCTTCTTTATTCCACATATCTCGGATCATATTGTATATTTATCTATGTAAATTTTCTCCACCATATTTAATTACTTCGGCTTGGATTCCATCTGGGCCTGCAATTCTGTTATTCTTTAGGGTTTTATTATATATGTTATTTCCTCAAAATCTGGTATATTTTCCTCGCCGTTGTCGATGTTTTGCCTTACTTGATTATGGTTTTTCCCCTTTTCGTTATCCTCTTCTTTATTTAGTAATTCGTGGAAATACCTATCTTTCATTTACTTCTTTTCGTGTCCCTAGCAATTTTCCGTTCCTATCTCTGCAGAATATTGTCTTTGCATAGTAACCCTGTCTCGTTTTCTTTAGTCCTTGATAGAAGTTTCTAATTTCTCTATTGTTATACCTTTCTTATATATCCTCTAAAGGTTTTATTTTCAATTTACGCTTTTTTTTCTCTACACAATTTTTTTCAACTTCTCCTCTTTACTTCGTATTCTTTGTTTCTTGCTTCTGTTTTCTGTATCAGCATTTTTTTCTTTGCCTCTTCTCTTTTCTTGATTGCTTGTTCGCACTCTTCGTCAAACCAGTCTTTTGTTTTCTGGTATTTCTTATCAGTTTGTTCGTTTACTACCTTTTTTATACATTCTCCGATTTTTACGTTTCTTTCTACTTCCGTCTGGTTTTCTGTTTTCTCAAGTACTTCATTTATTCTTTTCTTGTAGTTTTCTTGTTGCATCTTGTCCTGCAGTTGTAGCCTTGGTAATGTTATTTTTTGTTTATTTTTCTGGGGTATACAAATTGGTATTACTTGCTGCATTTTTATTCCGACCATGAAATGATCTGAATCGACGTCCGGTGCTCTGTACGATCTTATAATAATAATAATAATAATAATAATTTTATTTGTTCCACTGTATAAAATTAATACAAACTTAGTAACATAAATTACGAATAAATATATGCGGAACAAAAAGGGGAGAGTTCAGTACCTTTAGAAGATACTGTTCTACCACTTCCGCTTATGAAATTGAAACGAGTACTTGCAAAGGGTAGTATGACAGAATAAAATAAATTAATTACAAAACCTTTAGTATTAATTAGACAGAGCATAGTTACAGTGTATGTGTAATACATAATGCAAAGCAATAAAATTGCGCTCGAAATAAACTTACATACTATCAGCTCCTAGACAATACAATTATACTAGACAAAATAAAATTAAAGAAATTGCGTAGTTCTAACCAACAATATAATAAAATAAAATATACACGACAATACGTAAGTATGAGTAAAACATGGCAAAAAATATAATCGTAGTATATTTACAACGCATGTCGGTAATTGTTTTCTCATTTCGGGTTTCTATTAACACGTGATCTATTTGGTTAATAGTATTCCCATCTGGGCTTCTCCAAGTTCATTTATGGATGTTTTTGTGTTGGAAATGAGTACTCTTGATTTTCATATTTTTATCCGTAGCGAAGTCAATTAAGAATCTGCCATTCTTGTTCTTTTCGCTGTGCAAACTGTGTTGCCCAATTTTTGGAAAGTTTGAAATGTCTTTTCCTATCTTAGTATTGCAATCACCCAGTAGCATTTTCTTTTTCAACTAGTGCATAAAACTGCTCTTTTTCTGACATTTCTTTTTCTTCTGTAAGCATGTGTACATTTAGGAGGCTTATTTTTTTAATTTGCCTCTTAATCTTAGCCAACACATTTGTTCTGATATAGGTGTAAATTCTATTACCGCTGGTCTCAGTCTTTCGCTAATTATAAACCCTGTCCCGTCTTCTATTAGTGCCACTACTTTTAAAGAAAATGTCGTTGCTTTTTGTTTGGATTCTTGTACTGCTAATATGTCAACCTTGTACTTTTTTAATACCTTAACTAATTGTTTTATGAATCCTTCCTCGTATGTACCTCTGGCATTCCAAGTTGCTATAAATATTTTGGTCTTAACCTTGTGGGTGTTCTTTTTATCTCTATAGTCGTCATCATGCGTCCTATTCCTACTTTTCCCTTTTACTTTTTTCAGATCCCCTTTTTCATCTTCTTAATATGCTCTTCCTCTTCCTTATTTTTTCTTGTGGAGAACGTTTAATTGCCGTTCTTCCTTTTTTTATTGGCTGGGTCACTGTCCCTTCTTGCTTCTTTTCTCTTTTCGTAGTCGGGTTGATTTTGTTCTAGTTGTTCTACTGAGTAGGCCTATCCATTTACCATTAATTTGTTATGCATTAAGTAAGCTCGGAGTCCCTTGTCTCTCTGTTTTCATGTGTTCTACCAAGATTTTGCTTTCCTCCTGCACTTTTTTGTGTAGTCCTCGGATATATATGTTTTGGGTTCCTTTCGTTATTTTGTAGATCTTAGTATTTTTATTTTCTTGCCCCACAAATTCAGTTCCATTAGTACTGGCCTTGTTTTGTGTTGTTCTTGAACCCCCAACCTTCTTGCTTTCTTTATTTCCATTTTCACATATATTTGTCTGTCCATATCTCCTAGCATAGTTCTAATCCTTTCCTTCAAACTTAGTTCCACTTCGTCATCCATTTCGTTTAGGCCCTGAGTAGTTATTTTGCTTTTCCTTGATTCTTTTTCCATTTGTTCGATCCTTGTTTCCATGTCCGCCATACACTTCTTTATTTTCGAATTTTCCACCTTCAACTCTTCATTTTCTTTCTTTAAATTTTCTCATTCTTTTTGGGATGTATGTATAATCTGTAACCTCATTTTACCTTAAGGTGTGGAGGCTGGTGCTTTATGTACTGGCATTAGGCGGTAGAATGCTCAACTTGCCCCGGATTCGGGATACAAAGTTGTAGCGCGCCTTTGATGCTTGCTCAGCAACCATTGTGTGATGTGTGTGTCTTGGTGATGTGTTGACCTTGTTACTCTATCTCTTAGGTCTGTGGTTCTGAGTAGAGGACAGTTAATTTGGTGCCCAACTGTGAATGTCTCACCGAGCCCGATTCCAATCGCCAAGGCTAAGAAAAAATTCCGACCCGCGCGGGATTCGAACCGAGGACTGGCTTAATGCAAGCCTGGCGTTTACCCAACTGAGCCACGCGGCTTCTTTAATTCTTTTTGGTACTTATCCATTTTTGTCTCTATTCTTTCATCTCTTTTATCTATGTCTTCTAAGCTTCTTATAATCTCATCTAGTGCTAACTCCATTTTGTGTTTGCCGGTTTTATTTGGTTTATTACGCGCACCGCTCGTATAGCTCAGCTGTTAATTGTTTGTTTTCACTTACCAAAAATAGCTGTGTTATTAGATTTTACTTATCTCAACACCCGGGCTCTGACTTCGCACTTTTCGCGATCGCCACTGCGCTTCGCTCGCTTCGGAAAAGGTTGTACTTTGTTATATTACGGTTTATTTCGCACTACTTCTGATTTCACTTTACTGTCCGATTTACGTTTTACTCGGGTTTACTCACAAATCTAAACTCCGTAAATGCGATGTCTAAAAATAGGTTTACATTCGGTGCAACTCAACTTACGTCCTTCTCGATCGGCGATCAACCCAAAAACCAGGTGTTTTCATGCTGAAGCTATTTATTTTTCTACACGTCACAAATAGAATACCATATTCTTCACGTAAAACCTGAAATTGCCTGGGGAATCATAAGCAGGCCTGGGGTGGTTTCACCTCCACTGTATTCTCGTGTCACCACCGCACTGTAATCTTCGCTGTTTGCCGCTTGAGCTGCAAAATCTATCGGGTTTTTCAAATCTTTGACCCTCTCCGTTGGCCCAACTCACGCAAGACCATCTGCGTTTCTTCAGTTACCGTAAATTTCTACTGTATTCGAAGCTAAGTATATCTACGTCACTGTGTAATAATAATGTGGCACGTGTATTATCGCCCATTTTTGATTAAATTACTTTCTATTTTGTGTATACAAGGGTTTTGCAACATTGTTTGGAAAATTTTGCAAAGGGATCTAAATTTTGATTGCATCCCTATATGGGTGTGCTAATAGCAATTTGGTTGTAAGCGGTGGCCGACTTTTTTCGGGCATACAATAATATTTTCTGTACTCTGTGTGTTGAATGACGCATTTCAGGTAGTTGTAAGGGTAATTTCATATCGGGTCTCAACTCTCACAGCTGTGGTTGATGTGGATTATATGCAGCATTATGCGTTTTGAGGAAAGTAAGATAGCTTATTTCAGAGAAAACAGAGACAAGATAAGTTCAATTCTAAGCGTTGAAGACGCACATTTGCTCGTGAGCAATGTACCTACTCTATAACGAAATGATCTTACATCACGCGCTAATGACGCATCATGGTAACGCCTGACCTATAATAAAACAACTTTTGTTCGTCTCTACCGATTTGAGCTTCGCAAGGGAGCACCTGGACTTTCAGTTTAGGACCACGCCTATCACACTAATTAGCCACGTGCAACCCTTCAAGCCTGCGGCAGGAAATAAACGGGTTTTACCTTTTAAAAATCCTCTGTAGCTTTCGGTCTGCATAACTTTGTGATTAATGAAGTACCAATAGTAGCCAATTCAAACAGAATATTACAAGTTTCATAACTGTGACCAAGATGTCTTACAATACATTCTAAGTTAGGATTCAAAGCGGCAATAAAATCTATAAAAAAATATTTGCTCCTTCAGCTGATTGAAGAAAAATTAAAACAAGACTGCTACTGTGTTTTTCGGTTTAATATTAGAGTTAATTAATTCATTATACGTTTCTTTTGAACTTTTAGTGTTTTTAAATAGAGTTAATGAGAATCTGATTATTGACCACATTCCGAATGTGAAAGTTTAAAAATTCGATCTTTTTATTGATTCTTCAATTTCAAAAGCTTTCTTCCACCTTTGTTTTTTCTTTTTTTGGCTTTCAAGTTTTTTCTGCTGTTTCGATTTTTAATTTTTAGAATCTTCTGGTACTCGAACTGTAAATATATTTGTGTATTTAAAAATCTATTCTCCTTTGTAATAATTTACTATTATGTTTTTTAGTATCGCAATATATGTTTCTTTATATGTTTGTAATCTCTTTTATAAGGTTTTTTCCCTTTAGAAATAATAAAATAAAATAAAATAAATAAAAATATATGCTAAAACTCTTTTAAAAAGAAAGATTTTCCAGGGTCATATTTGTGATTCAATAGACTGGTAGAACAGCAATCTGAAGCCACTTCACACATCCACGGACTTTCGACAGATAGCACGCCGAATATCGAGACCCTGGTAGAAATATGGTAGCAGCAACACAAAATCGAAAGTGAAACGAATAGGGAAAGAGGGAAGAGAAGAAAAGAGAAAATAAGAAGGTCTGAAAATAAATTCGACAGAGTGAAAACAGAGAATACCAAATCCTACCTCGGGCGGTTCACATCCTGAGGTAACCAGATGGGTGCAGCAATTTACCAAACCAATACCACCAAATTTGATCAACATTGTTGACGATTTCTTCAGGTGGAAATGCTCTCCTAAAGCGTCACCAAAAGTAAACTCTAAATAAACAAGTCGTTTAGCTTCGATATTAAAATAAATCATTCTCACAACTTCCGAAAAGGAGTGGAAGCCGGAAAATATCCACACTTTGAAACTGCGTATTTTTCGAAAGTAAAAAATACCAGTAATGTATTCAAAGTCACTATAAACTTTTTATGCGGCTTAATACACGACGGCATTTGAAGTTGCCGTACCCACAGGATCAGCTGGCGGGAATTTCAGCTAACACTTTCATATTGTAAGTCGTTTTACCAGAATCAAGGGTATCTATTTAAGTTATGCATAATGACATGTACTTCATAATTATTTTTTTAATGTTTGCATATTAACTCGCCGAAGAACGTTAATTTAATTTTCAAATTGTTTCTCAATTTGGATTCTTAGGGGCTAAATAGATATCAAATAAATTAAGAAATTAGTAATTTTTATTACACAGAAGTCCAACTTGAATTTACCATACACCATTAAAATAAAATCAAAGCACAGCTGTCTTAATTTCTGTAACAATAAATAAATTACGAAGATTGTAGTATTCCCTTTCCTTTTAACTTCTTAACAGGTGAATTCAGAGTAAGCTGATAACAAAATTTGCAGCAACTACACTAAACTTGTTAATCCCACTTCATAGATTTGTCAGAAACGGTGGCAAAAATGTCTCCTTCTATTACGACGTTGGACTTGTGAAACATTTTACCTGCCGCTTTGTACGATCCGCGCGGTATGTAAGGTGGAAATTTGGAGATGTCGAATACGAAGTTGTAGACGTGATAATCCCCCTGAAGAAAAACGGTTATTAGATTCAAAATCAAATTTGCTACTTGTACCTTTTTCATCGGGCATCCTCGTAGATTGGATATGTCTTTCAGGGACTCTTGACATCCAAAGCTATTGTGGGCGTAGCGGCTGCAAAGATCCAAAGAAAACCGTATGGGAAAGTAGCGGTATTCGTTGCTCATAAACTTGAAGAACTGCATTTCTGCCTACAATAATTTAAACTAAATCAGTAGTAGTATGTTTCCACACAGACAAATAAAACAAGTGTTGCTTATGTTGGTCTACGGCTACAGATAAAGTGTTACGATCTCTTAAAAATTGAATGCCGGCGTGTATTTGACGCATAAATAAGCAGCGACGAAGCATTTCAGTTTGGTTGAACTAAACCGGTACGGGACGGTTAAGTTTATATTTATAATTGATCAGGGACAGTCAAGCTAAGGGTCCTTGTAGCTGTAATGTGAGTGTAGATACCGCTTCGTAAATTTACGATGATTGCCGAATGTATAAATTTTTAACAAAGCGCAGGCTACTACGTTCTTTAAGTACAACATAAACTATATATGAATTTGTAATGACATCTAAAGGTACCACTATAGCTCAGCAACTCCATGTGCCGCAGTCATTCTTGCATATCGGCGCATCCATAAAGAAGTCATCCTTACATCGCGTGTAGATTGGCGCTAATTGCTTGTGAAAGAACTACCGCCAGTTTTTCCGTTGAAATTCTGAAGAAGCTTTCCGTTTTGCATTCGTTTTTCATCTAGTTGCCCCATCATTTGCGAGTCCGCCTTCAACGCTCAACTTTGGGGACGGGCCCAGAGGCTGTGACGTCCATTGGTTTTAGCATTTTGACGGCGATTAACCTGCACTTCAGCTAAGTAAAAACGGAGCTAGAATATGGTTTGGTACCTGTAAATTATCATCAATTTTGGAATGTGCAATGTAACAATTCGTATTAACGAAACATCGTATAATATATGTATGTAGTAGTTAAACAGATTAATTAGAACGATTTCAAAGTGTTGAATCTATAACTTTATGTTTAGATCAAAATTGCAGACAAGCATCGAAATGCGCCCGAGGTGTGAGAGATTACACACACAGGAAATGATCCAGGGCATTTCATAGGAAGCACTTTGCATTCAAAGAAACAGGCTTACGTTTCTTCAAGCAATCTTTAGCGGGTGGCAAAAGGAGCGCGCTTGTTTTCGTGAGATCTGCAAGATTTGCAATGTAGAAACATTTTAAGACGGTACCATTGAACAGAAGAGAGAGTTGTTTAAAAAAAAATTACGACTTACAGATCGAGTAATCGATTAATGAATTTTTATGAATTAAAAACTTACCTGGTAAGTATTGAGTAATATGTTATTTAGTCCGATATCAATTTGTGAAAAGTTTACATCTCCGCCGCTGAGAACGTGTAAGGGGCTTCGTTGGGTCGCGAGTCGACTTTTAAGCCGCTAATCAGAATTTATAGTTTAAACTTTGCCAAAAAATAATTAAATTAAAAACAAGTGTTTGTGGCATGAGCCAGCTCCAGATGGAAGCCGTATTCCAAATTGTCAAGCTTTTGATTATTTTTTTCTAAATACTTTAACTAACCGTTTTGCATTGGTTCTTAGACATAATGGTACATCTTGCTGTCAACATGGTCAACCAATGGTTTGAATTATACATTATTCTATTAACACTATGCTATTTGTAATGTATATCTTAGTTTTAGGAAATTCTAAAGCTAACGTAATTTAAATGAATTTGTAGCTTTGGCCTAAGTCCTATTCATAATTTATGTATGGCTTTCGTTCAATTTATATTTATAATTTTTTTTAATATACTGAAGGGATTTTGTTCAGATTTATTTCGTAGTTCAGTAAGTTACGAACTCTTTTGTTATTATTCATATTATTTTTAATTTTAATGTACTACGTTAAACCACCTCTGACTTTAATTGAATCGGCCCAATCCATATTATTTTATTATGTTTTACAATCTCAACAGAGCTTGATTTAATAACAAAATTGCCTTAACAACTCGCTGCCCTAAAAGTAGAAAAATCAAACACGTAGATCTTTTTTTTTTATTTTGTACTCAGCCAACAGCCGTTAGGCCAATTATAGGCGCCGCTGTACATTTTATGGGGACTTCCAACCTTATTACCGACTGTCATAATGTCATTATGACATCCGGGACCAACTATTAACGTGGCAGCCATACCACGAGGCGGCGAGAGAAGCAGCCGTGGAACTCCCATCCAAGTGCTGATCAGAAAGAGCGTTGCTTAACTGATTGCACGTTGACGCTTCTTCAAGCTACACCACCCGCGGCCTTGTTGCAATAACGAGTAAATTCCTATTGCAAAATAAGTTTTGGGACACGTCTCCAGTCATAGTGCAGCACTGCTTGCAACTTCTTGAATCGGTGTGTCGATATTGTTTTCCCTATGTCATTCTTTCTCAGGCGAGCCCATCATCTAGTTTTGACGATAACGAGCAGTTAGAGTTCTTAGGAATTCTTTTGGTTTCCTTTTTTTAAATGTATTTCTATGAGTGTCATCTTAATAAAGTTACTGTTTATTTTGACTTGTAAAAAGCACTCAGTTCCGCAAATTTGATGGTCAAGTAAGCATTTTCAGAGGTCCACAATATTAAGATAGGGTTCACACCTCGGAGTTGAACATCGCACACATTACACCATCCCGTATCTTTCAAGGTACAATTATTTAGAATATCGCATGCGATCCTTCTCTTATTTTAGTTTAAGACCCAACCCCATCACGCTGAGCTACTGGACACCATTTAAGCTCGTTGCACAAAAAAGGTAAACGGGGATTTACAGGTAACAAGAGAAGAAAATTAAAGAAATCATAAGCTCTCCACAGCACCAGCACGGCATCTATCGCTTAAAAATTGCTTGACCCATAGTCACTCTAACTGGTTTTTATAGTACTAAGGGAATTTTAACCAGGAAGCGGTTTTATGCCCATCTTTGTCTTTAGGTCGGGTAGGTGGTTAGCCTTGCCCAAAGAAGAGTTCCCTTGTTAGGATTTAACGACTACCAAAGGTGTTACAGTGGTAGTCGGAAAGCGTACGATTTTAAACTCTAGAGTAGCCGGGATTCGAACCCGGGCCGTCCGCCTGAGAAGCAAGCATTTGCTAGCTGGGCCATCCGCTCACCTATGATATAAAATTAAAAGCAAATCATTCTATTCTACGTTTCACAACAAATGTTGAATCATAGAGCACGCAAGTATGTTGACCTTTTGGTCAGTTGCAGTAGTTCATTAAATTTAACCGAACCTTCTTCTAGCATCCGATACTAAAAGTCGAAAGAACCACTTTGATTCTATTTGCGACGTAATGCCCTGTTCTTTGAATATTAAGGTAAACCTTTGTTTTAGCATTATTTCTGTGTAGCCAACGACTTCCAGGGTTGAACCGTGTCATTGTTGAGATAGAACAAATCAACGTTCGCTCATTTTCCGAAGCGTTTTGTTTCTGGCGTTGATCTACCGTGTTTTTTTACTGCATCTCTTATTAACACGGTCCAATCCCGGAAGTCTTCCGCTATATAGTGACAATGGCCATGTAAGCCTGCGAAGTCATCTTCTTGGAGAAACGATTCTTCCTTAGCTGAAATACTCGGAAGAAGAGCATTATCGCCAACTGGTAGATTCGCAACCCCTCAGATTGTGATAGTTGAGAAGTACACGGAATATTTTAAATAATTGAATATTACCGTCACATCTCCCGTAAGATCAGTCAGCAAAAGGTAGCTTGCGTTGAACACTCTTTGCGTGCGATTATAGTGAGTAAAATGCAGCTTCGGATCCTTGAAGTACGAATGATTGTACCATGTTATGTCGGTTCGCTCGAACTTCAAGTCGTAGTCATTTTGGTGATAGGAATCCAGAATATCGACGCCCTATCGATTAGATTGCTAATGTTAAGCCTGAATTTACAGTGAAATGGATGAATATTATATGTATTCTATAAAAAGCAACTATCAGTTGTTTTACTTTGGTTTTCAATTGTTTTGCAAGTGTATGTAAGGTCATGAAAATGTAATTTTCCATTTTTATACCATAGAACCGAACATATTCTTGCTACTAAAAGCAAAATGAAAATGTTGATGTTTTTCAATCCTAATGGATTGCTTGCAAGCAGCGGGGATGATAAATTTAGAAAACTTCGAAAATGCCTAATTTTACCTTTTTTTTGCTAAATGTCTATTGCTCACCTTAGCCATCCAGAAAGTGTATATAACCAGCAGCCAAATCACTAGCATTCTGCAATATCTTTAGACAAAAGTATATTGCTGAATGATGTTGATGTAACTATAAATGTCTGACTTTTGTGTTACTCGCTACCAAAATAGTTAAAAACAGCTTAAATTACACTTTAGCGGTAATTACTTCTATAGTAACCATTATATAAAAAACAGATTTTTGGTGATTGCTTGTTTCATTAATTTCTCATTATAAACGGTCGGTCAAGTTTAACAGATTCCTTGAAATCAATCATTCCTGCCATTATTTACATCTTTTTTGTAATTATGAAAGTAATCAATAAATGAGATTTTATTGTATTTCATATCTATGGACATGTTTATGTTGGAGCAACAATAACCGATAAAACCGAAGGAGAACGACAGCTTGATATACCGGGGGACAACGAGATCAGCGCCATGCTTATATCTTCTTTATTAAAGAATCGATTTGGATAACATTTTATATGATGATACTAGACGCAATTTATGATTGACCCGTAGATATAGTCAAAATGGCCGACTTCCGGAAATGATACCAACTTTGATTTTTTAAATGGATCAATATTTTATATTTTTCAGAATCTACAAATTAAATTACATATAGTTTCGCCAAATTTTAAGTTTTTCGAACAGAAAAATATTTTTTTTTAGTTTTTATTTTTACAATAGAAGGATGTGACTTAAAAAATATGTTCTAATTGACCCTATTTTATCAATCAACTTAATAACACACCTTTAATAATAGGACAAAATTTGTCAAACACGTTTTTTAAGAAAAAGTCCGCTCAGTCAGTTCAGAAATAGACAGTAGAGAACGGCAATTGAGATTGAGATTGAGACTCCGTTTACTACATTTCTGATACTTACTTACTTACTTACTTATTCTTCTTTATAGGTCATTGACCTGTTTTACTTCGGGTTTAAGATTTACTTCAGGCCTGTTCTTGGGAGGTGGAGGTCCAGTGTCTTTCCAGCGTTTTGGAGGTCTCCCTCTTGTTCTCTTTCCGTGTGGTGTACTGGTCATACATATCTTAGTTATTCGATCGTCGTCCATTCGTTGTACGTGTTCTGATACTATTTATTTAATTATTTATTTATTGTTGCCTGAATAGGCCGTTGGCATAATTACACAGACAACACAACAATGTACAGTCGTGTGCAAATAAATCTGGGACAATGGTTTTTTCATATGTTAATTGAGTTAAAATTTGAAGCATATTTCCATGGATTTCCTGCTATCAGAAAGAATTGCATTAAACTTTGACAAGTAAATGAAAATGTAGCTCTTTCTGGTAGCAGAAAATCCATGGAGATATTCTTCAATTTCCAACTCAACCTACAAATGAAAAAACCATTGTCCCAGATTTATTTGCACACGACTGTACATTAAATTCTTACATGTCAATGCATATGTAATATATAGGTATATATTGCAATAGCCCACCAGGTAAACTATGCCTTAATTCATGTAATGTCTTAAGTATCAAATGATAACTGCTTTTAAATCGAGAGCTCTTATTTTCAGGGTGGGTTCATCAAAATCTAGTTTGCTATCAATGATACTTAACGTCAAAACCCGACCTTCAAAATTAATCAAACCAGGTAAACTGACAACTGTATCTCACATTGACATTTACTACTATTCAAATCACCTATGTAAGTACTAACTAAACTTTATGTTATCACTTTCAAAATTAACAGTTATTCAAAATGCTTTTCAACTTATCTTAACAAACCTTAATAGCTGCTCATGCTTTCACTGCAAACACCAATGACTATTGGATCCTGTCATCGATAGACTGCAGCACTCAATGTCCAATTCACCAACAGCAACCCCTTTGATGGTCCGTGACTCCTTTCAACTACTCTTGACCTGTCAAACCAACTGCTCAGATCCCTAATTCCAGTGCTAGCTCCTCCTGGATGTCACCGTCACACGATCTACCTCCTGGTAACCTCCTTCTGGCTCCGTCCGGTCAAATCAACTCCCTTGGTTCCAAAATCCTGTCCTGGTTACTCCTGTATGTCACTGTTCCTGCCGGATGCCAGGGATGTCACCGTCACACGATCCAAGTCCTGGTAAGTTTCTATCCTTTTATAAATTCTAATTGTAACTTTGTTCCCTTTTTTTCATATAAACTGATGTCTCAAGCAACGTCCACAGAACACCCAAATCAAATAATAAATTGTAAAATACCTCTTCTAATATCTTGTACGTATGAATAAATCCAAATCCCCTCAACTAGTATAATGTCCTGTATTCTATATCCAATTAACTGTATCTGTAGCTTCTCCTCTAACACTTGATGTCACAATATCTTTTCTATTTTAAATATTTCACTTTATTTTACCTCGTAGATTTGTTTTCAGCCTTTATTTAATTTGTTATCACCAAAATTAGACAAATTAAGGCAGAAATTCTATTTTCTATTATATCAAAATTATTATAGCCAAATTACATACATACTTTCTTGAGTTGTTTTTTTTTTTGTAACTGTTTTTAAACAAACTTTTTATATCTATTAGAGACAATTCTTAATGCACACTTCCTATTTTTTTTAAATAATGCTATATACAGAACTATCTTAACAAATGCATTTGTCAATGTTACCTTGGTTTAATTTTTATAAATATTAAATACAACCATTAAGTTTAATGCATTCCAATAAATATAACAATATTAAATGATTCACAATGAAAAGAACCCTTGTATCTTTTACTTTCATTATTTATGTTCAAAACTTTATATCCATCAACATTCAATTATTATAACTGTCCAACTTTATTAGTTCATTTTAAATATTTTTTTCATATGCTTTAATTTCCTGCATCATGTATCATAACAATATATAATAATTTGAAATGTGTCTAGGTAGTGTTGGCCACATCCAATCAGCTATGGAGGAGCAACATCAAACAGCAAACTTATTTATCTTTATAGTAGTCATGTAATAAATTTTTTAATTAGAAATATGTTTCATCAGTTCGTTTATAAGCCGCGGTATTAGAATTAAAGAAGCATTATATGTATGATTTACTAGTGGTATGTGAAACATTAGGGGGGCTCGAATACACGGAGGTGGAACTTTTAATTTTAGAAATTATAGTATGTTGCTGTCATCAATCAAATTATTCCAAATTTTGTAGCAGCACGTAGCCAAATTTAACTTACGTCGACTTTCTAGGCTTAAGACTTTAAATTCACCCCTTAATTCTGCAGTTCGAACATAGTTGTAGTCAGGGTATACTTTTTAAAATAAAGAAATCTCAGAAACTTCTTTTGAATTTTTTTTATTTCATTGACTGATTTATATTGGATTCCAAATAACAGAGGCATATTCTAGTTGTGGTCTGACCAGTGTCTCATATAATTTTCTTATTGTAGCAACATTGTTAAATTTATACGTTTGCCTCATAATAAATCCCAGAGTACGAAAAGCACCCGACTGGATGTTTGATATGTGTTGATTTTAACTCAATCTGCAATCGTAAGTTACTCCCAAATCTTTCACACTATCAGTGCGTCTGAGTGCAACTCCACCAATGTTATAGTCAAACATAACGGAAACACCCCTGGAATTAAAACTGATGATTTGACATTTATTTATATTAAAATTTAATTTGTTTAAAATACTCCATTCATATACAGCATCACAGTCCTTTTGGAGTCCCTCGGCATCTTGATCATTCTTAACAATTCTAAAAAACTTTAAATCGTCATCAAAAAGTAAACATTTTGAAAATCTCAGTACTTCTGGCAAATCGTTTATAAATATTAGGAATAATAAAGGTCCCAAATTGGAACCTTGAGGTACCCCAGAATTCGCCGTGAATTTTCCTGAGGTGTTTCCACCATATTTCACAGCATACCTGCGGATTTGCAGATAGGACGCAAAGAATTTTAATACTGGATGTAAACCATAGGTAAATAATTTATATTGAGCAGGCTTTGTTTGTGCATTCTTTGAACGGTGTAAGGCAAAGTTGGTAACAAAAAATTTCCAAAGTCAAAGCAAAATGTACCAGTTTATTGTTATTCATTCATCAAATAAATTGAAGTTGTTGAAAATAACATAACTGATCCTTCCAGTTCAACAAAATGCCACGAATGGTTTTACTATAATTGAGTTACTTTTCAGAAGTTACAAAATGTCAATTTCATTTTGACATTGGTAACTGTTTTCTAACTAAATATTTGATACCCTGTTAAAAGTTTTTACATTTAAGCCTGCTCAGAATCACAAATGGCGTGAATGGGGCATATCTAGTAAGCCTGGAGTTGCATCCTAAGCTAGGCTCACATCGAAAAGTGATAAAGTTGAGGGTATATTTTAATTTTTATATTTTCGCCTCCAGAGGTCGAGTTAAAATTTTGGAGGGTTATAAACAGTTTGGAGAAATAAAAGGGTACCCTAGTGAGCGATTAATGCTAATTGTTATATGAACTCCAGTTCAATACTGTATGTCCATTTAGAAAGAATTGTTTATTGTCTTTTTCAGATCACGCAAACTACTTTCAGTCAAACAATGTTCGGTTGCAAAAGCAACATTGCTGGGACTGGCTAAAGATACAAAAATGTCATGTGAAGAGAATGGTATGAAAAAGCTTGGAAAATAATTCGACACCTCCTAAAAGTCTAGATAAGAAACTTCTTGAACATTTACGGTTACAATCTAATGGATATCTCTACAATAATTTAGCAATAAGCGGCAGGAAACAATATTAATAAAAATTCCAAAGGTAAATGGGCAGGTAGGCTTGGCTTGAGCAATTTCTTCGTCGAAATACAAGCTTTTCTTCCGGAAATCAAATGGAATATGTAGCCTAATGCACGGTCTAAACTCTAAAGGCTTCACTTGTGATTGGGTAGGTAACGTCAGATATGTTCTCCGACTGCTGCAAAACCCGAATTTCTTGTTACAACTAACTGTTTACGGAGTGCGGGATATATTCATATCTCATCATCTGTCAAGATATGACAGATGGATAAAAAGAGCTCCTCCTGGCTCACTAAGGAGTCTGCATGGGTACAGACTTACCTTTGCATGAATGGTGGACGCATTTTATTTGCACCAGTTGTGCCGATTTTAGATGGATATTTCTTGCACACCAAAAACGTTAGTATAATCGATTTGGCAAGAAAGAATAATCTTGCACGATAGATAAACTCCAACACTGACTCAACTTTCATAGGTTCTTTGAAGACACATTAGCGTACCTCAGATATCTGTCATGGGACCCTCTCTTTTTATTATTTACACATTGAACATTTTATATTACATAAAGTCACCACGTTCTTTCTACGCTGACCATACTAAAATATACAACAACCCCGTGACAAACTGTCACACTATTCAAAAAGACCTTAACAGCATTTTTTATTGGACGGAAGAACGGCTTCTCCTTCTTGACGTTTTCAAATGGGTACTTGTACATTTAGTGAAAAATAACCCTAGTCATACCAAATAAATAACAACTTGCTAAGCAGCAAGATAGTTATAGTGATCTGGGTGTTGTCATAACTGGGGACTTATCGTGGAGTAAACATATTTGTCAGATTTTTCAGAAATCAAACACTACGTTATACTGACTTTCCAAAACATTTGAACATCTTGATCGTACCACATTTAAAAAAATATTACACGTGCGTCCGGTATTCGAATTTGCAAACTCCGTGTGGTACCCTGTATTACTGCGTGACCGTGACTGACTCGAAAATGTACAGCGACTTGCTTCAAGATTATCTTTTCCTTAAAACAGACCCTCGTGCGAAGAAAGACTTGCTATCCTCCACCTTCTTCGTCAGCAGCGAGGCGATTAAATAATCTTCAATTCGTCATCTTTTCGAATTTGCATCATTTACACACCTACAATGTCACGAGTGTAAGCTAAAAAAGGAGCCTTTAACAAACAACCGAGATTGTTTCACTCTTGGAATTCCTTACCCGATGAAGTAGTTACTGCCAGTGGTGTTAATAAGATCAAGTCGTTTATTGACGAATTGTTAAGTACTTAATATCAATTTAATTGTTATTTTATTACTGTATAAATTTAGTTAGCACAATATTATGCTTGCACTAGTGCAACTTACTTTAGTCCAAATACACAACTTGATATTTAACTCAAAAACCAAAAATTTACAGTAAACTACCCACAAGTAAAATTCAAAAGCATAAACGAAACCCTACCTTGCTTATTCTACCGTTAACACACACTCTGCCACTATCCACGGCTCAATTTGTACCATCAAATGCAATATGGCTGCTTAGAAATCGTCGTGGTCGACCAGCATACAAAAACCTCGTGCTCGCTCATTTGGAATTTTAAATCATCGTTGGTAATTGTTTATCAGCTCGTTCGAAACCAGGTTCGTATAATCGTAGCACAACAAGCTATCCGCCTCTCCCGTTGCACTATTTATGTCCTTTTTGCAGATAAGCAAATTGTGTCACCTTACAGACTGCCCCAGCTTGTTGGAATTATTGGATTTTAAACTTGCTGCATTTCACTGACAGCTTCCAAATAAATATAAACACCATTTCATTATTTTCATAACTCAGATCTTAACCTTAATCTTAATAAAATAGCTGGAGATTCTTCGAAATGGCCCAATAATTTGTTATTAAGAATGTTATCTTACACTAGCAAAATGTGAAACTGATCAGAAAGATCATCTCTACGAACGCACATATAGTAACTGCAATTTATTTGAAGTAAATGCTGTTGCATTAATTTCATTGGCTGCTAAATTATCTCTACCACTAACATTAATTCTAAATTATACAACAGAATACTTATCCTCTAAATTAACTAACATGAAATTAAAATGGACACCAGTAGATCGGCTATCTTGCAATAATCGTTCTATCACGTAGCATAATCTAATTTTATTAAGTGGTAGAATTAATCAATTATGAGCTTTTATTTTAATATATAAGTAACAATATTGCAACATAGACCTTATTTTATCCCTATTGCGTACGTCCGAACTAAATTGTAGAAATTATAAGCCTATTTCAGCTTTTTCATTCGATAGCATACTATTCCATAAGGTTTCTACCCTCATGTTTACTCTTACTTCGTCTTCGTTAGCCCTTCATACTTTTTTTTTCGTTAATTTCCAGTAGCTTAGGGGTTTCTATCCATATTCGGGGTGCTTCCATTCTTCCTATTATTGTTTTGCTAAATTGCTTAAATCTGCTATGTCCCTCGTCACTTCTAATTATTTTGCTTTCGGGTATCCATGCTCCCCCTAGTTCTTCTAGTAAGTCACGTCTTTCCATCTCACATATCCCGCATCTCTTTAACACATGTTCTCTGTGGTCTCTTTCTCCACATACACATCTGTCATATTCCTTTAGCTTAAATCTATTTAGGTATGACTTAAAGCACCCATGGACTGTTATAATTTGGGTAATTCTTCTGTCTGGCAGCTCCGCCGTATTGTACCTTTCTTTCACTGCTGGCATATATTTATAGACTGATCTTCCTTTCTCTTCGTTCTACAAATCCTCCTACTATTTGTTCAATGCTTCCCGTAGCAACTTCTTTTTCAGTCCACAAACTTATGCCATTGATATCTCTGCTTGATTTATTTCTCTAAGTTATTTTCTAACATCCCCACATTTTACCTCTTCTCTTTTTTTATATCTGTAGCTATTTGCTCTTATTCCTGACTGTAGCTTTATTGGTAGTACCGCTGCTAACACCGGTAGTGTTGCTGTCGGAACGGTCCTGTATGATCTTGTTACTCTAAGTAGATACACTTTTTGCATGCTGGTGAGTGCCCTCCATCCATGCTGGTTGTGTACAAGGTTTTCCCTTTTAATCGCCACACCTTTCTTTTTCGCTTTTTTGCTTTGAGCTGTTACATGTTCGTTCATTCCCATTCTAATCCTTATAATCACACCTAGGTATTTTACCGCTTCACATGCCTTGATATTATGATCACTTATTTTGAATAACGACATATAGGTGTCTTTTCAACAGGATCATCTGGGTTTTCTGTGCCACTGTCCTCATCTTGCCTTGCTTGGTTCATTTCATAATTCTTTCCACAACTTCATTTGCTTTAGCCTCTTGCAGTTTGACAGATGACAACGATCTAAATTTTAATGTTTACAATATTTAGCCTAAGTAAATATTTAAATCGTTTTCTAGGCTATCATTTCCATCTAATAGAGTTATTATTGTAATTTTATAAAACTATCTAATTGTATCGAAGCAATAAAACACAGTAGTCTTAACTTGCTGGTAATAAACCACGTGTTTTAATTTGTAGGTTAAAATGAGGTTATGTTTAAGCGCTGAAGGCGAGGTAGTAATGAAAATTCACAAAGAACACCACATTGGAACAGAAAATTAATCCAATAGCCAGCAAGCTCCGTTATAAAGATCGTTATACTGGTTATTGCATCAAATTTAACAAATAAAATTAAAACAAGTAAAGTGGGTCCATTTTCTGAAGGAGCAGGCACTAAGAATGAAATTTCAATGCAGAAGTAACTAAAACCAGGTCAAAAAGTCCCTAGATTCAATGGCACTGACACTACCAGAGAGGGTCAGAAAATAAAAGAACAAAGTAAAAACCATTAAAAAGAGAAATCAGCCAAAGATAAAACAACTACTTAATATTCAGGAAAATGTAATTAGTATCATATCATATTATACGTTTTCCAGGTTCAGCCAACCGAATTCACGAAGAAAATTGCAAAACCCATTGCTAACCCAAGGATTGCAGCCTGGAAAACTGTAACTACTAAAAATTTCAGCCGAATCGGGCCTGAATTCTGCAACATAAACAAACGTAACGATTTCTTTAAACTTCGTCACATTTTAATCTAATAATGACATATGTGCAGGAATTGATAGAATCTAATAAATAGCAACTAACATCTTAAAGATCTAATTAATTAACTACACAATACTAGTTGTTATAACTTTCGCAAATCGTTCTAGCGTAAGGTGATTTTTTCCTCCAGTTAAGCATGTGTGATGCTAAGGTGTTTGCAAACCACTCTAGTAAAGTTACTTATAGTGCAAAGTGTTGGGACAAAACTGTAAAGATAATTTAAACTCTGAAATAGAGCTTTTGGAAAGCTTATCCAAGAACGGAACGTTTGAAAATATAAACTGTTGCTTTATTGCGACAGTCTTAAGAATTGCCGTACCACCTTTAAGCGAGGGGTAGCACAGTCTTAGCTAGCTCTAAACCTCTGTATGATATGGAGTACATAATGACAGGCAGCGGTGCTTAAGGTTACAAAAACACTTCATAAATTTTATACAAGCGGACGCCAGTCGTTATACACAACATAAACACAAATTCAGCTCTTAAAAAATCACTACCTGCTTTGTAAGCATCTTGCTTCACAACCTAAATTTAATAAATACGAACAGGTCCATAAAGGGTAGTAAGCATAGATAAACGAAAGAAAATATCATTGTAATTAAAATTCGATACTACGCATGTGACAAAAATAGCAAGTTAAAATCTCTAACGCCAGCAAACATCATAATTTTACGGTTGATAATAAAATTACAGTAAGTCAATATCTAGAATGCTGTGCAAAAATTCCAGATATTAATTGTGACAAAAGAAACGCTCGACCGCCGGCATGCAAGATGATAAAATTGATAATAAAATTGCCGGGCGTTAAAGGTCATACCACGCTTATTAATGGTATTACAACTGGTACACACTGTGTGCGTGTTTCAGTAGCTTCCTAATTGAAAATGCATTTGCTTTCGAGAATTAGCTGATACTTCATCCGCGTGCGAGATTTTTTACCAAAGGCGTTTGTAGATTTTCGCGTAAATGTATTGCCTGTAAAACTGCCTTTGACGACAATCAAAATTACCGAATGATGAAATTTAGCATGCAGTTACTGCTAAATTCTGGGAAGCTCCGCCATGGTGTTCTTAGGGGTGGCAGCTGGAGGCAGTGCCGGTATTCCATGTCCAAAAATGATGGCTGAAGCGACCTTCAACACTGGGATGCGGGTTACAGGTTGCAGGTGCCGTGCACATCAGAAAGTGACTTCCATTCAACAAATGTATCTGAAAGGATACCGCGAGAGAGACTTAACTGCCACGTTAATTAGTATAGAAACTAAGCAGTTGAGAAGAGCTAAGAGCTTAATTTTTATTAACGAGCGGGCCCTAAGAAACTCGAGCGATGCTTCTTGGAGCGTGCCCAAGCTATTGTTCGTGTAAAACAAAAAACATTATAGAGGGCACAGCCTACTCCAGGAATCATGAGCGACAGATCCTTTACCAGGTCGCCATCAATTTCTCGCATCGATAGTCTCAACCAAAAGCTTGGGTGAGAAGAAATTACAACTCATTGTACTTTCAGCTTTGAGGTTATAACTCATAACATTCACCAAAAAATCATCGATATTATCCCTGAAAATAATTGTAATGCATATTATGGTAAATATTCTGGGAATACTAAAATCTCCTATTCAAAAGGAATGGTAAGAGTACCGATCAAAGTTACATTTATTTTATTTTACATCTACATCTCTAATATCTACATTAATATATTCTTTAAGGTGTCACAATGTGTAAATGTAATAATAATAATGAGTCCATAATTATACAAAGAAAAATCGATGTAGAGTAACCAATTTGCATGAATATTTAGTCCCACACGTCATTGTAATCACCGGAATTTTTCATTATAGTTCCCAAAAGTTAGGTCATCAGAAGTTGTGCCATATCTAACCGGTCTTCTTCCACGGCATACGCCAAAGCAGTGTTGCCTTTATTATCTAGGGCATTGATGTATACAAAAGAAGCCTTTTCGGTAAAAGCACTACCGCTGTCATCAGAGTTTCCATGCGTAGTCGATATTGCGTCATTATATGCTGCCTTGTTCGAAATTTCTCCTTGTGTATCTTGTGCAGAAGAATTGGTTAAGATAACACTACTAACAATTCTTCGCGTCAATATTTCTTCTACAATTCCAAGAGACCCTGAAAAAACCGCTGTGTGTAAGCAGCTTTCACCATTTCGATTTTGAATGTTAACGTCCGCAGAATGTGCTAGTAGTAGGCTAACTACGTGCAAGTTTTCATTAAATGCAGCGTAATGAAGGGCAGTGCTTCCATATTTGTCTTGCAGATTTATTAAATGCGTGTCGGCGGGTAATAGTTGATGCACAATATGATTGTAACCCATTATTACAGCTAAGTGAAGACATGTTTCGTTGCTTTTATCCGGTATGTCTATACGTGCACCTCGTAAAATCAGTAACTTCACCGTATCGTTTTTATCCATTGAGACCGCCCATTTAAGCGGCGTGTAGCCTAATGCATCCTCTTTATCTATGTCGATATCCGTAGATGATGTTAGTGCATCGACAATATCATTAGCTCCATTTGAAGCTGCAATATGTAAACATGTTTTACCATTAGAATCTTGAGTGTTAACTTTTGCTCCAGACGAAAGTAATAGCTTCACACTGCTCAAATTTTTGTTTGTCACCGCAAGGCTAAGAGGCGTCTGTTTGAAATTCATTTGAATATTAACGTCTACTTTTTGCGACAACAAATAACGCAATACGTCGTCGCAACCATTAAATGCGGCAAAGTGCAGACAACTTGCGCCTAGTTTATTGGTAATGCCCACATCAGCACCTTTCAAGATAAACAACTTCGCCATCTGCTGATTTCTATTTTCCAGTGCCAGGTATAGTGGTGTGTCACCGTCCTTATTTTGCACGTTTATCTGGGCCCCTTTTGATAACAGCATCTTAACTATTTTTTTATGGTTTGGATATGTCGCATCTTTGGAAAAAGTCTTAAGTTTTTTTAGAAATGTTTTCGCACTTTGGTATTTATCAGTTTTTCGAGCTGCTAAATGCAACGGAGTGTCTTTAACGATATTTCTTCTGTTTACGTCAGCTCCTTTTTCTAAAATCTTCTTAAATATGCCTATTTTATTGTGTAAAATTGAATAATGCAGTACAGTGTTATTATACTCGTTATCGCCTTTATTTATGTCGTTGCTGCGTAAAATTAGCCAAGTCGCCTTTTCCTTATGGCCAAAAATTGTTGCCATATGAATGTCAGTATCCAAATTTTGAAGGGCGAGTATAATCTGGCTACCTTCCTCTAAAAGCAATTGCCAAATAGTTCTGTTTTCGACATCAGAGTCATACATGTAGATATAAACTCCCCTCTCATACGACGAGAACGTATTTTTGTAGAAACGTTCGACTGTTTCCTCCACATTGACATTGTTCAGAAGTACATTTCTATATAAAAAATATATTGAAAGTAAGTCGAATAGCGTTTTAAAATGTTGCAGTGCACAGTATGCTAAATATTCTGCCATAACCTTCCTTTTAACATGCACTTGTATTGGCAACTTTTTCCAGAAGCTGCACAGTTGTTCTGCTATTCCCAACGAACGGTTTGCCAGAGCGTAATCTAGCGGACTATACCCTAATTGGTCTAAATTAGGGGCAGCTATATTATTTATAGGCCCAATTGTGTCAGCCAATATGTCGAGTGTATTTTCTGTTTCGAATGTGTGCGAATCTAGAAATTCTTTTGCTTCTGAAGTTTGTACGAAGTCTTTATATAGTGGGGGATATGGAGTATCGTATAACGCAAGTATATGTAAAAATGATCTTCCACATTTGTCAGTTGCTAACATTGTTGCCACATCGGTATTTATGGTATAAATAACCTTGGCCATTTTTCTATTTATAATATCTAAAAGCAAAGGACATTCTTTTGCTAGAATGCGATCGAACAGAATGAATAGAAATTTATGATCCTGTGTAAATCTTTCTTTAATTAGAGCTCTAGCAATTTCCTTAATTTTCTCATCTTGATTGTTAAAATTTTCAGACAACCACATAGCTGCTAGATATTCACCAAAGGTACGGTGAATAAAAGTAATATTAGAATGCGTGTCAATTGTTACTATTCCACCTTCTTGTAATACCTCACTGTCATTGAGAAGACCATAGCCCGGTTGCTTTTCGACGTATTCAATAATATCACAGTGCGAAGGAAAGAGCAACTTAAGAGCAAGAACCGCCTGAGGCTTTTGAAAAAGTAAATAGGCCTTTTCTATGGAGTAGCCTTTTTTGCTAGCTAGAATTTCCATTTTTTTGTTAATGAAACTGCGGAAGAGGTAAATCAAATCAAATGTCCTACTAAATCCGTTAAGGTGTTTATGAGATAAAACTCTTCGACAGTCATCTTCGAATGCTTCGGCCAATAACTTGGTCTGTAACGGAATTCCTGTGAACTCTGCATCCAAGTCAACTAAATTATTTTTGGTGGCTTGCAGAAGATCCTCAACAAATTGTGAAATACATTCTTGGGTTTCAGAATTCAAATCGTTGCCTCCACTGAAATATTTGCGAAGAAAATTCTTTTGATCGTCCTCAGAAAACGACTTTAACGTGATAGAAAAAGTTCCCAAAGTTTCTTCCAAATACTCCTGCACGTGTTGCCTTGTTGTTATACAAACTCGACATCCTTCATTACACAACGATTTAGCTGTATCGACGACTTCCTCTTTGTACTGAAGGGAGATTTCATCAAAACCATCCATCATGACAACAACGTCTTTAGATGACCGAAGTTTGTCAAAAACTACATCAGAAAGATTTTTGTTGCCTGTACTTGTATAAAAGTTGTAAAGATACTTTAAATGGTCCGCTGTTTGATCCATCGAAGATTGTTCTTTGAGTTCCTTAAAATAGTCAGTGTGGGCGTTTAAATCCACTTTAATTACCCATCTGGTCGCGGAGACCTCATGCGTTAGATAATCTAGTAGAACAGATTTACCCATACCTGGTGCACCACTTAACAATGTTATTTTTGATGAAAGTTTACTGACTATATCGCTTTCCGTTACGTCTTCTAAGTCAACTGCAAACCTCTTGATGCTGCTAACTGATCCTATGGAAGATTTCCACTCAAAAAAGTGCTCATTGTAGACAACCAAGTAGTGAATAGAATGTGATACTCGATTGTCTGTTCGTTTCCGAATTGAGTTCATCCCGAAGCCAATCTTGTTTGGATTTTGTACAGAGGAAGCATCAAAACTTCTCCGCTTGAAACCACTTTCCTGAGTGAGAGCAAGATTTAAATGTTCTTCCCAATTTTCTCCTATTACAAATTTGTCACGCTGCACTTCGTCTAAGGCTTGTGATTTAATAAAAATTCTGGATACCTTCCTTTTGATAAAGTAATCCGTAAGACGAGCTGGTGTGTTTCCGATATTAAAACTGTCTGATAATATGTTTACTATGTTCTCGCAGGTAACGTGTTGGAACATTTGTTCAGTAATCAAAGAGCCTAATGCTATAGGCCCCCTTCCCTGTAAGGATACATTTATGCGTAGAATTGAATTTCTCTCAGTTTCGCTTACATCGTTTAAACTAAAAAAACTGTCACCTTTTTGTTTTTCGTCATCATACTTAAAACTTTCTTCACACTTGTTTAAAATGAGAATCTTGTGAAAATGATTGGAAAATTTAAGAATTCTTTGGACATCATTGAAGTGCCGAATCGTGGCTAGTTCTAATAAAACTGGTATCGTAGCTGTCGTCCATAGGCACTCATAAATGTCCAGAGGCTTTATGACATCTAGGTGTTTGGTGATCCTAATCATTTGTGTTTTAAGAGAAGCATGGTTTTGATAAAACAGGTTTTTGTGCTGCTCTGGTAAATCGAAATACCAAGAAGGGACATCGCCAGAGGTGCAGTATTTCTTTACTTCATAGCTAATATATTGAAGTAAGAACTCGAAAACGGCCTCGCTGTATTTTGTAACGGTAACTTTTTTACGTTCTAAAATACTATTCCAAATTAGCTCGTTCGGACCTATATAAGATACAAATGGCGCGTTAGCAAAGTTTACTACGTATTTGCTTAACATAATCTCACTAAGTTTTTGAAGAACGTCTGCTTTAGTTAAGCAGTGATAGTGACGACCTCCCGCATAACCTTCAGCCCAGTACTGTATGAAGTTAGTAAACTTTTCTGCGATGTTTTTTGTGTCGTCCTCTATCAGTTTGCAGTGTCCAACAACTTTTTTTATTTCCTGCAGTATTACGTAATCGAGACGTTTTGCGTCTACTTGATTGCTTATTATAAACACTCTACCATAATCCTTTGGGTTAGCCACACTAATAGAAGGTGGCAATTCGTTAGCGTTAATTCGGTGCACCTTTCCACCATGCTTGCAGTTTAGGAAGTTTACCTCTGCATTGGTGCTTTCTTCTAGGAACTTACATTTGTACGTACTTTCATTGATGCTTCTATTACTAAAAATTATAAAGTTAAAAGCACTAAATGTCCCTAAGTATTTCTGAAACTCTGATATGCTGCCCACAGTGTTCAAATCTTGTTTGAGTTTTGCAATATCCTTAAAATACTTTGGCAGAGCGAGGTCTCCCTTAGGAGACAGTAGTTCTTGTTCCAAAATATCCTTACTGTTCTCCTTGTGCTTAAGCTGTAGCAAATGTGTAAATCCTGCGTGACGAACAACTATGTCGTCGAATGCGCCTACGTCGGGAGCATTGGAAGCCATCCACATTTCTCCATCTTTTAATGCGAATTTCAGTGCAAATAGGGCAGCCATTTTGTATTCGTACTTTCTCCCTAAATCATTTGTGCCAGGTCGCACTTTGTACGCCTGTAAAAAATGCGTATGTCAGTATTTTTGAACTAAAATTTATTTATACATATAATTGTTTGATGGTCAAAACCGAAACTGTATGAAGTAAGTCGGATATAAAGCCAATTATAAGCGCTTACCATTGTGTGTGACATTGTAGACATATGTTTCTGCTGCAGCTCTTTTAATATTATTATTGTTGAAGTTGAGTGGAACTCTGCGATTTACCTTGACCAAGGAGTTGACCTTCAATAAAACCAGTAAGCGGTCTGCAATAAAATGATTAAATTATCACATATAATCTCATAAGAGCATTAATTCTTTCCGGAAATTTTTTGAGTGCGTTCCAACAACGTCGTATTAATTTGGCAGATTCGGTAAGAAAATCGTAACGATACAAACCCTAAAAAGAAGTAATGTCTATCTACAAAAAATTTCCAAGAAATTTTGTTGTTGTCTTAGTTACGGCTCGTGAACTAATTTTTCTATTGGTCATTAATGAGTGTCGTACGATTTTCTCAATAATTTAAATTTTAAAGTAAATGCTACTTCGACTTGTAATGATTTTAAAACTCCTTAGGGTAGACAACTAAATTTTTGCTAAAGATAAAGGACCCATAAATTAACTTAAATGTCCATTTAAAAACAAAACGATAATTATAATAAACTAATTTGATGAAGGTAATCGTATAATATGGTTCTGATAAAAAATAAAGCTGCTGAAATTGTTTTTAAGCTTCTATTTGCAGATATGTTTAAAACTATTATTTAAAACTTTAACCTCGCATATCACATTTTACCATTATTTGAAACGGACACAATCAAATCAAAGCTTTTGCTCTGGATCTTATAAGACTAGCCATGTCTACTAATTATAACGTTCTCTTGCCTACGGGTTTGACAATAAACAATATCTTAGAGAAATATTCAGCATGTAGGCATACCAGTCAATTTTCTACACGTACTTAAGAAATACCCTGTACATTTGAACAATATAGGAATATTTATAAAACATGTACCAAATACTACAAGTGGAGAAGAAAGGCTAATAATTATAAATAACCAATAAAAGCATTGGAAATTATTACAGGTACATCATGAGTGAGTAAAACATTTTATTCTTACTTTTATTATGTCCAATGTTTTTATTGCTTATTTATAATTTATAATTATTGGCCTCTTATTATGATTTCTATCCAAGCAATGTATGGCTCTCAATCGAAGTAAACGTTGGCCATTTCATTTGACACATATGCGGTTCATTGTTTACTGCGTTTCAGAGCATCCACAAGGTTGCTGTTCTATGCCGTAGTAAATAATGTCAGTAAAATTTTAACAATTTTTGTCATGCATTTATTACTGCGTTTCAGAACACTGGTCCACTGTGCAATCGTAAACAATGCCCGCTATAGTAACATATGGCAGTAAAGGCGTAATCGAAGACCGGCGCAATAAATGGACATCCTGTATTGTCTTGTCAGAAGTTGAACATTATTGGCGAGAAATACACAGTTCTGTCACATCTATTTTTTCCTTGCAAAGGTTGACAAAGACAGCCGTTGACTTACATTATAATTCAGTTGATGTTCTGTCGTTCTGATTTTATCGTGGCTAAGATTAGCTTACCAGGAAATGTATATATTAATGACGTGCAATCTACCTTTCTTCTGTGTAAAATATTTTTCTGTCGGGTGATTAGTTTAACGTCCCGTTTTTTGTAGCATGTTCTTTACATTTTACTGGCGTCCAAAATATCTTTTCTCCCGTTAATTTGCGGTTTTTCGTCGGACTCTTAAATCCAACCCATTTATACACACACCGGCAAAATTAGAGGAACACAAAAAAAAGTCATATTTTTCCTATGTTTTAGGATATATTGCGATGGTCTTTAGCCCTGTACTCGGCTCTGGTTGCAATACAGAAAATACAAAATACAGTCACAAAGGCACAAAGTCGAGGCAATGCAAATAACTGGGAAAAGTCATGTAATTTTATTAAATCAGAATAATACTTGTAGAATGGACGATTAACTTTAAAAGCATTCAAATGAGTATAGGGGAACTCAATTTCAAGTGTTGGAGTTAATAAAAGAATTTCAAGTATAATTTCAAAAGTTTGGCAATGTAGAAGCCAGACATGAATTAGTTAAAATTGACACAAGAATTCAAATTGTGCAGAACTTGAGATGAAGCGTTAGTTAGTACAGTAATTAAAGAAAAACTGACGTTGTGAGCTTATTTGATTAAGGTAAGAAAGGATTTACGAATTGGATAATGCAAGCAAGATTAGCATAAAAGAGATTTTGGCAAAAAGGACACAGTTGTTATTTTTGAAGAAAATGAAACCGTAAATAGGAAATAGACAAGTTTAGTGCTATTAGTGAGTCAATGAAGTGATGTGAGCAAAAAGACATTTGTTATAAACAATTTAATGGACAAGAAGATAGGTTATAAACAATTTACTTTGAAAGAAAATGATTTTAGTATTAAGAGTTCTAGTTAAATGTTTGTAAAATATGAACTTAATGTTAAATGTTGTTAATTAGTACTAAGCTGATTTCCTTGTAGTTGATTTTTGATGTTCATTTGTTTTTAGAAGTTTGGATATTCAATTATTATTAAACGTTGACACCAGCAGCATCTGCCTTTTACTCTGCAATTAATTAAAGTTTTTATATGGTTAAAATAAAGATACAGAGTTGAAACTTTACCAAAGTGTGCAGTTTTATGTGTGTAACCAGTGGTGTTAAAAGGGGCGGTCCATCTTGTAAGAGAAAAAAATTTTCACGCCTCCTTCGACGAACCAGCAACGGCAGGCACCCGAGGAGATCCAGATCCCAGCGTTCCGGAGGGCTACGAACGGGTCCAGAAGGTGGAGACAGGCTGTCCGAGGGTCCCAGCAGCGATACCGGCATCAAAGGGCGACCGCAGGTACCGCAGGCACCAGAGAAGGCTTTCCGCAACAGCTACCGATGCAAGAGCGAGGTTAGTGTGGGAATTTTCATTAATCGACCGTAAGGGCGTGAAACATATGAGCCTACCTGTGTCTCGTGAGCTTCACAACCGAGGGCCAGCATTAGTTTCTGTCCAGGTAACGATAATCAGCCAAAAATCTCAATTTAATCCAAATTTGGAGGTTAGAATGCAAGAAACAGAAGAGTAGGCGCAAACAACGAAGATCCGGTTTTCCTAAAACAAAAGAATGTACAGACGCTACCACAAAGGCGCGAAAATCAATCCATAACTCACCTGATTTTCAATTTGCTCATAATTTGATTTTACTAGTCATTTCACAACGCAGAAAGTCGCACAAACTGAAATTTATGTAGGTCAAGGTTAACTGTCAACTCGAGCACCGGCGCAGTGCAGTTTTGATATTATTTCCCAGTGGCGTGCTGCCATTTTCAAATAAATTTAAGGAACCCGACACCTGAGAGCTGAGTTTTCATGTTCTTAATTTTGGAACTAGCAAATATTATCAATAACGGTTATATGCAATGTTTAATAGGGCAAAATACCATAGATATTACTAGTTAATTTGGTGAACCCAAGATTAGTCAGTTTAATGTAACACTTACCGATCTTTGAAAAATAATTGGTATGGTAGACAATTTTAATTTAATTTATTTTATTCTATAATAATAAAAACACACATATCATATCATAGCAATATATGACTCAATTTGGTTATAAATGTTACTTCTGCACGTATAATGAATAAAAAATAGCAATCTAACATTAAATCTAGCCACCCATTGGAGCCTAATTATCATTTGTTTTATTGTTGACATATTGCTTGGGTTTTTGTGTTCTTGTAAACAAGTGCTTATTTCTTTGTTAGTTTACAACGAGGGTTTACGATTTTGTTCTTTAAAACAAGTGCTTATTTCTTGGTTTTGTTGTCTGTTGTTGCGAAAAATGTCCGATTTAACGGCAGCTGATGTCGCTAGAGCTCTAACAATGGTCGAAAATGGCGACACTTACAGATCGGTTAGCAGAATCCTGGGAGTATCGGTATCTGTTGTACATCGCAATGTAAAAAGGTTTAGACAGACCGGTTCTTTCACAAGTAGACGTGGCCGAGTCGGAAAACGAGCAACGACTGCAAGGGATGATCGCTTTATTACACTGCAGACTCTCAGAAATCGACATTTAACGGCTGTTCAGACCAGAAATGCCTTAAAAGATGTGCGTCACGTAAGTGTAAGTGAAAGAACAGTCCAGAGAAGACTGAACGAGGTTGGTTGAGCCAAAATTTGACGTACGGCATCGTACAGCAAGACTGGAGTTTGCACGTGAACACCGATTTTGGACTTTGGAGCACGGTAAAGTCTGTTCACTGACGAAAGCGGCTTTTGTATAAATGTGATTGATAGTAAAGAGAAAGCATGAAGACGACGAGGGGAGCGATATTTACAATGTACCATTGTCCCCACAGTCTCATATGGAGGAGGCTCACTTATGGTTTGGGGTGGGATATGTTTGGGAGCACGTACGGAATTAGTGGTTATTACAGGAGGTTTCCTGACAGGTGCACGGTATATTACAGACATTCTGCAAGATCATGTTGTGCCATTTGCCCCATTTATAGGGGAGGATTTTGTCTTAATGCAGGATAACTCTCGGCCCCATGCTGCTCGCTGTGTTTCGGATACCTACTCGAAGTTGGTATTCATGCCATGAATTAGGCAGCACATTTTCCTGATATGACATATTGGGAAGACGGGTCCGAGCCAGAAATCCATCGTTACAAACCCTAGATGAGGTAGACGGCACTAGTGACAGAGTGGAACACTCTGCTTCAACAAACCATCGATGGCATTATCCATAGTATGAATAAACGTATGGAAGCAGTAATCAGAGCTCGTGGGGGTAACACGCGTTATTAATTACACCCATATGTTTAATACCATAATAAAAAGATTACTTTTTATAAGGAGAAGACAATTATTTTTGTTCTGAAGTTTTTCATTGTACTCAGTAAACTGTTCGAATTAGGTAGGTTCATCTGTTATATCGTTAATTGTTATTCTCTGAAGGTGTGTATTGCTAACATTAAAGCTTAATACATAATTCAGTTAAATAATGCTACAGAACATCCCAAAATATGACTTTTTTTTGTGTTCCTCTAATTTTGCCGGTGTGTGTACTTCCTTCTTCTAAAAGGCGAATGAAGTATTTTAGTCTCGAAAAAATCTCCTTCCAAGATTTCTTGAGATCTTCACTTTTCAGGATTGCTAGATGACGAAAAACAGGTTTTTTTTAAGTTCCGTCTGTTTGAAACGTTTGAATATTTGATATCTGTATACTATTTTTTTTTCTTGTTGTGATCTCTGCTATCATATACCAAAGTGTGTATAGTGTTTTTTTATAAATATCCTGTATATATTTTTGAGCACTTTGAATACCGTACCTTTTGCTGTTCCGTTCTGCGTATAGGTTTGTTTTTCAGTCTAGAATTATAAACAATCCTATGCAATGATTCCAAAATTAAAATGTGCTACCATTAATATACTTTCACTTGTTGATAATTTTTATGCTTTCAAGAAAACCATTATCGATTCTTCAGTTAACCTGCTGTGGCTGACTCCCAAAGTTAGTTATTGAACAATTATAGATAAATATATATATACATTGAAAATTCATGAACTGCGAACATGAGTAAATCAAGACGAATTTACGATTGCCTAAAACTACGCCAAGACCGATGGACAGTCGGTCTAAGGTACTCTGATATTAATCCACGGGTCGTCTGCGTTGATTGTTTAAGTAGTTGTTCAACGCAGACGCCTAGTGTAATTTTTTAAAATTAATTATTATATCACAGATATAATGTATGAGGTACTGTTATTCTGTGATTAATTCAGGTGATAAATTTAGAGTTGAAAAACAGGATTTTTAGAGATTAAAAGTACAGTAAAAGAAGGTAGTTCTCAAAGTAAACGCATCCTGAAGAAAGAAATAATTTCTTCCGAACAAACTAACTCAGTAAAAAAAAGATGCAAACAAAAATAAAACTATTTTTATTTCAAACAACAAAATTCAAGAAGTTTAAATTAGCTCTTGTTCAAAGAGCCTGCCTTCTTGCGCTAAACAATATCCTAAGCGATCATAGAAACTTCGCATATTAGCCGACAGCGTATTAGTGCTAGTACTCTGAACAACCTTTTTAATTTTTAAACGCAGTTCTTCAAATCGTTAGTTGTAGTGAAAACGACTTTTCAGAGGAAGTTTTAGGCATTTCTGTCACAGTTTCACAAAATTCCATACTTCTGAAATGGCCAACGGGAAGAATATCGCAGCTAAATCTACTAGTTCCGCAATTTGTTTAAATAAATAATCTGGATAGTCATTAGCGGTAATACAAACCTCTTTTAAATACCTGTCTTCATTGGGAACATTAGACCTTTTGTGCTTTTGGGGGAAACACATCCAAAGTTTTCAAAATTTGAAATAACTCCATGTAATGTTGACAACGATAAAGAACGCATATTTTCAAATGTTGTGAAAGAATTTTGAATTTCCCGGACCGTTGGACCCTGATAATACCATTTTACAATTTGCACTGATCCGTTGCTCCGTAGTTATCGATTTTAAGATAGAAATGACAGCAGATATTATCTACTGGCAAAATACGCCCAACTGTCAAAGTTAAATTCTCGCCATTTGTAAATTCGACATATCGACTGCCGTGTTCGTAGTAAGAAAAATCTCTCTGTGTGTATATATATATATATATATATATATATTAAAGGTAAACATTTCAGGGTGTCATACCGCTTAATAAATTTGAAGATTTCTTCAACTGGTTGTAGAACATCTTGAATGGCGTTTGGGGTTGGACGACGTTTCGACGAAATCACATTCGTCATTTTCAAGTCCTTATAGTCCTGGTTTGGCTTCTAGTTATGCGGCAACACGACGGACTGTCAACTTGATGTACAGCTGACTGAATAGGTTGTTTATCAATTACTGTGGCAACTAGCATCGAGGGAGCTGTACTGCTAGAACGGATAGCTGGTGTTCGCAGAGAATGGCCGGCCGTTGCTTGTAGTAACGTTGGTAACCACGATGCAGGTAATCGGCTTGTGTCGTCGCGGGTGTTCATACAATTCGGACGTTTCACGATTTCGATGGCTTCTCGTATGACGCATGCGTCTTTGTGTTCGACGCTGGCAATGCTCTTAGTGTTGTCGAAATCAATCTTGTGCGAAGTATCCCATATATGATGCACTAGCGATGAAGTGTGTTCCATCTTCTTAACATAATTTTGATGTTCCTCCTTGCGTGCCTTTATTCTCCGGTTGGTGTGGCCTATGTAGCTGCTATCGCAATCCCGACACGGTATCTCGTAGACTCCTTGGTTTTCCAAAGGGATGTACTCTTTAGGATTCCTCAGTATGGACTGGATTATTCTATCCGTGGTAAAGGTTGTCCTGATGTTACATTTTCTAAGGATTCTTCCGATTTTCTCTGTCGTGCCTCGGATGTAAGGTAGGTACGCCGTGCCACAAGGTCTCTCCTCTTCTGCGTCTTGCGTTTTGGTCTTCGGTGGTCGGAACGCTTTCCTAATCGCTGCTCTCCCATAACCATTTTGTTCGAATACTCGAGCAAGGGTTGCTAATTCTTGTCTTGTATTCTCCTTGTCGGCTATCCTTCTTGATCTACAAACCAGTGTTGTCAGGACTGATTGTAGTTGAGCAGGGTGGTGGTGTGAATTAGCATTTAGGTAGCGATTGGTGTGCGTGGTCTTCCTATAAACCGTGTGCCCCAATTTGCCATTCTTCTTGGTGATGAGAACGTCTAGGAATGGAAGGTGGTTGTTCTTCTCCAATTCCATCGTAAACTGGATCTTATTATGGATGCTATTGAGATGGGTAAGGAAATCAGCAAGTCGATTCTTACCGTGACCCCATATGGCAAAGACATCATCGACATACCGAAGCCAAAGTTTCGGTTTGTAAATGGTGCTGTCCAGTGCTTTCGATTCGAAGTCCTCCATGAAGAGATTCGCAATGACGGGAGACAAAGGTGAACCCATCGGCGCTCCTTCTACTTGCTTGTAGCGTTGACCATTATAGATGAAATATGTATTCTGGAGACAATGATCGGCAAGTTTGATGATGTGTTGAGGTGGATCATACTTCTGTTTAATGACGTTTAGAGCTTCGGCAACTGGCACTTTAGTAAACAGAGAGACGACGTCAAAGCTCACGAGGATATCGGTCGGTGTAATTTTCTCCTTTTGCAGCATCTCGATGAAGTGGGTAGAATTCATAACGTATGAAGCCGCATCTGCCACATGCGGCTGCAGATGTTTAGCTACGAACGCTGCAAGTCGTTGGACAGGTGATCCTATGGAACTAACGATAGGCCTAAGCGGTGTTCCATCCTTATGAATTTTTGGGAGACCGTATATCTTGGGACATTTAGACGACTTTTCTCTAGGTATAAGTTGATTTTGCACTTCAGTTTCTATGTTACTCTCCTTTATCTTCGACTTGGTGGTCTTCTCCAAATACGTTGTTGGATCTGTGGAGATACATTTGTAAGCACTGTCCTGCAGTAAAGAAATCATTTTAGAGTGGTAGTCATCGTTGTTCATGATAACGGTGACATTTCCTTTGTCTGCAGGAAGAATAATGATGTTGTTGTTCTGACGAAGATTCTTGAGTGCCAAAAATTCATCACGGGATAGATTCGATTTGGGTGGTTTAGCCAATCGTAAGATTCGAGAGGTATCTTGTCGGATGAGATCGGCGGTATTCTTATCCAGTCTCGAAATCGCAGTTTCTACTCCGCAGATGATAGACTCCACTGGAATACGTTTTGGAGCTATGGCGTAGTTGAAACCTTTAGCAAGTGCAGATATCGCAGATTCATCCAAAGTAATATCAGAAATATTACGGACAACTTTAGACATATCCAGATTAGTAGTACGATACCCTTTTTGCGTTGAATAAAGATGATCGAATTTCTTCCTTTGCTTTATTGTGTAGAGGTTTCTGTTAGTTTCCGCTCGAAAGTCTGCTAATTGGTCGATGATGTTCCAGATCATAGGGTGGATGATCCCGCTGAGGTGAAGATGCAAATCAAGAAGTTCTTTATTTATTTTGGCCAAAATGTGTCTCGTCTCTTTGATGGAATCTCGAAGAAGAGCAGCACTAGCCTTGTTCAGAATGTTCGTGGTCCGATACGTTTTTCGATGGAATGACAATCTAGCACAGGTCGGGATGATGTTCTGATCTCTGCAGCGTTGCAGGAATGTCAAATTGCATAGATTTTTACATTTCTTGGACCGCAGTATTTCAAACTTCTGGTTTGATGGAATATATTCTCCCCGTAGAGACGTATAATAATATTACGAAGGTTTTCGCGGCTGATATGTATTAAAGGTAAACATTTCAGGGTGTCATACCGCTTAATAAATTCGAAGATTTCTCCAACTGGTTGAAGAACATCTTGAATGGCACTTGGAGTTGGACGACGTTTCGACGAAATCACATTCGTCATTTTCAAGTCCTTGTAGTAGTCCTGGTTTGGCTTCTAGAAGCCAAACCAGGACTACTACAAGGACTTGAAAATGACGAATGTGATTTCGTCGAAACGTCGTCCAACTCCAAGTGCCATTCAAGATGTTCTTCAACCAGTTGGAGAAATCTTCGAATTTATTAAGCGGTATGACACCCTGAAATGTTTACCTTTAATACATATCAGCCGCGAAAACCTTCGTAATATTATTATACGTCTCTACGGGGAGAATATATTCCATCAAACCAGAAGTTTTGAAATACTGCGGTCCAAGAAATGTAAAAATCTATGCAATTTGACATTCCTGCAACGCTGCAGAGATCAGAACATCATCCCGACCTGTGCTAGATTGTCATTCCATCGAAAAACGTATCGGACCACGAACATTCTGAACAAGGCTAGTGCTGCTCTTCTTCGAGATTCCATCAAAGAGACGAGACACATTTTGGCCAAAATAAATAAAGAACTTCTTGATTTGCATCTTCACCTCAGCGGGATCATCCACCCTATGATCTGGAACATCATCGACCAATTAGCAGACTTTCGAGCGGAAACTAACAGAAACCTCTACACAATAAAGCAAAGGAAGAAATTCGATCATCTTTATTCAACGCAAAAAGGGTATCGTACTACTAATCTGGATATGTCTAAAGTTGTCCGTAATATTTCTGATATTACTTTGGATGAATCTGCGATATCTGCACTTGCTAAAGGTTTCAACTACGCCATAGCTCCAAAACGTATTCCAGTGGAGTCTATCATCTGCGGAGTAGAAACTGCGATTTCGAGACTGGATAAGAATACCGCCGATCTCATCCGACAAGATACCTCTCGAATCTTACGATTGGCTAAACCACCCAAATCGAATCTATCCCGTGATGAATCTTTGGCACTCAAGAATCTTCGTCAGAACAACAACATCATTATTCTTCCTGCAGACAAAGGAAATGTCACCGTTATCATGAACAACGATGACTACCACTCTAAAATGATTTCTTTACTGCAGGACAGTGCTTACAAATGTATCTCCACAGATCCAACAACGTATTTGGAGAAGACCACCAAGTCGAAGATAAAGGAGAGTAACATAGAAACTGAAGTGCAAAATCAACTTATACCTAGAGAAAAGTCGTCTAAATGTCCCAAGATATACGGTCTCCCAAAAATTCATAAGGATGGAACACCGCTTAGGCCTATCGTTAGTTCCATAGGATCACCTGTCCAACGACTTGCAGCGTTCGTAGCTAAACATCTGCAGCCGCATGTGGCAGATGCGGCTTCATACGTTATGAATTCTACCCACTTCATCGAGATGCTGCAAAAGGAGAAAATTACACCGACCGATATCCTCGTGAGCTTTGACGTCGTCTCTCTGTTTACTAAAGTGCCAGTTGCCGAAGCTCTAAACGTCATTAAACAGAAGTATGATCCACCTCAACACATCATCAAACTTGCCGATCATTGTCTCCAGAATACATATTTCATCTATAATGGTCAACGCTACAAGCAAGTAGAAGGAGCGCCGATGGGTTCACCTTTGTCTCCCGTCATTGCGAATCTCTTCATGGAGGACTTCGAATCGAAAGCACTGGACAGCACCATTTACAAACCGAAACTTTGGCTTCGGTATGTCGATGATGTCTTTGCCATATGGGGTCACGGTAAGAATCGACTTGCTGATTTCCTTACCCATCTCAATAGCATCCATAATAAGATCCAGTTTACGATGGAATTGGAGAAGAACAACCACCTTCCATTCCTAGACGTTCTCATCACCAAGAAGAATGGCAAATTGGGCACACGGTTTATAGGAAGACCACGCACACCAATCGCTACCTAAATGCTAATTCACACCACCACCCTGCTCAACTACAATCAGTCCTGACAACACTGGTTTGTAGATCAAGAAGGATAGCCGACAAGGAGAATACAAGACAAGAATTAGCAACCCTTGCTCGAGTATTCGAACAAAATGGTTATGGGAGAGCAGCGATTAGGAAAGCGTTCCGACCACCGAAGACCAAAACGCAAGACGCAGAAGAGGAGAGACCTTGTGGCACGGCGTACCTACCTTACATCCGAGGCACGACAGAGAAAATCGGAAGAATCCTTAGAAAATGTAACATCAGGACAACCTTTACCACGGATAGAATAATCCAGTCCATACTGAGGAATCCTAAAGAGTACATCCCTTTGGAAAACCAAGGAGTCTACGAGATACCGTGTCGGGATTGCGATAGCAGCTACATAGGCCACACCAACCGGAGAATAAAGGCACGCAAGGAGGAACATCAGAATTATGTTAAGAAGATGGAACACACTTCATCGCTAGTGCATCATATATGGGATACTTCGCACAAGATTGATTTCGAAAACACCAAGAGCATTGTCAGCGTCGAACACAAAAACGCATGCATCATACGAGAAGCCATCGAAATCGTGAAACGTCCGAATTGTATGAACACCCGCGACGACACAAGCCGATTACCTGCATCGTGGTTACCAACGTTACTACAAGCAACGGCCGGCCATTCTCTGCGAACACCAGCCATCCGTCCTAGCAGTACAGCTCCCTCGATGCTAGTTGCTACAGTAATTGATAAACAACCTATTCAGTCAGCTGTACATCAAGTTGACAGTCCGTCGTGTTGCCGCATAACTAGAAGCCAAACCAGGACTACTACAAGGACTTGAAAATGACGAATGTGATTTCGTCGAAACGTCGTCCAACTCCAAGTGCCATTCAAGATGTTCTTCAACCAGTTGGAGAAATCTTCGAATTTATTAAGCGGTATGACACCCTGAAATGTTTACCTTTAATACATATCAGCCGCGAAAACCTTCGTAATATTAATATATATATATATATATATATATATATACATATATAAAGGAAAGTCACAACATTGACTAATCAACGCAGAGCCGAAACCACCCGTACTAGAAACTTGAAATTTGGATGGAAGGTTCAATTTGTTACGTAAGGTAGTGCTAAGAAGGGATTTTTTGAAATTTGATTCCTAAGGGGGTAAAACATGTTTTCACGAATTCCTCAATATCTCTTACACCCGATAAGATACCCATTTGGCGTTTGCTTGCAAAGATTATCAATCCAAATGCCTAGAAAAGTGTTTCAGGGTTTTGCTCTAATCAACCCCTAAAGGTGCAAATCTGGATTGGGGGTGAATTAAACAACCTTTCATATCTCCTATGTTTATTGAGTTAGAACATTCTTTTGTAGCATATAGATGTCTTTTTAAAATATTTAGAAAATGGTATAAGGAAATTTGACAATTTTAACCCTAAAGGAGTAAAAGAAGGAAAAACTGAAGAGGGGTAGGGGAGTTCAAATTATTTTTTTTTGCTGTGAGTTCCATTTCACAATAAAATGGGTTAAAAGAATTTTTTTTGAAATTCCACCCCTACGGGGGTGAAAAGGGGTAAAATGTGTTTTCGCGAATTTCTCAATTTCTCTTACACCCGATAAGATATCGATTTGGTGTTTGCTTGCAAAGATTACACAGGTCTGCGACCAAATTTTTTTCTTTAAAATAATAGGTGATTCTTATGTATTTTGGTGCGCTGAGTTCGTAAATGCCCTCAGTTTTTTCCCAGCACATAAGCATTTTCCGCAAAATGCATTTTTCTGCGGGATTGCCTACCTTAAGGAGTATATTTATGAATATGCCGAAAAAAGTTGTTTTTCCTATTCGGCTTCATAGTTTTATATTAGAAACTATGAAATATGATAAAAATTAGTATATTTAACAGTATTAGTCAGCGTATGAATCATGGAAACCCGTTACCTTAATAGTATGCAATTAAGGTTTATCGCTTTTCTTCGGTGTTTTCAGATTCCAATGTTACTGTAATAAATGTTTTTGTTATTAAAAGTACATAAATAAATAGGAGAAATTCTTTCTGGTAATTAGCGTAATTGTGGTGAACATTATTGACAAATGAAACCTGGATTTTCCCATTGCCCTATATATACCCCTCGTAGTCCTTCGATTTGTTCATTTCAATTTAAATATTCTTAAAGTGTCTTTCAAAATGTCTTCAAGAGCTTGTGTTAATAATCCTGATAGTTTCTGTTACATTTGTGGCGAACTTGTATTAAAAAAACAATCTCGAAGTATTACGGAGTTTATTAAAAAAGTGTACTTTGCCTATTTTGGTGTGAAGATCGGAGATCAAGAAAAATCTTGGGCCCCTCATGGAGTGTGTTCAGGCTGTGTTGAAGGACTTCGCATGTGGTCTAAAGGAAAGGTGAAATCTTTTCGTTTTGGGGTGCCTATGATTTGGAGAGAGCCGAGAAACCACGGCGATGACTGCTACTTTTGTTCTTGCAACATCCAAGGGTACAATGCCAAAAATAAAAAAGATATATGTTACCCAAACATGCAATCTACACTTCGGCCTGTGCCTCATGGACCCGGTATTCCAGTACCAGTGCCCCCACACAATTTTGACGATTTGCCAGAGTCATCAGAGAGCGAGTCAGAGCAGTTGGATGATGAGTTTCAAGTCGAAGACTGTGGACCCCAACAGTTTTCACAAGAAGAATTAAACGACCTCGTTCGTGATTTAGGGCTTTCTAAAGAGTCTGCTGAATTACTGGGCTCTAGACTTCAAGAAAAGAACTTGATGAGATCTGGAACTTCATTCTCTTGGTACAGAAGCAGAGAAAAACAATTTGAGTCAAAGTTTTCTCAAGATGGCGAACTTGTATATTGTTCTGATGTTCCCAAGTTAATGTCAATGTTTAACATTCAACATGTGTCAGATGAATGGAGGCTTTTTATTGACTCGTCAAAAAGAAGTTTAAAAGCAGTTTTGCTACACAACGGCAATAAATACGCTTCTGTACCTGTGGGGCACTCTGTGCATCTAAAAGAAAAGTATGACAACATGGCTTTTATCCTTGATAAATTTAAATATAAGGAGTTTGGATGGCCTATCTGTGGTGATCTCAAAGTCATCTCTATGGTGCTTGGACAACAAGGTGGCTATACGAAATTCCCCTGTTTCCTATGTGAGTGGGATAGCCGGGCAAAAGCACAGCACTAGAGCCAAAAAGTGTGGCCAACGAGAACTTTGAAGGTTGGAGAAAAAAATGTTCACTTTGAGTCTTTGGTTGATCCCAAAAAAGTGCTTTTACCCCCACTTCACATGAAGCTTGGACTGATGAAGCAGTTTGTCAAGGCATTGCCAAAAGATGGCGAAACGTTCAAATACCTTGAAAAGATATTCCCGGGGCTGTCTGAGGCAAAGTTAAAGGAGGGTGTTTTTGTTGGCCCGGACATTCGGAAACTAATGAAAGACAATCAGTTTGAAAAGGTGATGAAAAAAACTGAGAAAGAGGCGTGGATATCATTTAAAGAAGTTGTGACTAAGTTTTTGGGGAACAATAAGGACCCGGATTATGAAGAAATTGTAAATAAAATGTTGAAATGTTTTAAAACCTTGGGGTGCTCCATGAGCTTGAAACTTCACTTTTTGAACTCCCATTTGAGTTATTTCCCAGAAAACCTTGGTGCCGTAAGTGAAGAGCAGGGCGAGAGGTTCCACCAAGACATCAAAGAAATGGAACGAAGGTACCAAGGACGATGGGATGTGAATATGGTGGGAGACTACTGTTGGATGCTTCATAGAGAACTTCCAGACATCCCAAACAAACGGAAAAGCTCAAAACGGAGTTTTGGGGGAAAAAGATGTATTTATTATAAAGAATTATAAATCCTTATTGTATATACTACATACTGTTTTTATCAAATTGTATTTAAAAATGTAAATAAACCACTAGTAATATATTTTTTTAAATTTCAAAATGCATTTTTACCTATATGTACTGCGGGTTTTGCATAACTTTCTTTTTCATTTTGCGGAAAATCCCTACGTGCTGGAGAAAAACTGAGGTCATATTTGGACTCATCGCACCAAAATACATACGATTTACCCATTACGGTGAAAAAAATCAAAAAATTTCAATTTGCAGGCCTGTGTTATCAATGCAAATGCCTAGAAAGGTATTTCAGGGATTTGCTCTAATCAACCCCTAAAGGTGCGAATATGGATTGGGGGTGAATTAAAGACCCTTCATATCTCCTAAGTTTATTGAGTTAGAACATTCTTTTTAAAATATTGAGAAAGGGGTGTAAGGAAATTTGAAAATTTTAACCCTAAAGAGGTAAAAGGAGGAAAAACTGAAGAGGGTTAGCGGAGTTAAAAACTTTTTTGTGAGTTTCATTTCACAATAAAATGGGTTAAAAGGGATTTTTTGAAATTCCACCCCTACGGAAATGAAAGGGGGTAAAATGTGTTTTCACGAGTTCCTCAATATCTCTTCGACCCTATGAGATAGCGACTTGGTGTTTAATTGCAATAATTGTCAATGCAAATACCTATAAACGTATTTCAGGATTTTGCCCTAATCAACCCTTAAAGGTGCAAATCTGAATTCGGGGTGAATTAAAGAACTCTTCGTATCTCCTATTCTTTTTTGGCATATAGATGTATTTTTAAAATCTATACAAAGGCATCTAGGGGTTTTTCGTTACCCCTAAAGGGGTAAAAAGAGGCAAAACTGAAAAGCGGTAGAGGGTTAACATTATTGATTTTTTTCTTATTGGTGCATTTTAGAATAAAATGAGGTAGAAAAGGTTTTTAGAAATGTCACCCACAGGGGGAAGACAGGTATTCGGCTATAATCTATGTATAAACGATAAAGCACCAACTCAACAACGGAGATCCGTAGTAATCCTTGGTACCAGGAACTCGAAATTTGGCAAGAAGAGTCCTTTAGTTACGTAGCAAAGTGCTGTGGTTATTGAATCAGACCATGATTTTTGGGAATATGTGTGTTTTTAAATCATTAAAAAGTGGTTTAAAGTTTTTATTCTAAATTTCATTGTGAAAGCAGTAAAAATAGGGTAAAAGTAAAAAGGAGTTAAAAAAGAGGTTAAAGTTATTGACTTTTTCCGTGTGTCCAGTTTAGAACAAACTAGAAAGATTTCCGAAATTTCATCTCCAAGTGGTGGAAACTGATATGTTGCTGCAATTTATGAATACAACATTTAATAAGTACCTTTTATATTTTTATCCTCATTGTTATATACTAAACCTATAGTTTTATTAATCTATACAAGGAGAACGACAGGGGATACGTGAAGGATAAAAGGGTTATCGAAAACTTTTTTCGGAAGAATATTAGTTCCTTTTTACCTACAATATTGTTTTGCAGCATTTGTTAGTTTAGCGTATGGAGTGAGGGAGAAGGGGAGCATTCTAGAAGTGGTTTAAGATTTAGAAGAAAAAACATTTGTAGTCCGTACGAAGAACGGGTTTCTTACTAGTAGTATATAAAATTTAAATAATTATACAGTGCAATAAAGCAATTAAAAACACTAAACAACGAATAATCGCCTATCAACCACAAAATTTATCCGAACGCAAAAAACGACATGTTCAAAAACCGCACAGAGCAATTTTCACGGTGAGCTCTGGAACTTCTAGCCGGGACATACGAAACGCATCGCTAAGTAGCCGAAATCGGAAAGTTGCAACCTCAGTAATGTACAGCTTGTATATGTTCAATCATGCGCTGGCCGGCACATGCCACTGCCTCGAACAACAAATTCCAAAGCGTAGAGGAGAATCAAGGAGTTACTGGGCAACAACAAAAAAATGGACAGAAAATTCGAAGAAAACCGAGGAAAGCGGAGGAGAATCTAAGAAAAACAGGAAAACATAAGAACCTTAAAACAATGCTTACCTGCAGGTATATTCGCAAGAGAAACGAGCACATGTAGCGGTTTTGAAGTATAAAATTTAGAAGGAAGCGAGTTTCGTCAGCGAGCAACGAGCGGCCGAAGAATATTGCTCTCACGAGTTGACGATAGATAGCATCTATAAATAAGCTCTTTCGATGTTTTGGAGCGCTGCAATACTTTGATTGTAAGATTGACGATACAGATCTTTCATTAATTCAAATGTATGGCTTACCCATCCGGCTTTCGTTGAGAACGTTCATCATTTGCACTCTAAGAACACTTTCACATGCTTGTTTCAGGTTTCTCTACCTCTGCCGCATGTTTTCTCAATTAGCTGTCGTAAACAAAATATCTTGTATACGGTGTCCGCCAAAAGTCGGCATAATATGGAAACATTTTTATTTTTTATTTTTCAAAAAAAGTTTTTACGTCAATAATTTGTGCTTGTCTATAAGCCTATTTAGACCCTATCATATAATAGACCGAGTGATTTTTACACAATCTTAAGGCCAGAAAACACCTTTTTTTTTAACTTTAGCCAAATACTAATTTTTCAAAATTTCACATACCAAGATTTAATATTAAAATTCAAAATTTTTTATGTATAGACTAAAGATTTATAATTACAAGAAAAAATATAAAATGTTAATTACTTCTTTAGATTTGTTATTATTTTCCGAAAAGTAGTATGTTTGCATAATTTGTACGTTTTCTATACAAGGCGCTTTTTAAGAGAAATATTTTTCAATTCTAATTAATATCTATTTATATGGTTTCTAGAAACTCTAATCTAGTCCTGTTAATGAAGTACTGTTACAAAAATTCTGTAAATGTTCTTTTACAATTGCCTAAATGAGGAGATCTTTCTTTATCCAATTTACATGTTCTAAAAAATCTCGTCATTTAGACAAATCTAAAAGAACATTTACAGGATCTTTGTAACAGTAATTTACTAACAGGGATAGATTAGAGTTTCTAGAAGCCATTTAAATAGATATTAAGTATAATTGAAAAATATTTCTCCTAAAAACCGCCTTGCCTAGAAAACGTAAAAATTATCCAAACATACCTACTACTTTTCGGTAAAAGAAATTGAATTTTAATATTAAGTCTTGGTATGTGAAATTTTGAAAAGTATTTAAAAAATGTAAACATTAATTTATTCAAAAAGTTTTTTTCTGGAGTGTAGCGCGTTAGCTAGGTCTGCATAACAAGGCTTGCTTGGCTCGAGTACGGCTGACCCAACTCCAAAGCCAACAGTGACAATCAGAGTGGTAAGCTCCAGTTGTGTTTCAGCGTGAATGTTCACACGTTTTTGCTGCAGTGTTAATGTTTGATTATGGGGTGTTGCTTTTATTTATAAATTCGCAAACACAACCAACTTGTTTCCGATTTTCTGACTCTTCATTTACACTGTATGTTCTCTCAATAGATCTTCGTAGTATAAGTACCTTCCATTCTTCCATCTACATACTGTTTAATGTTAGAAATAAATTTCTACAATTTTTCTACTCCAGTCTTAGAAAAGTTTCCAATCCATTCCACTTTGGTCTCATGGGTTAGTTTTTGCTTTCGAGATTACTTTTCTACATCATATTCAGTCGACTGTAATTTTTTGTATCGTTATCATTGTTTGTTAATAACGATTTTCGATATGCTATTTGCATTTTGTTAATCGTTTGCTAGAAATTATCAGTAATCCATTTCTTATTTTTTTTTTGGTATCGTTCCAGAACCTCATTAGCAACGTGATGTATACAATCTTTAATCAGTCAGTTGGTAATGTTTCTTGATTTTTTCCTCGGTATCTGCTGAAGACGAAGATGCCAGCTGGAGCATAATCCACCGGTCACACTGTCGAATCCGATAGTGCTTTTTTATGCAAAATCCCACTGTGTATTTCAAAAAATTATTGTGAAATGTTAGTACGAAGAGAGCGTTCTTCATCAGATTCAAAATTTCAGTCTGTTTGCAGTTTTTACTATATTTTCATAACATGTTTTAAGGCGGTTGCAGCAGTGGGACAAGAAAAGTAAGAGAAAGCACCTCATGCCCTTTTTTCTTCATCCCGCGTCTCGACACTCAACGTCTGAAGCTAGTTCCGTACGGTGGTGTGTGTGGTTGAACTTCCCTTGGCGGGTGTGTGTTATGGCCGAACCAATCTTCTCCGTTGTACTGTAGCACTGGTTGTGCAATTAACACTTTGGACGGATATCTACGAGAGAGGTTTTCCGACGTGCCAAATCTGGCGAGCTATGGTAATTAGATGTCGTTTTGCTTGCCCTCTACCCAATGCTTATCGTCACAAGGATCTTCAAGCAAAGCCCGGCCTCTTGGAGGTTCGTTTTATAACGTCGTTTTGACAGCCAGCAATCTACGCTGTCTTTTAACCATCTGCAGAGAAGGCGACGAGCCGCTGGGACCTTTCGGCTGTAGGAATCAGCAACATCTCCGGACATCATTCAGGTACTGTGATATACTCTTTTTATTGCCTCTGTACTTTAGAGCGTCTGTGCGAGACGATCTTGTGTTGTCTTTAAGATGACGTAACTTTATAAGTGGCAAAAACCATATTTGGATGCCGAGGCAAGTGACCTACTTTGAGAGTAAACTGTCATTGCTGCGTCATAACATACAGAATTTTTGTGCGGCTTGTTTACCACTGTCGATTCGATGTAACCGATGTACTTTTGTGCCACACCTATCCCTGTTAAGTAGATTTTAGAGTTACTAACCCCTTTTGCAACCATTAATGTCAATAATTTGCCGGAATACTTAATTGTTAATAGATTTGCATTCGTTTTTAATTTATTGGACTTTTATTTATGATACTTATAGGTGTTAATTTGCATAGGTTATGCTTCCTTGTGTGATAGCATCTCGCTCTAAATTACGTCGTTTTGATTAGTATTCGCTTTTCTCCCTGAGCAAATGGCCGGACAAGCGTTTGTTACAGCAAGTTGAGGAGTGATTAGAGTGAGTGTTTCCTTTTTTTAAAGATTAACGTGCCCTACGAATCTATTTAGAGTATCCTCAAAGTGTTTTAAAGTTGTAAAAGTCGTTTTGTGCTGTATCTGGATATTTTTAACAGTTCCTTAATATTTGACTTTCCTTGTGTCCTTATGTAGTTGCAATCTTCAAAACAAGCTATATTGAAAAATCTTTTTCAGACGATATGATTTCATTTACAAATCGCACTAGTCGAATGTTTCGCCGGTCCCGAATCGCCTGCTGGTTGTGACGTCCCCAATCGCCGAAAATCCGATACTAGTCTCATTAGCGAGCTTCCACATGAGTGTTTCGCCGTGAATAAATAAACGATAAGCCACTTTATCTAAATTAGAATATGTTTACCTACACATTTGCATCTAGCGCCAGTCCCGTCACCCCGGCCACAATTTTTGCTGAATTATTAATGAGGCCAAACCTAATTTATGGTTATTGCTCCAGAAGTGTCCTTAAATTCCTTAACTGCGCACAACAATGTTACGGTTTCCATAAACCGCCCAAGCTCAGCTGGGAAAATAAGGATGGCCATTTAATTTTTCGAGTTATCTCGCAGAGCGCGGAGATTCACGGATATGTGTCTGGAACGGACTTCGAAAGGGCATTAAAGCGCAATTGCTGGATTACTCGTAATCCAGTTGCATTGTCATAGCAGATACATTTCAGAGCATTACTTTTACGAGACGTGCTTGCATAAACCCTCAGGTTTTGCTTGGTCATTCTTCGGATGTTTTCGTAGGCCTGTCAGCGATCAAAGGGATCCGCTGTCTGCTTTCGGCCACCGCTAAATGGTACAATTAAAACGATATTTTTATTGCACACAATGCTGGCACAGGGCAGTTTATTCCCACCGAGATGTCATACCAATGCGGGGTAGGCCATGACTTGCAATAGTTGCAGCTGTTCCTGTCATGTAATTCCGCGTCAGTGCTTACCGCCGCTCTTTCAGCCTCAACAAAACTGAATACGTCGGGTTGTCCTTTTATTAAACGAATAAAAATAAAGGGTCTTTGAATTGGGATTCATAAAAAGCCATGAATACGAATTTAATCAGCTTTAATTGTGTCCCTTTGTTCGTCTCATCTAAACATTTTAAGGAACATTGCTGCTATAGGCAAAATATTTTCGAGGTGAAAATTACTCAAAATTTATACCAAATATTTAAGCATTCGTATAATATAAACTTAGTATTTCTAATTAATACAATTTTAACACCATCAAAAGGTGCCGATTTGATTTACTACAGTACTAACAATGCTCCTAAAATAAGTGCTGATAAATTTCAATCTTTTACACTACCAATAAACTATTTTCCTGCCCAAAATAAGTACGTTTAGCAGATAAATTAACAGCCACCACGATAAATTATCGTCTTGTTGGACTTCCGCGCCAAATTTCCAAATTACTAATTATAATTTATCCACGTAATTGTCGAGTTTGCAGCACAGTTTCTTGCCGGAGCTCCAAACGAGCATTAGTTAGCTAGCTAGGGTGTACTTAGTATGTGATCTTATTACAGCAGCCGACCAAGTGGCAATTATTCAAATCGCCTTAAACACTTCAATCCCGCCGGTTTCCGCTGCCCACGTTAAGCTTCATTGAGCCCTCTCGCCTTTCTTCTTCTTGCAGATGCGCTGCACTGGCTATGAGTAACGCCAATTTTACATTAAGCCATGAATCACCCTCCTGCTGCACCTCCACTGAACATTTCATCTGCAAGCCTTCTTGCGTTTAGAATGCATTTAGATATAACTGATTTTGATAAATTTCTTTGAAAAAGAAAAACGGTATGTCCACTTATTACTAACAATTTAAGTGAAATTCTCCTATATTAATGCAGCTAGAAAATAGTATGCTCATTATTCTTCAAATTTTAGGCCCAGTACCACAAAAAAGCTACAATTATTTTTTTTGGATTCCGAACTACAGTAGAATAATAACAATTTCAACATATACTTTCAACGTCGTAGCTTAATTGATTATACATCTCTTTTAAACAATACAATTATTTAAGTACATTTTCACGCAGCTCAATATAATCTAGTCAGGATCAAGTTACCGTATGTATATTTTCAGCTACTACATAAAGAAGGCAACTTTATATTTGTTCATTTTCGCTAATTCAATGCAGTCCAACATTGGGTTAGCTAACATCACCCAATTTTGGTCAATTCGATGTAATTCAACATTAGCCAGCTCGATGTAGGCTAACATTGTCCAACATGATTTTTGTTCATACTGATGCAACAGAACACTAGATGTTTATTTATTTGGCCAACACTGGACATCTAGATGTTCGCTAACATTAGTCAAGCCGATGTTTATTCATATTGGCTAACATTGACAAACACAAACTCAACTGTTGTTCATTTTGGACAGTTCCATGTAATTCAATATTGGCCAACTTGACCTTGACTACTTTTAGCTAACGCGATGCTTATTCAGATTGACCAACGCTGGCCAACCTTATATTGGCTAATACTGGTCAACCTGAAGTTTATTTATATTCTGCAACACCATATTTGTTCGTATTGGTTAAGTCACTGTTGGCTAACGCAATGAGTATTCATATTAACCAACAATAAAACACTTGATATTGGCTAACATTTTCGAACAAGATATTTGTTCATATTGTCCAACGCAATGTGTGTTCGTATTGGATAACTCGATGTTTGTTGATATTAGCCAAGATTGGACATGTTGATGTTCGCTAACATTAGCCAACCTGATATTTGTTCATATTGGACAACATTGACTAACCCAACGTTTGATCATTTTTGCCAGTTCCATGTAATACAACATTGGCCAACTCGATGCTGACTAACTTTGGTTAGCGCGATGCTTGTTCATATTAGCCAACTCGGTGTTGGCTAACGCAATGCTTATAGATACTAACCAACATTGATATTGACTAACATTTTCGAACAATTTGTTTGTTCATATTGTCCAACGCGATAATTGATCGTATTGGACAACTTGATGTTTGTTTAGATTGGCCAACATTGTACACCTCGATGCTCGCTAACATTAGCTATTAACTAACATGTAACATTGCCGAGCTCAACGTTTGTTCATTTTAACCAGTCTCATGAAATTCAACATTGGTCAACTCGATGTTGACCAGCTTTGGCTAACGCAATGATATTTCTATTAACAAACATAAAAAATTATATATTAACTAACATGTTCGATAGCGATGTTTATTCGTATTGGACAACCCGAGGTTTCCTAATAATAGCCAATGTTTATTCATATTGGGTAACATTGAGCAACTTAATGTTACCTAACAATAGCTAACCCAATGTACGTATTGAACAATATTGACCAACTCGACGCTTGTTCATTTTGTTCAATTCGTTTTAATTCAACTTTGGCCAACCAAATACATGCTAACATTGTCCAACGCGATGTTTGTTCATACTGATCAACTCGATGTTTGTTCATATTATCTACCATCTAACATTAGTAGTATACTACGCGGTCTAAGCCGAAATTCTATGCTAAGGAGAATAATTCGAGTAACCGCGAAAGCCTCAAACAGTACATTAGCCAACTTAATGTTTATTCACATTGGGTAACAGTTGCCAACTCGATGTTCCTTTATTTTGGTCAATTCAATGTAATTCAACATTAGCCAACTCGACTGGCTAACACCAGTCAAAATTGGTGCTTGTTGGTATTGGCCAACATTGGGAAACTCGATATTAACTAACCTTAGCCAACCCGTTATTTGTTAATATTGGGCAACATTGGGCAACTCGACGTTTCGCAATTTTAGCCAATTCAGTGTAATTCAACATTGTCCAATTCGACATTGGATGTTGAATAACTGTTGCTAACGCAATGCGTATTCATATTAGGCAACATTGGAAGACTTGATATTGGCTAATACTGTTCAACGCGATATTTCTTCATATTGTTTTAAGCGATATTTCTTCTTTCCATATTTTTTGTATTAAAACTTATTAGATACGCATTTTGTAGTTAACCTTGTTTTAATGCTATCCACATGATTTTATCTTTTTAGGAAAATATGACAAAAGATGGAGGTAATTTAAATAGGTATAATTATAAAAGCATAAATGGGAAAGAGGAAAACGATATGATGAATTATTCAAAAGGAGAAATAGGCAAAATGAAGGTAAAAGCGACAAAGGAGGGGAGCAATGTAGATACGAGAGAAAGTCAGTAATTAGGTCACAAAATGCTGTTAAAAAAATACTCGGAGAAATACTTAGCCGATCCCATCGCTTTATCAGTACCCAATACCTGCTGCATAGAAGTCTTTGGGATTATGTCTCAGCCGCATGCGCTCTTCACGTTCGACATCATTATCACCTGCGAAACGTTTGCCGCCACGTTGTTTTTTAGTGGACCAAACAGATGGTAGTCACTGGGGCTAGGAAACAGTTCCTTATGGATATCATTTGCAGGAAGTCCTTTTCCCAGAAAAAACGGACTGCTCTTTCACAGTACACTTCTCCAGTACAGTCGCCATTTTAACACTGCCTGCGCACGCATGTTATTGGAACACAGAAACTGTTACTTGATCATCATTAAGCTCGATTGTGCTGCCACCTAATGACGGATTTGAAAATATCTCACTATTATATTCAAATGTCCCACATCAGTTTGTGACCTAATTACTGACTTTCCCTCGTATATTATCAGATACATACACATAGCCGTACATACATACATACATACACACATACAAATTTTCCTATGTTATTGATGCATTACTAAGTACCTTTTATAACGAAACATACTCTTTATAACGAAACATACTCATTTTCAACTGAGTAAGATGAATTCCAAGTTACCTGGAAAATAATGACATCATTACACCTTCCATATCTCCGTAACCTTCGTCTGGAGCTCAAAAATTCATAAGACCATTTTTATTGTAAATTAAATATAGATTAATTTTGTATAAGATGAACTTTGTGCTAAACCTCATAGTTAACGAGATATTTGCGAAAAACTGTTGAAACCTACCATTTTACCACCTGTCCACCCACCTCCCGACGCGTAATGTTGTGCAACTTCTTACCACTTACTAAGAGGAGGGTACTTAACAGTTTGCTACCGGGTAGTACTTTTTTTTTGATGTTGGGGTTAAACCCTAGTTTAATTGTACTAAAACCTGGAACCAAGAATGGCCATATTTGTGACGTCATAGCTCCTCACTCCACAGGCTGAGAAAGCGACAGCATGATTTTTCATACTCAGGAAACACCACCGAATGAGAAGGTACCACTTGTCAGTATAAATCTACTCAGTCCCAGGAAAATCGTTAGTTGCCGAGTTAATTTAGTTTGGCCTCTCTACTATAAGTGATAAGTTTATAATACATTTTTAGATATCGGGGCGGAGCGTCACTATTGGGTTACATTGGCCAACTCAACATTTCTTTGTTATGGCCAGTTCCATGTAAGTCAACATCTACCAATTCAACATTGACTAACTTTGGTTTGTACGATCCTTATTCATATTGGTCAACAACAGCCCAATATATAATATTACCCAATGCGATCTTTGTTCACATTAGTCAACATTTGACACCACTCAACATAGGACAGTTCGATGTTAGTTCATGTTGGGTAACATTAGTCAACTCGACGTTTGTTGAGTTTGGCCATTTCGATCTATATTCATATTGACTAAAAGCATTAGCCTCCTTGGTATTTGTTTCGCCCGCCAAATCGTTAAAGTTGACCAACTTTTGCTAAATCGATGTTTTTTATATTCGCCAACACTCGACTACTCAATATTCCCTAATATTGTCCAACATGTTTGTTCGTATTTTTCAATTCTACGTTTGCGTGTGTTGTGATGGGCGGAGAAAGATATAACATGTTACAGCTGATAATGGAAGAAAAAATTGAAGGAAAACGACCACCAGGAAGAAGACGTACCTCCTGGCTATGGAACTTAAGAGAGTGGTTTGGATGTACCTCTCTGGAACTATTCAGAGCTGCAGTGTCAAAAACTAGAATAGCCATAATGATAGCCAACCTCCGAAAGGAGACGGCACCTTAAGAAAAAAATGTTTACTCATACTGTTTGTTTATTTTAGCTAACTCTATGTAATTCAACAATGGCCAACTGAATGTAGACTAACTTGTTTAACGCGATGCTTATTCACATTTGCTAACATTGACCAACTCGATGTTGACTAGCATTATTCCATGCGACGTTGTTGATATTGAGTAACATTGGGCAAGTCGACGTTCGCTATCATTAGACAAAACCCGATGTTTGACCATACTGGCCAACATTAGCCATCTCGAAGTTTGTTTATTTTAGCTATTTCGATGTAATTCAACATCGGTCAACTCAATATTGGCTAACATTCTCTAATGCCATATTTAATCAACATTGGTAAAGTCGACATTAACTATCATTAGCCAACCAGATCCTTGTTCATATTAAACAAGATTAACGAACTCGGCGTTTATATTCTGGACAAATCTATGTAATTCAATATTGGACCGCTTGATGTTGACTAACTTTGCTTAATCATATTGGCTAACATCGGCCCACTCGATATTGGGCAACAGTGACGTTTGTTTAGTTTTGCAAAATCGATGTAATTCAACTAGCCAACTCTATCTGCCGGTCTTATAAGGCCACTAATCTGACGTTAACTTTAATTCGCTGTTAAAATAAACAAAAGAGCATCAAAACGTCAGTGGCTATGACATTTTATTCATTAGTAAACAAATTTTGATGCGCTTTTGTTTGTTTTAACAGCGAATTAAAGTTAACGTCAGATTAGTGGCCTTTATAAGACCGGCAGTATGTTGACTAACTTTGTCTAACGCCAAGCTTAATAAATTTGGCCAATATTTGCCACCTCAATATTAGCTAGCATTGCCTCACGCGATGTTCATATTAGGTATTCAACGCGATGTTTGTTGATATTGACCTATATTGGACAAGTCGATGTTAACTAACTTCGAAATTCAGGCGTTTTATATGCATAACTCTGAAAACAGTAATCGATTAATTAATTAAACTTCTTCATTCAGTTTATAAAACTTGTAAAAATCACTTTCTTTTGTTAATTCAATTTTGTTGCACACAGAACTGTTTTACTTTTTTAATTTACCAAGAACGGAGTTGCAAACTTTAACAGGTTCGATATTAATAAATGTTTATGTCGGCAGAAATGCTTCTCGGAACGGGTTTTACCACGAAGCCGGAATGTAATCGCATTGATGGAACACTAATTTTTGTTTTCCAACCCACGTACAAAATAATAACTTCGGCCCAATAACTACAAAGCAAATTTATTATATTACGTTGCATAACGGAACAGGCGAATCCGAATCGGCTGATTTCATTGCATCGGAATTTTAATTAGCGAAATTCCAAGGCTGAGAACTTCTTCTGTTTTTTAATTACTTCAATTATCTCAAAACTGACGCACTTTCTCTAGCATTGGCATTTTATTTATTGTAAGAGGATGTTTCCGTAGATCAGGCTTTGTATGTATAAGACCGCTTTAGAGCTATCTTGCTCAATCATGTCTCTGCTAATCAGAGGTAGTGGCAATATTAATTTAATGAGTTAATTAAATTGCAAAACTAACTAATTGTGGTGTTTTGTGTTATTTGTTTGATTTTTAAGGTTTAATCTGAGATTTGTACAAATTGAGTAAATCCTTTCTAATTAAAAAAAAATAAATATAGCTGAATGCTCGAATTAGTGATTTTGAATACATTTCCATATTAAATATTCTGTAATTTAATAGTTTGGATATCTAAGATAATAGCTCAAACATGTACTTCCTTCACATTCGGTTCTAGGTAAATTGCTCGAATGCAATTGCTCGAAATCAGTTGCTCGAAAGTCCATTGCTCGAATGTGACTTTGCTCGAATTGCAAGTTTCTCGAACAGAAATTTCTCCATAATCTGTTGCTCAAAAAAAAAAATAAAGTTGTGAAATAGCCTTAACTCCAATCAGTTAATATCAAATATAAAAAAAACATAAATGACAAATTATAACCTTTATTAATAAAAAATAGGTATATGTATGTGATTAAGTAAAAAATTATAAAAACCAAAAGTTATATGTTTTTAATATGATATGTTATGTGCTATTCCACGGACGTAATCATATATATTTCTGTCATGTCCATAATTATTCACTAATCTTAAAAGTCTCGGTGCACTATCACGATATATTCTTCGATTTATGGTTTGTTGTTGACCGCTGACATATTGTTCTATCCGAAACTCGTTCAAACTTTGCTCCCTCTTTAATGCCGAAGTAAATTTCCAGATATTAAGACCACATAAATTCGAGCAAAACATTTTCGAGAAATTGCGGTTCGAGGAACTTGTATTTCGAGAAAAGTTACATTCGAGCAATTTGATTTTCGAGCAATTGATTTCGAGCAATTGCATTCGAAGAATTTGCCGGACACGATCACATTCTAACCTAGCTGTGTTTAGGTTTTTCACTTTTCAAGAATATTAAGAGTATGATTCAAGCCGATAACACTTTAACTCAAAAATATTCCCGTTCAAAGTAGCACTTTTACCTATTCACCATTAAAGAATATTAGTAGAATATATCTGATTTAATTTACTTTGTTTCAGGTTCGTTGCCGACTTCTAAGATACTCAATAATCAATTAATCAACACGTCTATACCGGTATCTGTACATCCACAATATTTTATCTCAATTTTGGTAGCATTCTTTAATTTCCTTAAATATCGAATAATATTGATAGTATTATTTTACTATTTTAATTTAGAATAATTTTAATAGTTTTAATAGACATACTGTTTGTCCTCACGATACCCGCCGTATTTGTCACCAAAGCTTTTAAGTTATTATGGGAAAAATGTTCGACAAGCGTATAACCAACAGCTTTAAACATTGTTCTTTGTTCAAATATATCGCTACTGGAATAGCTTCATGTTATCCACTTTTTCTTTATAGATGGTTTTAATGCCAGATAAGCAAAATTATGCATATGCCAGATATTGGGAGCGAAAATAAACATGCCAAGTACCTACTTCATCCTAAAAATATATACCAAGGGACATGGATAGCACTCAATAATAGAATGATCAATGACATAGATCACTCATTAACAGAAAATAGCTAAATTCGAGATAAGAAAAGCCAGTTACTGGGAGCGAAGTTGAATATGCCAGATAAATACTCTACCATAAAAGATCGCCAAGAGACATGGATAGCACCTCACAGTAGAATGATCAATGAGATCAATTATATTAACAGAAACTAAACAAATTTAGGGCATACTAAGCTGCAAATGGATTATTTGAATGCCAGATAAGAAAAGCCAGTGATTGGGAGCCAAGATGAACATGTCAAGTACATATTTCACCATAAAAAGATGCGCCAGATAGCACTCACTCTACAGTAAAACGATCAATGAGAGCGATCACGTATTCAGAAAATTACCGAATTCGAGACATACTAAGCTGCAGATGGACGATTTGATACCAAATAAGAAAAGCCAGTTACTATGAATGAAGTTGAACATGCTAGGTAACTTCTCTACCACAAAAAGATCGCCAAGAGACATGGATAGCACTCCACAGTAGAATTATCAATGAGATCGATTATATTAACAGAAACTAAACAAATTTAGGGCATACTAAGCTGCAAATGGATGATCTGAATGCCAGATAAGAAAAGCCAGTAATTGGGAGCCAAGATAAACATGCCAAGTACATATTTCACCATAAAAAGATGCACCAAGGGACATAGATAGCACTCCACAGTAGAACGATCAATGAGAGCGATCACGTATTCGGAAAATTACCGAATTCGAGACATACTAAGCTGCAGATGGACAATTTGATACCAGATAAGAAAAGCCAGTTACTGGGAGCGAAGTTGAACATGCCAGGCAAATTTCTAACATAAAAAGATCGCCAAGAGACATGGATAACACTCCACAGTAGAATAATCAATGAGATCTATTACATTAACAGAAACTAAACCAATTTAAGGCATACTACGCTGCAAATGGATTATTTGAATGCGAGATAAGAAAAGCCAGTGATTGGAAGCCAAGATAAACATGCCAAGTACATATTTCACCATAAAAAGATGCACCAGGTGACATAGATAGCACTCCACAGTAGAATAATCCATGAAATCGGTCATATATTAACAGAAAATAGCCAAATTCAAGGCATGCTAAACTGCAGATGAACGATTTAAATGCCAGATAAGAAATGTCTGTGCTTCATTTGAAGCGACGATAAACATGCCAAGCCAGAAAAAGATGCACTAAGAGACATGGATAGCACTCTACAGTGGAACGATCAATGAGAACGATCATGTATTAACAAGAAGTAGCAAAATTCAGGGCATACTAAGGGCTACAGAAGGGCGATTTGAATACCAAATAAAAAATATGCATAAGTCAGTGACTGAGAGCGAAAGTCAGCATGCCAAGTACATATTTCACCATAAAAATTGGTATTTAATGAAAGTAATCTTACAACTACATTTATTCAAGGCAACCCCTATCTATCCATAAAATTCTGGTGACTCCTCAAGACTGAAAGCTATAGACGCACTTCCTGTAGAGAATTTACCCAGAAGTGGTGTGAGAAATAACACAAGACATCTTTCAGAGGATTAGATACCCGCTGCTCGCGCTGTCAGCAGTCGAACCTCTTTTGAACAGGAGGACCGCTCTCGCTGAAACCAAATCTGTTTGCCTCGCGCTTAAGTCAGTCAAAACAACGTTCAGGAGAAGCCTGTAATTCCATTAGGCCCGGCCTCTGCATTTGCAGAAGGATAATTTACTCGAATCCGCTAGCGCTTATGAAAGAAGGCCCTACATAAGAACAAACAAGTTAAGCCACCTACCGATTTGCGAACGCTGCGAGCTCAGACGTTTGACAGAGATAAGTTGCTTGTAAACCTTAGACAGCATGAAATACTGACATAATCGCTAGCGTAAACACAACTTAGTGCAGGTTTGCGAATTTGCATATTTACTTACGCCGTAAACCTTCTTGCCTAGTTTATTTGTCGCTGCTGCGCGCCCTCCCTTTTGAACAAATGATCAAAATGACAAGCGGCTGTAAATCGCTCCCGGTATTATTTCAGCACTTCCTAGAGGTATTACACGATATGTTGCACTTATGAAGCGCGAGCATGTACAAACATTCAAATTAACACTGAAACAACAACCAATACACTATTTAAAAAAAACATGTAATTAACCATATATGAACCTTTAAAATGTATGTTATTAATCATAATTAGAGGAAGAGAAAGTCGAATATTAACAAGAATTGTTTTGTTAATGTATTACCTCAATATAGTATTTTATAAAAATTCCGGTAGACCTTTGAACTATATGATGGTCTCAATTCAAAAGAATTCATGAAGATGATGAATTGAGCACCACAGACAAGCTTCACTACCTCGTCTATTCCCTGAAGAAGAACTGATGATCTTGAGAATTGGTAAACGATTATTCTGCAATTTCGCCAAATCAATCAAGACGTTGCAAGAGCGTTTCGGTAAAAAGTAATTGTTCATACGTACTCTAGGTACGTGAGTTATTTAAACCAGGAAGGAAGAATGTCAACATTAGTCAAAACCCAATAATTGAGTCGAGTTGACAGAGAAGTTCCTTGTACGAGAAAAATGGAAGCAAAGAACATCCACCAAAGAGTAACCTGGACTTTCTTCTTTAATTTAGTTATGAGGAAGTGGATCATGAGAGGCAAAAAACTATTCCCAGTGGATTTGATTCCTCACCCAAGGAGAAAGATAATAATTTCAAGACTCCAAGGCACAAGAAAAACCTATTTCCCACAACTGCTAGTCTATTCAATATGCATGTGAAGCCATAAACAGCTGCTTATCTTCTTTGATAGACAACATAATAGTAAGGGGTGCTCGAAGAGGTTTAATGGTTATTGGAAGAGATGCTGAAAACAATAAGAGCCTTTTTTTAGGAAAGGTCAGTCTTCTGTGAAACGGCTGGTCTGCGGGAAGAAGCATCACAAAACAACAGTATGAACATAGATGAATATGAAGAGAATGTCAGACCATTATCAAAGAACTCATTAACAAACAGCCAATTTTGCATGCAGTGGATAAAGTACTAGGTACTGAATGCCGTTATGGTACATGCCACAAGACCACACTTTACAAACAAGTAATGAACAAGAATTATTTTCAAAGATTGCAGCCAGATCCGTTTCAACGGCAACAGTGAGAAGCATCAAAAGCAAAGTAATTGGCAAAGAATTATCAAAAAATGTGTTATTGGAGAAACTAGATTGATGGTCAGATAGAAGTTAACCATTGGAGGAAAAAATCTCAAATTTAAGAGTGAACACAGAGAGATTCAGCTTGCCACATTTGCACCCAAATTCTCACCCTCTTGTCCGTCAAGTCATTATGGAAGGTGATATGAATTATTGTCATTGTGGAGCTCAATGTCTAATTTTGTAGTAGCCTTAGCAGCATTACCAGAAAAGAGTGTTAGAAATGCAGAAGTATTTAATACCACAGGAATTGATCTCATTGGACCCTTCTACCTTAAGCATAACTCAAAGGTGTGGACGGTTGGTTTTACTTGTTCAGTTTACCATGCCATTAATCTAGACGTAGTTAATTCTTTATCACCGCTATCATTTTAGACGCCATTTGGTCTGACAGAGGGGCAAATTGTGTAGGAGCAGCAAAAATGATTAAATTATTCAAGAACGAGACATTAGTTGTGGAATGCCACCAAGACAGGATCACTTGGATATTCAAACCACCCACAGCAGCATGGTGAGAGGATGGTGGGAGCGTCCCATTTGATCAATAAAGAACCCTTTCCGGAAAATGCTTAAAACTGACAGATTAACGTATGATCAATTAAGAACTAGTATGGCAAACATTTAAGCAGTGATAAACGATAGCCCATTGAAACAAGGACTGAAGATCCAGAAGATTTCATTCTCCTCACACCAGCAAGGTTTTACACAGCAACAAAGAATATCACTTTTACCGAAGGAGAAGAAATCACAACCAAGATTCTTCGAAAATATTTTATCGGGATGAAGAGCCCAACAAAATATTACAAAATTCAACTTGTGCAATATCCGAAATCCTAGTTTTCATCAATGATTTCAGTTGGTGACACTATACTCGTCGAAGATGACAACAAGAAGAACTCTGTATGGTCGAAAGGACGTGTTGTGGAGATGATGCTAGGCTGCGAGTGAAATGTCAAAGTTACTAAAATTAGAACAATTGCCACTTAAATGCCTCGTTACGGGTAAAGAGGTACGTATTTCCAGTTAGAGTCCTTTTGCCTTTGCATTATTCGAATGGGACACGCGGTCGTTTTGATTTTGTCCGCCTATGTCGCGGCGAACGTGCTTCTTCGTCTTCATTAGTATCTGCCGATTTCCTGGCCATTTCCTCAAATTGCACGTGGTCATTGGTGACTGCTTTGTTATTCTTGCTGAATTGATTCAGCGTTTCGGCACATATCTAGCTGTTTTGATGCGGCTATGATTCCGTACCAAGCTGTTTTCAAGTTGCTCTAATTCCGTAACGATATGTTTGAGTCGATTTGATTCCGTCATGTTCTCGTTCCGTATCGTGCACGTGCTGTCAGGGTCCAGTCTGCTGCTTCCGTTTGTTTCGTTCATGAGGCGGCATTGATTTATTTCGGCGTGGGTTTTTGCTGAGTGCCAAGAGTTAGTAAACGTCTGTGTTGCTCATAGGTATTCTCTTCATTTATGAATTTAATTGCTGTGTCGAATGTTAGCGGTTACGACTAAGTCCCTTCAAGGCTCGAATTCGACCTTTGCGTATTATGTGATAATTTGACCTTGTTTTCGTACGTTGCACCTTGCGTTGTGCTGGTGCCTTCGGTGAGTTCCCTTAAGGCCTCATCAAATTTTAACTTGCTTGAAAAATGTTATTCACTTTTATGTAGTTTGTCCGTTTAACGTAATTATTATATCTATCCATTTGACTGGTATATTTTAGATATTATGTTTATTGGAAGCACTCGGCGCAATAAACTTTTGTATTCAACTACCATATTATTGAACATTTGACTGTAAGTATGTGTGGTTTCGTACGGCAAACTGAGTTATGACCTGGTTACGATATTTATTGAATTTCAGATTATTGTAATTTTAGTTAAGTTTTGAGTTTATGAGTTTTCGTTTCTATCTGGGCACATTTGTTGTATAAAGGCCTATTGGCGCCCCTTTTGCTTTGATGAATGAACTTACGCATTTGTACAGAACAGCACAGCGTCTTTGGTGTTAGCTAGTCGGTGCTTAAACGTGAAAGCTTATCAACTTTAAAAAAATCTGCTTACAGGATCATTATTCATTTTAATTGTCCTGCCATTAAAGTCTAAGATTAAAATTATTTTCTTGCGATTGCCTATGAAATCCAGTCATGTCTTTATAAATTCTGCATTTCTTATTATGACAGCGTCTTCAGTTGATGAATTCCTATTAGCACTATTGCATGCCCCATTAGCTGCATGTACTCGTATACCCTAATGATTCTATCGTTTACCTGCTCCCAAGATTTACATTTCTCAAATGTATTTTTTATGCCTATTGCTACTCCGCTGCGAGCTTTCTCTTTCTTAGAAACTCCACTGTAGATGTGAATATAACCATATCTCTTTTAAATTACGAAGCGTTTCTTCTGTATTTCTAAAGGTGCGGTAATAACAATACTATTTTTTTTGTTTCTTCAAACGTTTTTATCGCTTGAATATTCCACGTATCAACTTTCAATATCCTTTTCCAAGCCTGAACTCATTAGATCCGTCCCATTTCCGAGAGGCAATAGGAATTTTAGCTATTTTATGTGGTTTTCTTATGAATTATTTGATAGCTCAACTTTGTACTTAAAAACCCTAAAATTCCCATCAATTTGAAAACTAAAGTCTTCAACGCTTGTATACTCCCAGTCCTTACATATGGATTAGAGACAACAACTTTAACAAATAAAGCTGCTAACAAACTTCGGACAACACAACGGGCAATAGAAAGGCTCATGCTGGGCGTTAACCTTCGGGATCGCATACGAAATGAGGAAATTAGACGACGAACAAAAGTGGAAGATGTGATCAAACATGTCGCGACCTCAAAATGGTCTTGGGCAGGGCACATTGCCAGACAAGACACCACACGATGGACACGACATATTATGCAGTGGAGACCACGACTGCATAAGAGGAGCGTGGGGCGACCCCCCAAGAGATGGATGGATGACATCAGAGAGGTGGCAGGTCGAAACTGGTATCAAAAGGCCATAGGCAGAGACGAATGGAAAAGAAAAGGGGAGGCCTATATCCAGGAGTGGATGTTAAAAGGCTGTTAGAGAGAGAGAGAGAGAGAGAGAGAGAGAGAGAGAGAGAGAGAGAGAGAGATTTGATAGTCCAACCTCTTGGTGTTTAACGACATTACTACTTGTAACGTGGCTTACTAGACCCTTGTGGTTTATACCCACCATTACAAGTCGTATTGAAGCAAAATTTAAATAATTATTTGCCCTTTTGGTTGCCAGCTAGCGCAGTCTACAACAACAGAACTTTTACGGTTAATTCCCAGTCGAGGCTACTGATAACCAGTGCAACAAAGTTATAGTAGCCGATCCACCACAGCTCAAGAGCTAAAACTAAAACTCAATTTTTGTATCCGCACCCAATCAAAAGCCTCGCCGAGCTGACAAGCAATTTTCTTTCTTCTTCTTCTTCTTCTTCCATATAACTATGGTTGCCCATATAGGTCGGGTAGTGCCTGTTTCTCCTTTTTAAGCCACTTCGGATGTTGATATCCAACATTCCCGGCATCTTTTTGGTGGTATTTCTTGTGTTCTTTTTCCCACTGGTTTATTACACTTTGCTATCTTAGCTAATATATTATTTTCCATCCTATTAACGTGTTTATTCCACTGTTTTCTTCTTTGTCGTACTAATTTTGCTATATCCCTTATGTTGCTTATTTCTCTCAAGTATTCACTTCGAACTCTATCATGAAGTGTCTTGTCATGTATTATTCTTATCACTTTCATTTCTGCTGTTCTCATCATTCGCATTCAAATTTCCTTTAGTTGCACTAATTTCAAACTGAGCTAAAACCAACCTTTCGTAATGATGCGTAGTTACTCCATATACGAATTTGCTTATCGTTGATTGCAGACTAGTACCACCTCTGCAAATTCTACAGCTTTAGGTTGAAGGTGCTGGCAGCTTTGTAGGTTCCCTGCGTTTCTTAAGAACGCAAAACTTAAAGAAGAAGCAAGGTTTCAACCCTTCGCAATAAACTGCGCTTTGGGCTTGGCCCACTTTCAACGCACTCAGGACGATCTGTCGGTTTAACTTTCGCACGGCTAATGCCACCACTTTTTGCACACTGCGGTCACGTTAAGGTTTTTCTCCTTCTTTCAATCGCTTCCGGTGCAATTTACAATAAAAATACTTTTCAACCCACGAATTGGCTCTGACGGAAATTCCTGCACTGACGGTTGCTCAATTGAATTTAAATTACCGACAAACTTATATCTAAATATTACATAATACATAAACGCACATACTGGCTGTATACTGGAAGGTCATTAATTATTATTGCTGTAGCTGTATAGCGAATCAAGGACCGTTTCATGCCGCACTCTTTTGTTAAATATAAATCCTACGTATTCGTATGTGTTTACTCCTTTCGTGGTTCTTCTTCTAGTGCAAGGCATTCTATTTCTTTCTTTGCTACGCTTAAATATTGGGATTTCTTTATACTCGTATTTATAGTCATATAGCTAAGGTCATATTCATCTTCGGCTATAGCTACTTGATCATCTACAAAATGAAATGTAATTAATAAATGGTAATAAATTTTCAATACCACAGAAACGCACTGCATCTGCCATTTCTACAGTGTTTGGTTCAAATACAGGGTCCAACAACTGGTATGACCTATTTTCCAAGACCTGTCCTAAGGAGAAAAAGTAATGGATTGAAACAAATTTGAGATGAATATCAACTTTATTATGTGCAGTTTTAATTCCTAAGAATTACTTTATTTAAATGGCCTCCCTGAGCCTCGATGCAGTACTGCAATCTTTGTCTAACACTCTAACGTTTTGCATCACTCTTCTCAACAATTCTGGTCCAATACTCTATTTCTTCTGAAATACTTATTTTAAGGTCTTGTGTTGTTTGAGGACGCTTCTCGTAGACCTTTTGCTTCAGATATTCTCACAAATAGAAATCAGGAGCCGTCAAATTGGGGAAGTTGGACCGCCATGTTATGTTTCCAAACCTCAAAATCCACTGTGTTCACAACTGATTGACTTCGTATAAAGCTTTTAACCAGGGCCGAGCCGTGCCTGGGGTGCAAAGCGTGCACAGCACCCGGGCGGCAAACTATTTGGGGCGGCAAAATGAAAAATGAAAGAAATTTAAGATAGGTATGCTTGTGCCTTGCGGCATTAGAAAATGCAACATTTTTATCAAGTTATAGTCTTGTGTCTGGCTTTTTTTCGTATAAAGGTAACTTGATACAGAGAAACGGTTGCATTTTTAAGGCGGCAAGCATACAATAATAATTTATTACTTATAATTTATTTTTATTATAAACACGTCGCGTCGGTGCCGTTTGCTATTGTACACGGTGATTATACCGACACACGAGTTATCGCTCTGTCGCTATGGTGCAGCGTCATGAAACACGAAACTATATAGATCAGCGAAATCAGCTAGACTAAGCGGCCCTCTTTAGACACAAAAATAATGAGTAAATTGTGTATTTGTGCTTTGTTGCAACATGCTTCATGCTCATGCATGCCGCCGGCATATACGATAACAAACTTAAAAAGGGCAATTGGTGGTTAGTTTAGTTTGCGATTGAATGCTAGTAAGATTATACTGAACTACGCAGAAATAAAAAGGCTAAACGTTTCAAGCAAGAGCTAAATAATATAGTGCTTTTTAAAGTTGAAAGTTTTAAAACGTAAGTATTTTTCATTATTTTAAACATTTGAACTTTTCTGCTTATTTTTCTGTTTCGCTATCCTTAGAATTTATTTGTGCTTAATTCAGATGGCCGATGGCAGAAAGAGACTTTCCGGCTTTCAGTATCGAAAAAGAAAGTCCGAAAAAGACGAAATTAAAAAAGGACTGGCTGGCTCCTTAAAAAAATTTTTTGTTTCCACGGCGGCTGCAGCCGAACAACCATCAACAAGCCTGCAAGTGGAGGAACAGCTTGATTCGAACAAGGACACGCATATGGAAAATCCAGAAATAGGGCAAGAAAATAATAAATCCGAGGCGGATGCACAGGACACACCGGATTCACCACCACCAACCGAGGTTGCTGCTGAGGACGCTGGGATGGAAATATTGAAAGATCCTGCTCTTTGGCCGCAAGTTTTAACAGATAACATTAAAATGTCTATTCTTGAATTGGGGCCATTACAATTGAAAAATATTGCATTTCCATTAGACGATTCAAACAGATCTTTTTCAACTACTTATTATAACAAAAAATTAAGCAATAATGAAAAAGTTCCTAGAACATGGTTAGTTTATTCTAAGTCAAATAATTCTGTATTTTGTTTTTGTTGCAAATTATTTAAAGTTACTGATAATGTTTTTAACGATGATAAAGGTTATACTGACTGGCGACACTTATCTCAAAATTTAGACAGGCACGAAAAAAGTAAGGGGCATTTTGAGAGTGTTAAGAAATGGGTCGAGCTAAAAAAATCGATTGAAAAAGGGACAACTGTTGACTCAGTCAACCAAAATTTAAATAAGTTGGAAAAAAAACGATGGACGTCAATTATTGAAAGAATCATTTGTGTCATACAGTATTTAGCTGGACAAAATGCAGCTTTTAGAGGAAGTAATCAAAAACTTTTCGAAAAAGGCAATGGTAATTTTTTGAAGCTAATTGAATCAATTGCAAAATTCGATAATATAATGGCGGAACATATTGGCAGAATTCAAAAAGATACCAATAATATGCCACATTATTTAGGTGATAAAATCCAAAATGAATTAATTTGTCTAATAGGTGAAAAAGTCAAGCAAAATATAATCGAAACTTTAAAATTGTGTAAATATTATTCAATTATATTAGATTGTACACCTGATGTGAGTCACGAAGAACAAATAACTGTAGTTGTCAGGTTCGTTTTCATTAATGATATTTCAAAGGGTATAGAAATTAGAGAGCATTTTTTAGGGTTCTGCCCAGTTACAGATACAACTGGTGAAGGACTAACGGCCTTTTTATTGAATTATTTAAAAGAATTAAATATTGATATTAAGGATATGCGAGGGCAGGGATATGACAACGGTGCCAACATGAAAGGCAAACATAATGGGCTGCAAAAAAGAATCCTTGATATAAATCCTAGAGCCTTTTTTGTCCCTTGTGCAGCTCATAGTCTTAATTTAGTTGTCAATGATGCTGCGAAAAGTTCGCTTGAAGTAACAAATTTCTTTGCTATTATTCAAGAAATATATGTTTTTTTTTCAGCCTCCACCTACCGTTGGCATATTCTCATGAAAGAACTTCCTACCATAACTGTAAAACCTTTATCTGATACACGGTGGGAGAGTAGAATCGATGCCATTAAAACCCTTAGATTTAATTTAGAAAAAATTTATGATGCTCTCTTTTCCCTTTATAATGATACATCAAGAGACAATGACACAAAAAACCTTGCAAAGTCACTAATTAATAAAATAAAATCATATAAATTTGTGTGTTCTCTAGTAATTTGGTACAATATTTTATCAAAAATAAACACTGTAAGCAAAATCATGCAAAAATCTAATATTATTTTACCAGAAACTGTAAAAATGTTGACAGAAATTCAAATTTTTTTCATTGAAATACGATCTGAAGGTAGTTTTACAGCTATGCTTAATGAGGCAAAAAAAATTGCTGAAGATATAGACTGCGAAAGTGTTTTTCCAGCTGTAGGCTTGGTTAGACCGAGAAAAGCAAAGGTTTTTTTTTATTATGAACATAGAGATGAATCAATCGAATCACCAGAGTTGAATTTCAAAGTCAATTTTTATTTTTATATTCTTGATATAGTAATATCAAAATTAAATGACAGATTTGAACAGTTAAACGAGTGCAACTCCTATTTTGGCTTTTTAAATAATTTAGGCTCTTTATCTATAGATAAAGAAGAATTAATGAAATGTTGTATGGATTTACAAATTAAATTAACCGATTCATCTACAAAACAAATGGATGTTAATGCAATTGATTTGTGCAATGAAATTGAAATATTGTCCATTTATAATAAAAGCAATACGACTTCGGCCAAGGAAACTTTAGAATACCTTGTGGCTAATGATTTAATTAGCACTTTCCCGAATTTATCTGTAGCCCTATGAATTTTTTTAACGATGCCTGTCACTGTGGCTCATGGTGAGAGATCGTTTTCAAAATTAAAAATAATTAAAAACTATTTGAGATCTACTGAGCCAGAACAGACTTACAAATTTGGCTGTAATAAGCATCGAGGAAGAGATCTGCCAGGCGTTAGATATGACGGATTTAATAAGAGAATTTGCAATTAAAAAAGCAAGAAAAGTCGCTTTTGATATTTAAATTTAGAATTTATGTAGTTTTTAGTTCATGTTTATAACTTCTAAGTTACTAATAATAAATAATTTAAGCAATACTTTGTTTTATAACTATTAAAGCATTATGTTAGTTGTTTTAAATATTTAATTTTTTAATTTATACAAATACTAAAGTTTATAATAACCTTTATATTTTTTTATTTTTTAAAACAAGTTACAGTTATCAAGGCAACGCAGAATTTTAAAACTAACACTATTTACGTCTAAGGAGCTATACGCTATAGGGGCGGCAAACTATATCTTGCACCCGGGCGGCAGATACCCTTGGCTCGGCCCTGCTTTTAACCACATATACGCGTTGGTTAATTGGAAAATTATCCATGATCTATTAAACTGCATAAATTAACGCAAACAAATCTGACAATAGAAATGCCAATAACAAAATAATGTTTTCGTAACAGCCTACTAAAAAGGTCATACCAGTTGCTGGACCCTGCATATTAACACTTTTGCTTATTCTTGTGCTGGCTGTAGTACTTCCTACCTTCCATTGATCTACATAGTTTTCCAACTGGCCCACTATCATATGCACTTTCCAGGTCAATAGGGGCCAAATGTATTTTCTCATTTCTTTATTTTGTGTATTACTATGTTTACAATCAAAAGTCTACATGTTCTTCTACTTTCTTTTCGCTTCTGCAAAATTGTTATAAAGCTTGTCTGCAAACTTCAAAACTTCTGCTGATGTATTCCCTGGTATCTCGTAGTGTGTCTTTGTTAATTTGCATGCACTCTTCCTTAAATTTCTCTCTATTTTCTTGTAAAAGGTTATAAAAGTAATGTATCCATTACTGCATCGAGATATTCTGTGTATGTAGATTTTAGATATTTTAATTCTGTGTAGTTACATGTTTTGTTTGACGGGTCATTCTTTTTCTTTGTCGCTTCGCGCTTCACTTCCTTTTTCAATTATTTATATTCCCGTTTCCTTCCTTCATCATTACTGCTAATCCACTTTAGGTAAGCTCCTCTTTTAATTTAAAATTTACTTTCGATCTTTTTGTCCTACATCCTACGTCTTCGTGCCTGCCTAAAGCTTCTTCTGCTGATTCTTTTTCATGCGATCATACCGATTTTCCGTCGTTCTTTAGGTTATTGTATACATTGTATACTGGTAACCATCCTGTTGTTTAGGACCAAAATCAGATCTATCGTTTCGTCGTTCTTCTTATAGTGAAGTTTAAGTAAGACTTATCTTTTTACTATTTCGTTGTCTTTTGTTTTGTTATTAATCTTTTACTGTCGATATCATTTTCACTTTGTTTATTCACCACTTGACTTTGTCTTTTTGATTTACTCCTTTTCTTCATTAGGCATGTTCAAATATCAACGATTTTCATAATTGTTTTTCTCAATTTTCTCGTCTCGGTTGCTCTTTTACGGAACATTAACATTATTTCTGCAGAAAAACAACATAGATAACCTGCGCCACCTTTCTCGCGTTCGGTACACAGTTAGCTTCCACGAAGCTAATCGTTGCAGCGATACTGCCATTAAAGTAATCTTCGTCGCAATAAAACGCTGCATGCTAATGGCCGGCCGGCCCGCAACTTAATAAAAGGAGAGCAAAGCAAGTGTGTTTAGCATACGACATTTCATTAGGTGCGCTAATCTAGTTGGCGGCGGTCTGTGTGTGAATCTCATAACAGACGTGTTTACTCTGAAATATTTATGGCGAACATGCTAATCAGCGCTTCGTTGCTCCCAAATTAAACAAAGCCTCGTAGTTCTAATTTTTGGGCAAACTTTGGACGCGGACGAGGGATTTCAACTAATTGCGCGATGCCGGAGTTGGCTTGGGGCTTGTGCTCCGGGCAAATGCAGCTCGGAGGAAGCTTCCGCTTGCTCCGAGACTAGGCACTGTTCTTAGTTTAACACAACGAAGGACCATAGTGGTCTTTTAACCGTTGCTTTACATAGCGTAAGTATTTGAGCGTAATGGAATGAATGGCATATATACATGTACATTCGTTTTCTGAAAAAAATAGTACACTGTAAATCTTACAAGTTGACTATACTACCTTTAAAGGTATTACCTATATCCAACCCTAAGGTATTTTAGAAATACGTTAATCTAAGGTATAGTGACACTATTCTACCCCAAACGGTGTAATCTACCTTATGAAGAGGTATAACGTTCGACCTTATAAGGTTTAAATGTATACCCTGTAACCAAACTAGTGAATAAATTCATGGTAGAAAAGAATACTTTAAGAGGTATACCTTATGAAGGGCCCTGTAGAAGTATATATATATATATATATATATATATATATATATATATATCTATTTACCTTGAAGTGAAAGCAGTGCTCAACGTCCAAGGTAGAAAACAATACCTCTAACGGTATATTTGATTACCTTAAGAGTATTAACTTAGCAACGGCAACTAGGATACGGGGGGGGGGGGCAGTTCTGCAAGACATTCTCCGAACCAAGTTTAAATCTCAACCGGAAAAAGAAGAAAAGCAGAAGAAGAGAAATTGTAATGGGAACATGTAATGTTCAAGGATGGAACACCAAGAGTAGAGAAGTGGTGGCAGAATTTAAACGATTGAAGCTAGATATAGTAGTAACCAGTGAAACAAAAAAGAAATGGAATGGCACAGAAAGTAGTATAGGTGGAGTTATACACTGCTGGAGCGGGGTGAAGAAAGAACAAACAGCCCAAGCAGGAGTGGCTATATTACTGAAAAAAATCGTATGGTAGGATGATTAAGAACTGTGAGCCAATAAATGAACGAATATGCAAACTAAACATCAAGATATATGGAAGAGACATAGTTATCTTGAAAAAAGAGAAGTTTATGGATACTTTAAAGGAAGAGTTGGAGAAGATTAAAACAACTCAAGAAATTACAATTGCTGGAGACTTGAACGGAACAATGGGAAGGAAGAAGAACGATGCAACAGTAGGTCAGTTCGGAGAAGACGTTCTTAATAATAATGAAGACAGAATAATAGAGATATATGAAACAATGGACCTTAAAATAATGAATGGATTTTGCCAGCACAAAGATATCCATAAATACACTTGGGTACAAGCAATTATTGTCAGAATAAATACTACCTTGACAATAGTCCGAGTTAAGAGAAGGGCAGAATGTGGCACTGACCACAGCCTACTGATAGCCAAAATGAGGTGTGAATGGGATAGACAAATAACAAAGACAGTGAAAAACAAAACAAATGCAGAAGAAATAAAAACTACTAACAACGAAACGAACTTTAAAATATACCTTCTGCAAGATGAATCCATAATGCAGCTGTACCAGAATAGACTATATAAGAAATTAACGGAATTTGGGTTTACAAACGTAGAGAATACATACTTACACATAAAGGACAGCATTAAACAGGCAGCATTTGAAGCGCTGGGAGAAGATGAGATAACGCAGGGAAATACAAATGGAATTTCTCTGAAAACACAACAGAAGTAATAAAGGAAAAGAAACAGGTATACGAAAACTGATTGGCTACCAAATCAGAATCCGATTACGAATTGCACAGACAAAAAAACAAAGAAGTTAAAAGGCTCACAACTAAAGAGAAAAACGATTAGTGGCAGAAAGCATGCCAAAACGTAGACCAACATATAGGAGGAGCACGGAATTCAGAGACATGGAATATCATCAAATCAACAAAGACAAATAGGAAAGAAAAAAGTTACATATCATGATATCATAAATAGAAGAAAGGAATTGGCTGAAATACTATCAACAGCTACTAACAGAAAACAGAGAAAAGTTCCAAGATAAAGACGAATATGAGCAGACCACAAACCTGGAAGACGATCAAGTTACAATTACTCTGATAGACGTACAGAAGGCACTTAAGGCCATTAAGAACAAGAAAGCAGCGAAACATGGAGGGATAATACCAGAATTGATTAAATATGGCTCTGAAAAACTACAGCGCATAATCCAAAGAATGTGTCAAGCCATAATAAACGGAGAGGGTGTACCCGCAGAATGGAAAAAGGCATACATAACTTCAATCTTTAAGAAAGGTGATCGACAACTATGCGAAAATTACAGAGGTATAAGTGTAAGAGCCACAATGGGAAGAATTTATGGAAGGGTAGTGAAGTACAAAATTGAAGATCAAATAATAGGAAAGATAGGAGAAGATCAAGCCGGATTCACAGCCGGAAGATCCACGATAGACCATGTATACACGATACAACAACTTATCGAAAAAAATAAAGCAAAGAACAAAACAGTCCACCTGGCCTTTATAGATTTGAAAAAGGCATACGATATGGTTCCAAGGAGTCAGTTATGGAAGGCGGTGCAGGAAATAGGAGTACACCAGAAATTGATCGCGACAGTGAGAAATCTCTACAAGGGCAACAGGGTATCCGTAAGAGTCGGAAAAAACCTAACCGATAGCTTTGAAACGTACAAAGACTTACTACAGGGTTGCTCTACATCACCTACCCTGTTTGAGATATTCCTAGAATAGGCATTGAAGAACTGAAAGAGAAAATGCGAAGGAATGGGGATCCCGATTAGAAACGAACATCTTTATACACTCAGTTTTGCTGACGACCAGGTTATATTAGCACAGGATGAAGAAGATTTAAGCTACATGGTCCGAAAGCTAAGAGAAGAATATATGAAGGTGGAATTGGAAATAAATTCCAGCAAACCGGAACACCTAACGACGGAAGACCATCAATTGAATAATTTGGAAGAGGAAGAGAACATAGAGATAACAGGAGTCAGTAAATTCAAGTACCTCGGATCTTTCATCACGGAAAACGCAAACACAGAAGACGATATAAAAAGTAGGCTAGGGCAAACACAAACGTGTATAAAGCAATTACATCCAATTATCTGGAACACGCACATCACCAAGAAGACCAAAACGATGATTTACAACACAATGGTTCGAAGTATTCTGAAGTATGGTGCCGAAAATTGGGTTATAAATAAGAAGAACAAGGGGAATATAACAGCAGTAGAGATGGAGTACAGGCGGAGGTGTTGTGCAGTGACAAGGCTAGACAGAATAACGAATGACGAGATACGGAGAAGAATGGAAGTACACCAAGATATAGTCGCATATATAGAAGAGAGAAGACTATCATGGTATGGGCATGTAAGACGAGCACCATATAATAGATGGATAAAGCGAGTCACCGACTGGAGCCCAATAGGGATTAGGAAAAGGGGAAGGCCTAGAAGATCGTGGAGGAATGAAGTGGATGAAGCGATGGAGAAGAGCAATCTAGAGGAGGGAGAATGGGAAGATAGAGAACGATGGAAAGTACGGTTGAGAGAAGGAAGACAGCGTCAGCTGTAAAATCCTATATATATATTTATATTTATTGTATGAAACAATATTTTATTGCAAAAATGAAGTTCGAGCATTTAATTTTCTTGAGTGGATAAAACAATTAAAATACGGATACAATATACTTTTATGCACAATCAAAACCGTTATCCTAAATCAATCCATTTAAATTACAAAATGTAATTTTTATTTTTCAAATTCTAGATACTGCTGTTAAAAAGTATATGCATTGATGTGGTAGTGAATAATAGATCCCGTAATGCAGTTGTAATTAGCATAATCATGGGTCGATTATGAGTTGATTGTGGATAATAATTACACCATCCGACGTAGAAATCATCTCCTCAAACGTTTACTCTTGAAGGTCTAAACGTTTACCTAGAACTCGAAGTAATCTAGGTAAACAAATATACCTTAAATGGGATATTTAAATAACTTTAAAAATTTTCAAATTCCTTATCTTGCGATATAGAATCCTCTAGACTCTAGAGGTATTCAGTTTGTAATAATATCATTTTCTACACTTGAGGTGTATAAACTATAAACGCAATTAAAATTTTCTACAAAGCACCTAAGTCCTTTATGACTTATAGTCATGTAGCAGCGTGCATATTTTATATATTTATCTCTCAATTAACCTTAAAGGATAAAATAGTATATAATAAATAGTTTCCATATTTCTACTTTTACTAATTACGAAATGTATCCGCCATTAGAGAAATTATTTAGTTCTAGTTAATGTAATAGCTATTTATGCAACAAGTGCTAAAAGTCGACGTTTATGCACGAGACATGAAAATTATGAAACGAAGCCGAAGGCTGAGTTTCATAACATGTAAAAGGTGAGAGCTTATTTATAAAGGTTATTTATTGTAACTCAGACTATTAAAATGTGTACATTGTAGAAAGGGATTAGGTGGAAAACTCCTAAATTACCTTAAACTAAAAAAAGAATAAAATGCCATGAATACCAAACAAGGTAGAACGAGACGAAGAAATACCTCGAGGTGTTCAGTTATCCCTCTGATTACGTGATCTACCTCCAAAGGCAAGTAAAAATACCCTCCATTTTGATTTCTACATTTTTTCAACCTTGAAAAATTACAGTGTTTAGTTAAGCTACTGAAACATGTAGTATTTATGCACACTTAAAATACGAGGGTTGGCTGAAAAGTAATGCTCAGGCACTGGGATCCGTTCACTAACCAAAAATGCTTGACGGAGACGACGTTGTGGCCTGGGTCGTTATCTTGATAAAGAATGTACACATTGTACTTTCAAAATTCCAGCCTAATCTGTATCGTTGGTTCTCTGATCTCTGTCACTACTTGAATGTTGATTGACAGCTATGAAAGGAAACGAACAGTATTGTCATTAATTTCGACTGCCGGTGATTTGAAAGAAAGTCCCACTTTGCAAACCTTTTTATATAGTGCTACCCACTATCTGTTCTATCGGAATTTAGTAATCTTGTAACTTCTTGCTTTCCGGATAATGAGCAGTTACGACTGTCGACATTCTTCGACGTATTACGAATTCCGTAAGTTGTTTTCAGAGCTTGCTAAACGCTATACAGTCTCGTTTTTAAATAAACCAAACCTCGTAGATGTAGAAAGAAAGTAAACATAGAAATAAATCCAAACGAAAAGAAAAGATAATGCTTCAACTGCAAAGTGACGTATTTCTTTTCCATATAGCAGTCTTGTCGTTCCCTAAAGTTTTTTACCCACGTGAAATTAGTTTGATTCCGCCCCGCATCACGACTTGTTTTACTTCATCATTTCTAATAAAATGGACTGCTTGACATCTTTTTTTTGAGGTTGGCAAGGTAGAAGGTAGTCGTTATGCATAACCTCGCACTTTAACTTTTCAATAGCACCAATCTTTATGTTTCATATTTACGAAATCGAATGATCGATCAGTTCACAGTTCTTCTACTAATAATACTTTTGTCATATGCAGTCTTTATATGATCATGAATTTCATGTGAGGCTATACTTTCAACAGCGAAAAATACAGTAAATGCACGTTGTTCTAATATAGTTAACATATCATCATAATATTCATAATGCAACGTACTGGGAGTTTTGAATCTATTTCTCCCGGTTACAATAATTGTGTAGCTCATAGGTCACGGTTTGAGATTATTTGATGAATTAGACAGGAGTGAAGTCGGTTTGTTTACAGAACTTAAAATAAAGTTTCCAAGCAAAGGTTTTACAAAGGGGTATAAATAAAGATTCCACTCAAATCATCCTTTTTAAGACCTGCCGATTCTCTGACTGAATATCGGCGACGCCTTTATCGAGTACGGTACACAACCCATAAAGTTCGGTTACACGCCGGGCGGTGGCTGCTCTCTACAACTAGAAATATAAACACAAATATAGTGTCAAATATGCTGTGAGGTTTAATCGATGTATTTAAGGCAGTAGTTCGATCAGCCTGTTCTACGGAAATCTTTTGTAACAATGCGTTTTGCCTAGCCCTACACCCACTGAATTATTACGTTACAATGCCCTGTTCGCTAGCTTATCGGGTCGGTGAGCTATGAAATTTTATTTACATCTTCAGTGCAGCTAAGGGAAACTAATATTGTTGGAGTCAGCCCATTGGCACCTGAAATGTTGTACTTACAAATGCAAACACTAATGGTAATAAAAACCCAACAGTTTACATGAATACATATAATCCGTAAGAAAATGAAAAGACACATGCAAGCAAATACAATGGCGCACTGCTCATGATAAAATATATTAATTAAATGCTTAAAGTTCAGTTAATTGTGCGAATACAAAGTTCACAAACTCGAAGTATGAAATAGTTACGCGCACCAATAAGTTGAACCGGAAGTTGTCGTTTCTTTATAGTTCCTCGATGCATGGAAACCCGATCTGCCGAGTTAGCATATGACGTGATGCGCTTCCGGTACTTCCCCGTTATCAGACAGCGAGCACCTTGCCAGTAGTTGCGTAATTATTTATTACCATTGCTAACTACTTTCTTATTTCGTGTCCAGGTTACAAGCAGGAACTAACCTTGTATACGTTCATCAGAGAACGGGGACTACGTTGTATGGCTTCGTTAGGTCGAAATCGTCACTTCTAGCGATGTCGGACTGGAACACCACAGTTTAGTTTCTCGGCTGCTTTACTTGAATAGCTTGCACCTGGGGCTCGGCTAACGACGACCTTCTTCTGCGGTTTGCACTCGCAGAACCTTAACGACCCTTTTAAAAGGTCGACCCGCGCGCTTAATTAATTTACGAGCGCACCAGGCGATCCGCGATATTCACCCACTTAAGCGCGAATCAGTCGATTCGCCGCGTTCGCCTACTTGGGCGCGAATGCCTTCCCTTGCAGGCCTCAGCGTCGTTTCAAATCCGCTGCTTTTTGTTCTCCGAATTAACTTGCATTGTTAGCACATTTTCTCACGTAATACTAACGCGTTAACACTCGGGGCTCCATAGTTCGCAGTCGCGCACACAGCATTTCTTCCTTATAGTGCGATACTACTTAAATAAACATAAGAACACATACTGCTGAGCTTTGTCACTAATTGGGTATATAATAAAAAGTATGAAATAGGTCAATACAGGGGGCACCAATTGGCGCGTTTGACTTTGTGTGGGGGGTATTCCAAAGCTGCCTGTGTTCTGTTAGCTTGGGAATCTTTTCACTACGTAGGTTAAGTTTTAAGTTACGTCCTCCATTCTCTCTCTCTCTCTCTCTCTCTCTCTCTCTCTGAGCGCTAGCACAAGGGCGGCTTCAGTGGAGTTGTTGCCACCGAACATCGGCTCGAAAATGGGTTTAAGAGATTATTTTGCCAACGAAATTCGGCTCGACAAAGAAACAGGGGTTTTTCCCACCGAAAATCGGCTCTTCAAATGAGCAGGTTTTTTTGCTTATAAAAATCTGGACGGTTCTAGACTTTATGTGTCTTCTAGGGTGAGCACTGGACTCAAGTTGATTTGAGCGAGTCGGGTCTTTTATACTCATTCGAAGGTAATAGTGGGGCTGCGCTGCAGTTATGCTACGCGACCACACACGTCACTGGGATTCACTGTGTGACCTAGCACACGCGCGGCGAATGCAGAACGTTTATTATAGTAAGATGGCGATTTGCAAATTTTACATAGTGTTGTTTATGTTTCAATATACAACTTGCAAGCGCGCAAACGTCACAATTACATTACATTATATTGACTACAGTATTTCAATACTGACGTAAGGAATGAAATTAATTTTGGCGGCGCTGTAAAGGAAAGACAGCTTGTTTCACTTCAACCAAAACATGCTACGGTGAACGAAATCATATTTTGATCACATGGACCAAATGAAGTGAATCGATAATTTATTTTTAATTTAGTGTTTCTCGACTGTTTTTTGTAATTTGTTATTGCTAAAGCTCTTTAAAATATTGCTAAAAGCTCCCACAATTATGATGCAAGAATATTGCCCAAAAAGATTTTATTTCATGGGTACAATATAAGGATACCCGAAAAATCTTAACTGAATCAAATGATGTGATTCTGAACTCGTATATTAAACCCATCATTAGTCTAATATCTACTATTTAGCAGTTTTTGTGTTTCTCCTTTACTATAGTTATCGATCTCATTGTGAGTTCTTTCTTTAGAGGCTATGTTACTTTACATATTTCTTTCTGTGGGAATGCACTTCCTCCTAGCAGTAAATAACATACCCATTTACTATTATTCCCATTGTAGCACTCTGTAGATACAAATAATCTACCGATTTGTAACAGCAGCACCATGCTAAATCGATTTTAGAATATTCTATTTAAAATTCAGATTATGTATAGTAAAGAACAGAACTGAGAAAGCAATTGATCGCTAAATAAGTAGGTATGTATAAATATTCTAGCGTTAAATTTAATTGCAGTTGAAATTCTTGTCTGATAAGGTAGTGTTAAGTTAAAAAAACAGTGCACATTTCAGGATATAAATCCCACAAAGCCACTGTATTCCTTATAAGCATACGAACATAACTCGACAAGAGCGATTCGAGTCATTTTAGAGTTTTCTGTATCGATTACTCCATATACAGCCAAGGCAATGAATTATAATGGGGTTTTTAGAGATCCGATCTGATCCGCAACTAAGGTCTAGAGTTTGAATCCTTTTAGTGCTGCGCAATCACTCCACGTATTCTCATCTGCAAGGTAGCAAAACGCTTAGGCTTATGAAATATTGCGCTCCGTGTGGTAACAATTTTGGAAATCGGTTTGATTTGTTTGGACCTCATGCTTTTCCCAGTTGGATATTTAATTCTTAGCATAGGAAATTAGCCGAACTCAACAGGCTCTGCCTGTTTCTTTCAGAAATTAAATGGGTATTTTTTACTTTGAATAGCGCCGTGCACCTGCTTCACTGGAATGTTTTCGACGTATGGAATATTTCAAAGACGCACTCTTGATACGGTATATGTAATATAAAAACAAAATGTTTCATATGCATTTTTAATACTTTAAAGAATTTAACATTTTATAGGCTATTGCACTCTGGAGAAAAACGATGGTGAAAATTTGACAAAATTTTCAATAATTAAAATTTTGCTAAATTATTTTTTAAATTTTGGTACCTACAACAAAATGTCAGTGGTACTCTACGAGAATATCACAAAACTAAAAAGAACCCATGAAATGTTAAATCAAGAGCACTTTTTTGTGGCAAATTAAATAGATATTAAACACATACAATAAATTAAAATACAGGGCGTTAAAGAAATTTGGCCTAAAAATTGATCCTAATACCCCTGATCCTCCGCCGCTGGATTATTACAATTTAGCAAAAATAAGTATAGTAATTTGTCAATAGAGAGAAGTTGTACTTTTCTTTATTATTCTGTGAAACTCGAAAACCCTGCCAATTCACGGTAATTATTTCTGAAACAACCTGTAGTACCAGTTTGCAGCAGAATATACGTATCTGTTTCCATTCCTGTCTCAGGACATACCTTAGTCATTCGATCAAAGTCATTTATAATAGGTTACACTACTAATTTTTATTGAAAAGATACATTTTCCATTCCTTTCTTAAGACATACTACTTTAGAGCTTCCATCGAAGTCAGTTCTAATAGATTGCACTACCAGTTTTTGACAGAATAATACATATACTGCCGTTCCTGTCTCATGACTTACTTAAGACTTTCCATCGAAGTCAGTTATAGTAGATTATAGTACCAATTGTCAGTAGGATACATATATTGCCATTACTGTAGCTAAAGATACTTAGACCTTGAATTAAAATCAGTCTTCTAGACTACTGTACTGGTTTTCAACAGGATATAATTTTTTTAATTCTTGTTTCAGCGCGTACTTTAGACCTTCCATCAATGTCAATTCTAGTAGACTACAGTAGTAGTTTTCAACAGACTGTATACTTTTTCCATTCCTGTTTCAGGACGTACTCTCGACCTTCCATCGAGGTCAGATTTAATGAATTATAATACCAGTTTCAGTAAAACATATATTCTTTTATTTGGTGCTCAGACGTACTTTACTACTTACATAAAAGTCAGTTCTAATACGTTATAGTACTAGTTTTCAGCAAAATGTATATTTTTCAATTCCGGAATCAGGGAATACTTTCGACCTCCATCGAAGACAGTTCTAATAGATTAGACTCATTAGAGAATCAGTTTTCAACATAATGACTTTGCATTAATATCAGTTCTGATAAATTATAGTACAAGTTTTCAGCCGAACAAATATATTACCATTTCTGTCTCAGGACTTACTTTAAACCTCCCATCTGAGTCAGTTGTAATAGATTATAGTAGCAGTTTCCAGTAGAATAAATATTTGTCCACTCTTGTCTCAGGTCGTACTTTAGACCTTCAATCAAAGTCAGTTCTAATAGACTATAGTACTAGTTTTGAACAGACTATATATTTTTTCAATTATTGTTTCACGACGCACATTAGACCTTCCATCGAAGTGAGTGGTAGTACACTATAATATCATTTTTTATTAGAATACATACATTTTCTATTACTTTCTTAGAACATACACTTCCCATAAAAGTCAGTTATAATAGATTATAGTACCAGTTTCCAGCAGAATACGTGTATTGTTATTTCTGTCTCAGGACTTACTTTAAACCTTGCATCGAAGTCAGTTCTAGTAGAATATAGTACCAATTTTCAGTAGAATATATACATATACTGCCATTCCTGTCTCAGGGCGTATTTAGACCTTGCATCGAATTCATGTTGTAGTAGATTATAGTATACATTTTCAATACAGTACATGCATTTATCATTCCTTTCTCAGGAGATACTTTAGACCTCGCAGTCAGTTCTAATAGGTTATCTACCAGTTTTTGGTAGAATAATAAATATGTTGGCGTTCCTCTCTCATGGCTTACTTAAGACCTTCTATCGAAGTTATTTATAGTAGATTATAGTACTACTTTTCAGTAGGATACATATATTGCCATTGTTGTAGCGGAAGATACTTGGACCTTGCATTGAAGTCAGTCTTGCTAGACTATTGTATTAGTTTTGAACAGGGTATATTTTTTAAATTCCTGTTGCAGGGCGTACTTTAGACCTTCGATCAAAGTCAATTCTAGTAGACTATAGTATTAGTTTTCAACAGACGGTATATTTTTTCCATTCCTAGTTCAGATCGAAGTCAGATTTAATGAATTAGAGTACCAGTTCAGTGAAACATATATTCTTTTATTTGGTTCTCAGAACGTACTTTACTACTACCGTAAAAGTCAGTTTCAATACGTTATAGTACTAGTTTTCAGCAAAATGTAGATTTTTCACTTCCTGAATCAGATAATATTTTAGCATCGAACACAGTTCTGATAGATTACAGAATCAATTTTCACCAGAATGACCTTGCATCAATATCCGTTCTGATAAATTATAGTACCAGTTTTCAGCCGAACAAATATATTATCATTCCTGTCTCCTTACTTAGGTAAGGCCTTCCATCGAAGTCAGTTATAGTAAATTATAGTGCCAGTTTTCAGTAGGACACATATATTGCCATTGATGTAGCGGAAGGTACTTAAACCTTGCATTGAAATCAGTCTTGCTAGGCTATTGTACTAATTTTCAACAGGATGTATATTTTTTCAATTCTTGTTTCGGGGCATACTCTCGACTTTCCGTCAAAGTCAGATTTAATGGAATATAGTACCAGTTTCAGTAAATCATATATTTGTTTCTTTGGTTCTTAGAAAGTACTTTACGCCATAAACGTCAGTTCTAATATGTTCTAGTAATAGTTTTCAGTAAAATGTATATTTTTCAATTCCTGAATCAGGGAACACTTTAGACCTTCCATCTCAAAGACAGTTCTAATAGATTACAGAATCAGTTTTCAGCAGAATGACCTTTTATCCATATCAGTTGTGATAAAATATAGTAGCAGGTTTTAACAGAATGTATATTTTTCCATTTCTGTCTCTGAGAAAACCTTAAACCTTCTATTGAGGTCTATTCTAATAGGGTATAGCACTAGCTTTTAGTAGAATACATACACCTTCTATTCCCGACTCAGGGAATACTTTGAGACCTTCCATCTCGGAGACAGTTCTAATAGATTACAGAATCAGTTTTCAACAGAATGATCTTTTATCCATATCAGTTCTGATAAATTATAGTACCAGGTTTTAACAGAATGTATATTTTTTTATTTCTGTCTCTGAGAAAACTTTAAACCTCCTATTGAAGTCTATTCTGATAGGCTATAGCACCAGCTTTTAGTAGAATATATACATCTATTTCTGACTCAGGAAATACATTAGACTTTTCATAGAAGTTAGTTCTAATAGATTATAGTACTAGTTTTCAGGAGAATGTATGTTTTATACCCTTTTCAGAGACTATACTTTAGTTAGACCTTGAATCAATGTCAATTCTAATAAATTATAGTACCATTTTTTTGCAGAATGTGGGGAACCCTAAACCTTCTATCGAAGTGAATTCTAATAGGATATAATACCCGATCTCAACAGAATGTATATTTTTTAATTTTTGTCTCACGGAAAACCTTAGACCTTCCATTGTCAATTCTAATAGGTTATAGTACCAGTTTAGTAGAATCCATACATTTTCCACACGTGTCTCGAAGAATACTTTAGATCTTGCATCGAAGTTAGTTCTAATAGATTATAGTACTAGGTTTCAGCAGAATATATATTTTTTCATTCCTTTGTCAGGGAATACCTTAGACCTTCCATCAACATCAGTTCTAATATATTATCGGAAAGCTTTTTAGCAGAATGTATGTTTTCCATTTCCGTATCTGGGAAAACTTTAGAAATTCTATCGAAGTCGATTCTAATAGGTTATAGTGCCAGTTTTCAGTAGAATAACTACATTTTCTATTCCTGTCTCAGGAAATACTTTAGATCTTACATCGAAGTTAGTTCTAATAGATTACAGTACTAGTTTTTAGCAGAATATATAGTTTCCATTCCTCTCCCAATGAATACTTTAGACCTTGCATCAATATCAGTTCTAATAAGTTACCGTACCAGTTTTTAGCAGAATGTGGAAAATCTTTAGATCTTCTATCGACGTCAATTTTAATAGATTATAATACCAGTTTTCAACAAAATGTATATTTCTCCATTTCTGAAATGGAAACTTTATACCTTTCATGAGAGTCAATTCTAAGAGGGTATTGTACCAGCTTTCAGTACATACGTTTTCTATTGCCGTCTCAGGGAATACTTTTGACCTTGCCACAAACTTAGTTCTAATAGATTTATAGTATACCAGCTTTAGCAGAATATTTATTTTGCAGTTCCTATTTTAGGGTGTACTTTAGACCTTGTGTCAAGGTCGGTTCTAATAGATTATAGTACCAGTTTTTAGAACAATGCAGATTTTTTTATTCCTCCCTCATGGAGTACTTTGAAACTATGAATTGAAATCAGTTCTAATAGACCAGTTTGAAGTAAAATAAATGCATTTTCCCTTTCTGTCTCAAAGCATACCTTAGATAGTAGCAATTTGCAGCAGAATATATATTTTTCCATTCCTGTTTCAGGGCATACTTTCGACTTTCTACCGAAGTCGGTTCTAACAGATTATACAGGGGATCAAAAACACACTTGATCGCGGGATTCATTGAAAACAATCAAACTTGCCTTATCTGTAGTATGCTTTTTGTTGACATAGAACTGTCAAATTTTCTTGAAGTTTAAAATTAATTTTCAACAACTTGTTTAACATATTTACGTGTTATTTTAATGTTACCTATCAATTTAATGTATAAATTTTGTTTAAATTACATGTGTTTGTATATGTGTGCACTGCTAAAGTCACATAAACTAATTATAGGTAATTGTAGTTGAAATGTAGTTTTATAAACTGTAGTGTAGACGGTTGTGATATTTCATGGGTTCCCGCGATCCAGTTTATTTTTCATTTCCCTGTAGTAGTTACTGTCAGTATTTAGCAGAATGTATTTATTTTTCCATTTTCGAATAGCTCTTGAAAATTGGGTCATAATGTACCAATTTTTTTCTCCTAGCGCTTATAATAGCGTGAAAACTACCTTTTATTTCCATCGAAATGAGTCAACTTTAGTCCTTAAGAACGGAAAAACAGTAAAATATAATTATTGTAATTCGTAGTAAAAAAAATGTCGGAAGCATACGAACTACAAAACCTCACTCACCTTAATCAATATGAATTAACCAGCCTTGTAGAACCTTCTTGCATAATTGAAAGAATTATCTAACATGAAAAATATTTTAATTTGGAATTTAGCGACCAATAAAGCCGCACCAAATAGAACTGCTGGAGCATTAAAAACCTTCGCAATGAACTATTACCGCTAATTAACTTGCCAGCCTACTTTATGCGTCCTCTTCTTCAGACGATTCTAATATGGCCATTTCGGCTTTAATTGCCCATGTAGAGTTGCTGTGCGATAAATTGGGACGAATCGCAAATTTAGGTAGTCAATTCCACTCGGATGTCGGTTAAGCTACTTACTGCGATCTGCGGCTGACAGCCAGTTGTAGTCAACCTGGCCATTACCAGGGCCGTAATGATTTAATGAATTACCTTAGCTGCCTGTCCGAACTGTCTCGTCCTTTAATTAGTCGCACCTCTTTAGAACCCCAGGCAGGGATGTACAGAGTGTCTATAATTCCTGTGCTTAACGGATTCGGCATCGAAATGTTATGAAAGTGTTCTACGCCTATATGCTATTCCATTGGGGTATAAAAAGGAAGTAAGGACTAATGAAGGAGTGGGATTATTAGTAATAATACCACGAGACGACTGTGAATTATCAAAAATACTTTGCTTTCTCACGAAACAGGTTGCTTAGAAACAACGCGAGCCGAAGGCGAGTGGTGTTTCTACAAAGCAACGCGTTAAGCTTGTAAGCAAAAGTATTTGATAATTCGTAAAGTCGTCGAGTGAGTATTCGATTAGATTAAATCGTGAATATGAATAAGAAAATTACACTAAAAATGTATGTAATGCGTATCCTAAAAAACTTGTTGGAAATGGCATGACATTGACAGATGACAGCTCAAAATTGAAAACACCAAAACGATAACACCACGGTGTTTTCACTTATTAATACGTGGCCTGAATAGGGATTTTGTGCATTATGAATGGTATAATCAGTTTAACCCGATATAACGGCAGAAATAACTGATTGGGGGTTTTTAAATGTAAAAATCGTAACAGCAGAGTGAAAAAGGAAAACAAGTGTATAGTTGCAGATATATGAGGCTAGTAATACTTAATGAGAGATTGTAAATATCACTGAATGATTAAATGAGTGACAAAGGCCCAATAGGGATGCATAGATGAAAATGACAAAAGGGATAATCATAGAATTCTGATTAAGAAATAATTTGATTATAGCAAATACCAAGATTATTCACATATACACATGAAAGAAATCAAACAGGCGACACAAATTCGTAATAGGATATTTTTTTCGCTAGTAGACGTCCATGGGGCGATACTATAAATGCAAGAATATCAAGGGATGAAAATTAAAATTAATCACTACCTGCCACTTCTAACTTCTAACGTATAAAAGCAGGTAAAATAAGGTTGACAAAGAGTAAATCTATTATAAAAATGAAGGAAGACAAAAAAAACCTGTCTATGAGGGAAGACGTCAGTAGCACAGAATAAAAATAGAAGCTTATCAAAGAAACGAGAAAAAGTGCCCGGTGTCGTTACTACGAGAAGTAAATAAAAATAAGACTACTTGCTGTAGTTTGAAAATTACTTAATCCTGAACTTTTCTACCTTTAGATGTAAGGTTACTTATGATACTACTCTTCATTTTTTTTTTTTAGAAATTTTATGCCTTCTGTCAGTCGCGTTACTACTCCCTATTTAATTCATCTCTTCTCTGCAGCACCGTATTATCATTTTAAGGCATTGGCCTTCTTTTTCTTCCTTTTTTCAGTTTTTCAGCTTCAACTGCAGTACCAACAGTTTCCTCTCTTCCATCCCCATAACCACTCCAAGCTATTTCAGTTGTCTCTTTTCTCTCGGTGTCTGGTAATATAATTCTAATTTTTTCTGAAGGATTCGTTTCTTATATTTTTTGTTCTTGTTTTTCCTCCCATTCTTATGAGAATAGTGACCCCTTTCGTTGACACCCTAGTTTTTGTCTTTGAGGTGTTGTTCAAGACTCGCATGCGTAAGTTAACGTTGATTTTACTAGTTCTTTCTACTATCTTTTGTTGTAATTGGTTTTCCTGCTGCTACTATCTTTTCGTTGATTTCATCTTGCAGTATTTCTTCACTATTCAGCATTGTACATAATCACTAACGCCATTTCTCTCCATCTATTTTGATATTGTTTTTCACTATGTGTATTTTCATGTTCTCCTTTGATAGTACCTTATTAAAAATGTTAATGTTAGCTTGTAGCTCTTCCAGGTTACCCCACGACATGTGCGAAATATAGCTTCAATAAAAAATAAAAATCTATCAAGTATACGATGTTAGCTTGGTTTAGAGATGATTTACATTTTTTACCACTTCATCGAATACTAAACTTTTAGGTTCCTCCATACACCCTCTCTTCTGACTGATATGTTAAATGCTTGCCTGTTCTTCCTGCACGCATTTCGTACTTCTTCTATAGTTTGGTGCAGCTACTCTCGTAGTCATTTTTCTAATATTCTTCTTTCAATGTATATTTTTCTTCGTCTCTTTAACATGTTTGAAAATACAGACCAAAAAAGTAGAGCGACAAAATGTCTACAGACACATACTGCAAAAGACCATGAGGTTTACGAAATGGAAAGATATACTGTCAAGAATGCAGTTGAAGGAACAAAATAGAAATCCTATAGAAATTTGGACAGAAACATGCATGATAACTTAAGTCAAACTCAGAATTATATATTCGAATCGTAAATCTAATCGTGAATCAATCCGAGACGTAAATACTAACGGGGTGAATGGAATTCATTTATGCCATTCGATACTTTTTCTACGGAAAATTGCCCAAAGCCCCCTTCAAATAAAAATGTGATCTCTTAACATCGATCTATTATCTAACGTGTGTTTTTTTGTATATTGATACGTACTATTTATATCTATTTATCAACTAATTTGACATTGGTGTTCCACTGCATCAACCAACGACTTTAAAATTTTCGCTAAATTTATTCGAATAGTTTTTCATAAATTCAATAGTTTGTTACGGGTAATAAGCGTTACACATTAATGCCCCATTAATTACACTGTCTTCTTTATTCAGTTGGCTACCGCAGTGCGAACGCTTGGCGTTTCACAGTTATAGAGGTCGCCGAATGGCCTTCAGTCGCGCGAGACAGATTATCGATCCGATGTGTTGCGTAAATAGGCCAAGTATCATTCAATTATCTACGCGCACCTGCAGCGATGTTTTTCTTCAGCGCTCTCTTCTGCTAGCATCTATTGAGCCAATGGCACGTGTACTGTCGTAGTGCGATCCTAGCCTGAGTTTGAGGCTGTCTATTAGTGATTGACATAGTCGCATTTGATTGTGAATTTCTGTGGCGTCGCGATGTAAATCTACTCTGAAGAGCCAGCTATAGAGTCGTTAAAGTATGAGTAGCTAGTTTGATCTACTAGGTTGGCAGCCGAGTCTTTTGAACCATTGCTAAGTCCCGCTGTTAGTAGGAAGTTCCGCCGATTCGCAGCTGTTTGTGGAGGCCTTGTTGTGCCTCAACTTGCTTCTAGTGACCTCCTGGTAGCTGATTGCGCATTATTGCTGGGAGTCTTAAAACACGATCTTGTATTGTGAAAGTTAAAACGAATCTGCACATCAAGCGCATCGCAATATTGGAATCACTGGCTAGTATTGCATCCGAGTTTGTCAGAAATTACTAGCACATTTATGGAGCAATATAAATTTCTACGTAAATATGCTTTATTCTAAAATTTGCTTGCCTGCAACATCACCATAACTTTGTAATTAACATACTTGGTTTTTCTTGCTTCCAACATCATTGTAATTTGATATTATTTAAAATTGGAACTCCTGTAATCAGTGACCACAACAGCGTACACCGAGTTTATAACTTTCGACCCATGCTATAAGGTCGCTCCTGTGTTGTATGCGTATTGTCATTAATTAATATAAACCTTGCTCATGTTTACTATAATTTAGTGTATGGCTAATGCAAGCTATTAATGTATCGATTTTTTAAAGCCCGTTTCATGTCATAGCGAATTGGTTACGCATAGTACCTTAGGGAGTTTAAGAGTTCTCGTAAGCTAATGAACTTATCGGTTGTAAAAGACTCTTTGGTGTCCCGTGGTAATTTGAACATCCTTTGCTAATTACAGAAAAGAGCCACAAGTCGTCTTCATTGTAGCTGGTCGGCCTTCCAAAACTCCATTTGAAGCAGGTTAAAGTAATTGAGTCTCTTTAATCTAGGGCTTGAGTCTAAAATTCTTTGCCGTTCGTAGTAAAATAATTATATACCGCCAAGTTGGTGGAAAGTTTTAGTTTGTAGCGTTAAATGATGATTTTAAAAACCGCGCTATTATTTCATTGATGTAAAATTGCCTTATCGAATACTTCGAAGAGGATGAATAAATTCAATTCGTTTAGATTAATCAATTTCGATTCCACTGCTGAGTCGAATCGAATATTTTCTCAAACCCAGCTCGGATAAATAATTTTAAAAACATTCACTTCAATAAAGATTTAATTATCCACATAATACGGGTATATTGTAAAGATTTAGTGTTATACGTCCAACTAAGTTTGTTTAAAACTCCATTTAAAACATCCCAACTTGAAAGTGCCACACATATGTGACATATGGTATATAAAGTTGCTATTGTCCAATATACAAAATGCTTCTTGAGGAGGAGCCTGACACATTTGCCAGCAAACGTGACACCGCCCAATAACCTGCTAACAATGTGCTTAAGAATATCCGAAACGCTTGCGTCCATTATCCAATAAATAATAAAGCAGTATTACACACTGCCACAAAGTAAATAAATTATTCATGGCACGAAGTGTTTCAAAGTGGGTTATCAGATTTCAGGTGTTCGTGAATTATGTCTGGGGCCATAATAAATTCATTACGGTATGTGAAAAATGCGAGTATCGCGCCGCACCGGAACCAAACGAAATTTGGGAAATTTATGCCGCGCCACATTCGCCGCTAAACGCAAGGATGAGCAGATAAGAGCTATCGCGCTAATTTCAAAATCGTTAAAAGCGAAGGGCTTGGGCAGGTTCGGGCTCATGCCACGAGGAGCAAGTGCACAAGTGTGTCCATAATTCGTGTGTTGTGCGGTTTAGCCTGGTAGTTATTATAGTTAGAAAAACTATTGGCCAAATCTCAACCTTTTCCATTGCGTATAACTGCGATACGAGCGCACTATACACTGATATGATAACCCCTGGGTTTAAACTTCGCTTAAAACAAATTTATTTCTATTTAGATAATGCAGTATGTACCACAGGTAGTTACGTTTTGTAATACGATTTATTGTTATTTAGCAATCCAGTTTCAACAATGTAGGTTATGATACAACACTTTTAATATAAGCGATGTTACTAGGTAGTGCTGAATTGACTAGTATGTTTACAGACGCATACCTAATTTAAGATATAAATACAGCATTTAGTTTTGAATACCATAGCTGTGTTCGCTACTTTGTGAGTTGACGTAGGCTACAAATGTCTTAAAGAAAAAGTTTGGTTTGTCTTTTTTGTTAAAAGAGATTATCCTATTCCAAATCATCAACAAGTGTCCAATTACCATGTCTCAAAACTGTCAAAACTGATCAGCAATCGATTCAAAACCTCTTCGAAATCGCCCACTTGTACCAGTCTTGAGTGTATAGTTTTCGCAAGGTTTTTTCAAGTTAGAAATTTGATGAGGCCCTACCCATGCTAATAAAAGGACGTTTATTCTAAATTAAAAAATGTATCTATTGAAGTGCGTGTATTAGTTAAACACTACCCTAACGAACCCAACCGGCCTTACCCAACATCTAAAATATTGAAAGATGTGATGCAGTAAAAAATGTTTCGAATCTCAATAATATGGTGGACTGGTGGTGTCACGACTTCTGTTTACGTCTACACACCTTAGCTGAAGATCGCCACGAATATCCATCACTTTTGAAACACTTTTCTTTTTCTTCTTCTTCATTTTCTTATCAAAACTTTCTTAAATTAATATCTAAGGTCGTATCGGACTCTCACGGAAGGCCCTTCCTCTCCATCATACAGTTTGAAATAGCCCGGTATACTACTTCAAACTAGATATATTTCCTTTTCCCCCTTTCATCCCATTATCTTTCCTTTTTTTTTCTGAATTTCTCCAGGTTTATCATTTTGTGTAGTTTTGCTGCACCCGATTTATTTCCCGCCTGTTTTGCTCTTGGGCTTCCGTTTTTCCTTTTCTGTCGTCTTCGATTCTTGATTTCATTATGCTGCCCACCGTGTTTTTCATTACATTCCAGTATTCATCTCTCTCCAGAGCAACTAAAACCCTTCCTTCCAGTCATTTCGGAATTGCCCTGTACATTGCATCAAACTGGATAGTTTTCCTTTTTCCACCTTCCATTCCATTATACTGCCTTTTTTTTGAATTTCTCCTGTTTTGGTTATTTTGTGCAGTTTTCTTGAACCTAATTTACCTACACCATGTTTTGCTCTTGGTGCTTCCATTTTCCTTTTCGTTTTTATTATGCTACCTATAGTAGGTTTTTAATATGTGCCAGTATTCCTATCTCTCTGCAGAGCGACTAAGACTCTTCCTTTCCATCATCCAGTTTGGAATCATCCTCTACATTATTTCAAACTAAATAGATTTTTTTCATTCCTCCATTCCATTATCTTTCCGTTTTTCTGAGTTTATCCAGGTTTGACTATTTTATTAAGTTTTGTTCTTTAGCCTTCCGTTTTCCTTTTCTCTTATCTTCTTCCTTGATTTTCATTATGCTATTTACCATGTGTTTCACTGTATTCCAGTATTCCTCGCTCCCGAGAGCTTGATGGTCTCTTGATGTTTACTTCTGTCTCCCCCATCCTTAGCTTCATGTTTTTTTAATCTTTATTGCCCCATGTAGAGGAGTAACGTTGATTTTCTTTTACCTCTTAGAGCACTAGCATCTCTATTGCCTCATTAGCCTTATTCTTAACGCTTCTATGCCCTTAGTTCTTTCAATATGCTCCTTCAAAGTGCGCCGTTAAGTGCGTTCTTAGTGTCAAACGTTACTAAGGAGGCATACTCTTCTGGTAGGCTACTTCCCTAGTTTTTTGTTCAATATATTGTTCACTTTCGTTACGGTATCTATCGTTAACCTCTTTTTCCTGAATCCATATTGATTGTCTGCCAACTTTCTTTCTACTTCTTCCATCAACCTGGCTGCAAAATGTTCCAGGATTGTCCCAGTCTCGACGTTTTCCATTGGTTAGGAAACTCCCCTTCCATTCAGCACTCACTCATTACCTCTAGATACTCCTCCTTGTATGCCGTGATTGTTTATTTAATCAGTTCCGGCGATATCTGTGACATCTTGATTCCTTTTACAGCTTCCTCCAGTTTCCGGTATCTTATTTCACTTATTAACCACTTTTCATTTTTGCTAAAAAAACTATGTAAAGACATAAACAACTTTACATTTACAACCAATAAAATTACACCGCTTATTTCTAGAGAAAATATCTAAAATACTGTTAATCTTTATACATTATTTTTAAATTTTGTAAATTTTAATATTTTTGTGTCATTTTCTTCTGTACGGGTATTATTAATACTACTTACTACTGCTTGATTTTGCAATTGTTGCTTCTGTTGTGTCAAGCCACTTATGATAACCAAAATGAACGCTTTTTGATTTTGGTTATCATACCAGCCTATAAAGTTTATGACGAAGACGCATCCGGAGTCAATTTTCATTATTTCCAAACGAAGACTGTACCGTTAACGCAAGTGCAAATTAGTATTTTACACATAAATAAGTGTTTGAATTTAAATGCCACCACTAAGTCACAATCAGCACTTGAATCTCCAGTGTGAGAAG